>ML677335.1:1807333-2188570 GCA_007922305.1 Dermatemys mawii | reverse complement strand
TTCTTTCTTTCTTTCTTTCTTTCTTTCTTTCTTTCTTTCTTTCTTTCGACTATCTAATCTATCTAATCTATCTAATTTCTAAGATGCTGGCCCTGATAGAGGCATCTCCCCTGCTGTTAGCATGTCTTGAAGGAGGACACTGGCAAAGTTACATGTTGCAATTGTAAATATTTGACCTTTCACAGATGCAAGAAAAAGCTAAAGAAATTTACATGACTTTCCTGTCCAGTAAAGCTTCCTGCCAAGTCAATGTTGAAGGGCAGTCCCGTTTGGATGAGACGATATTGGGAGAACCTCACCCACTAATGTTTCAAAAGCTGCAGGACCAGGTAAAGTTATTACATTTACCCTGCTCACTTGAGGACATATTTTATGGTGGGTGTGGAAGGATGCAATGAAGGTGGAAGGGACAGGGAGATGGCGGGACCCTAGGCCTGGGCTGTTGCTGTATATAATGTCAGTTCTGCCAGAGCATGCATGTTGCCAGCTAACTGGTAAAATGAGCTCCCATGCACACATGAAAGCAGATGATCTTACAAGATACACAGGGATGCATGCTCACTGGACTCAGGGCACAAGGAAGAGTTGGATGGTGGCTTGCTGAGCTGGCCACTTCAAAGGACAGAATTGAATCTGAGGGAAGGTGAATTAGGCAAAAGGGGACAGAGGAGTCGTGTTCTGGCAGCCTATCCTGGCAGTGGCGTGGAGAGGACACTGCCCAGGTGCTAGCTAGCACAGAAGATCCCAGCCTCCAGTTCAGTCTATTCTGGCCTAGTTAGCTTTTGAAAAACGACAATGAAAAGCTGCTAAGAATAAAACAGCTTGCTAAATTCTTTGTTCTTCTCAACCACACTCCATACCCTAAAGGGAACATTATACGTTGTGCACTCTCTGCAGAGTGCCTGCTGTTGCAGCCCTCCCTCAGGGAAAACTCATAAGCCAGCTGTGATAGCATAAGGTTCCTTCATCAAGTTGGGAGCTGGTGACTGCATGCCACTCTGCATTTGTTATCAGATCCTCCGTCCGGCTCCTGGGCTGGGCACTTAGCAGATGCATGGAAGTGGAAGAGTCCCATCTCCATCAGGCATGGAGAGGTGCTGCAGCCCTTCTGTGGAGGTTACTTCTGCTGAATTAATGATCATGCAGGAGTGAGCATCCAAGGATGGGTGAAGTGTCATGTCTTTTCTACCCACCTCTGCCACAGCCCTTTAATGTGATGCCCCAACCTTTGCACCTGTTCCGCTAAAGAGGCTTTCAGTGGGAGCTCGGTAGGATTTGCCTCTGTGTTTTTTTGTCAGCAGCTGGAGAACCCATCAGTGGATTGATTTCATGCCCATGTTTTGCTGTGTACTCACTTGGACTGAGACACCACTGATGCTGATTTCAGTAACACTGAATTCTGTTACTGGCTGCCTTGTGGTCGCAGGAGTCTGCTTCAGGACTTTTCTAGTGGGTTGCTTTCAGCTGCTCATTGACTCAAAATGGACAGATGTCCCGGAATAGCCCCTCTCATATTGTGCTCTTGAGAGAGGGGGCTGAGCTGGGAAGTGAGCATCTGTATCTCAATCCAAAAATCTCTAGAGCTGGAGGAAGGGTTTGGATCTGCTAATGAGGATCTGAACTTCCTCAGGGCTTGAGAAGGCTCGTTCCTGGAATTCCAGTTCCAGCCCATCTGGCAATACAAGACTTTGGGCAGAATGTTGTAGACGTCCACTTTGGAGACAGGTTCGCTTCACCTTTTTAACCTACTTTGCCATACACTGTGGAATCCCTGATTCCTATCTGCAGCTTCCAAAGAGTGAGGCCATTCCCACTTCCAGCTTCACTCTCCTCAGGACTTTTGAGTATTTGCATTTTCCCCTTAGCTCGTGTCTTTTACAGCAAAGCGGTTCTTCGATTTAAACCGCTTATTTAACAAAGTTGACATCACATGATGAATGCTTCTGTCAGGTGTTGAAGTGGGCTGATGAGCAAAGGTTCAGCTCCCCTTGAAGTGGATTCCAAATGATTGACAGTGGAAATGCCTAAAGCCCCATTTCAATGTGGCAAAACAAAAACTTCCATGGAAGAATCTGTTTGACTTAGGGGAGGTGGGAAAGAGTGTCCTCGTAATCCCCAATGTTACTATACATAGTAGGTGATTATGTGACTGCGACAATGAAACTGCAGAGAGGACAAAAGACTTTAACTGTTCTCCATTTCAGCAGAGGGATCCATGCATAGATGAGAACAGCCAAAGAAGCATGAATTAGAAACATATACTAAACCAGGTTCTAGGGGGAGCCCCATTAATGTGCTACTCAAGAATGTCTGTAAATGTTTTAAAACTAAACACTGGACATCTGGGGATTGCTGCAGATTTCCACTGTATGGAATGCAGCTTTTGTCTGATCCTGCTACATAGTACTCCAGCAGCAATTATACTCGTCTCTGGCTAGAATCCTTATTAACTTACAAGGAGTGGTTTAATTTGCTCCCACGAGGACAATCTATGTTTATAAAGTATAAAAGGGCATAGCTTGAAGGCCAGACTCTGACCTTATTCATGGCAAATAGCAATTTACTTCTCTCATAGACTGACTGATTTCCCTGGGACTTGTGGGAGTACGCTTCTAATAACTATTAGTAAGAGCATCAGTATTTGGCCCCATGTATGTAGTTATTTGGATACAGCTTCAGCATGTATAGGGAAGTGGGACTTCAGTTGTTCATAGAACCCTTGTGAATTTCAAACTCTTTGCCCAGGTACGTGTACCTGTTCTGTGCAGAGACTCCAACATATCTCATCCATTCAGTTTAAAGAGAGAGAAAATTCCCTTTCTGCACATGACTATAAAGAAACTCAGCAATCTGTGTAGTTGTTGTAACACTCCAGGACCGTTACCAACTTGATTTTGATCTTTACAATATTTGCCCACCATGAGAGGTGCCCAGTTGTCACCATGAAAAGGAGGGGTCTCTTAATGTAAGTCCTAAGCTCATGAACCTTCAAAGGGCTATTCTTCACCACAAAAAAAGGTGTATTTTTACATTGAGATTGCTCTCTCGATGTAGAATGCTAGTGGACACAAGGCACAGGTAATTTTTATCTTGTAGCTAGTCAAGATCAACCTCAAGTCAGAGGTATAGGGTTATTCTCCACTAGCTACATCGAAGTAAAAAGAACCTGTGCCATGTCACTGCTAGCATTTTACATTGAGGTAGCTAACTTGAGTTAAAATTCATTTAAATCCATTTAGCATTTAAATCAATGCAGGGAGGTTTCTACTGGTTTACATAGAAAAATGAACAACACTTAGTACGAAAGCCCCTGTGTTATTTATTTTGCAAGCAGGATACTACAGCTCATACACGCTCATGTTTTATGTGATTTGAGGGTTTTTTGTAGCGAAGATTACTGCAGAGGTGAAATGAACAAGCTTTCTCTCTACAAGGTGGAAAGCTACAGGTGCACTAACAGTTTGAAAAATTTTAGAAATGAGATCCATAAAGCTACAGCTGCAATTATCCACACATGGAATTTGCAATCCTACTTATTGAAGCAGCTGTGAATCAAAAAATTCCTCTTGGAAGCTTAGCTTAAGTGACTTTTTGGGCATCATAAAATGTAATCCGTCACGAAGCGTGACTCAGAGAGGCTGCTCTGGTGCACTCATTGCCAGAGGGTGATGTATGCTTCTGTTTTGTTTCAATTATGGTTTGAAGTTATGGTTTGCAGTATTTTTTTTCTCCACTAAGCAAAATAGTCACGACCTAGATAATTGAGAACACTAAAGACTTTCTGGTGGTGGTAGTAAAAATCCAAGTAAGTTGTAGGAGTTTGCTTAGAAATAGGTGGAAGTAGGAGGGGAGAAAACCACTGAGTTGGAGGATAAAGCTGAGTTCAAGAACAGCAGGGAACTGGAAGTAATGTACGTTGGAAAAAATAACCACAACTACACATACAATATGATGGGAGCTAATTTAGCTACAACTACTCAGAAAAAAGATCTTGGCGTCGTCGTGGATAGTTCTCTAAAGATGTCCACGCAGTGTGCAGCAGCAGTCAAAAGAGCAAACAGGATGTTAGGAATCATTAAAAAAAGGATAGAGAATAAGACGGAGAATATCTTATTGCCCTTATAAATCCATGGCACACCCACATCTTGAATACTGCCATTTTGTTGCCCAATCACTTAGTTTTGTGAGATCTTTTTGAAGTTCTTCACAGTCTGCTTGGGTCTTAACTATCTTGAGCAGTTTAGTATCCTCTGCAAACTTTGCCCACCTCACTATTTACCCCTTTCTCCAGATCATTGATGAATAAGTTGAATAGGATTGGTCCTAGGAGTGACCCTTGGGGAACACCACTGTGACCCCTCTCCCTTCAAAAAATTTACCATTTATTCCTACTCTTTGTTCCCTGTCTCTTAACCAGTTCTCAATCCATGAAAGGAGCTTCCCTTTTATCTCATGACAACTTAATTTACGTAAGAGCTTTTGGTGAGGGACCTTGTCAAAGGCTTTCTGGAAGTCTAAGTACACCTTGTCCACTGGATTCCCCTTGTCCACATGTTTGTTGACCCCTTCAAAGAACTCTAATAGTTAGTAAGACACAATTTCCCTTTACAGAAACCATGTTAACTTTTGCCCAACAATTTTTGTTCTTGTATGTGTCTGACAATTTTATTCTTTACTATTGTTTCAACTAATTTGCCTGGTACTGACATTAGACTTACTGGTCTGTAATTGCCAGGATCACCTCTAGAGCACTTTTTTAAATGTTGGCATTACATTAGCTATCTTCCAGTCATTGGGTACAGAAGCTGATTTAAAGGACAAGTTACAAACTATGGGGTTAATACTTACATTTGAGTTTTTTCAGAACTCTTGAGTGAATGCCATCTGGTCCCGGTGACTTGTTACAGTTAAGTTTATCAATTGATTTCAAAACCTCCTCTAGTGACACTTCAGTCTGTGACAATTCCTCAGATTTGTCACCTATTATATAGTGCTTTGTGCCCTTCTACACACCAGGGTCAAATCGTGGGCTCCCTGAAGTCAATGGCAAAATTCCGTTGACGTGAATGACCTCACGTGAGTAACAAGTGATGGCTAAGCCAGTTACAAGTGTGAGCTACGCTACAGGAGTACTGAAATAGCTGGTTTGTCCAATCAGTGACACATTTCCACCTGCAACTATTTGTCTGCTTAAATTATTTAGAGGCTCTTCTGTTAATATCTCAGTGCTGCGAGTGCATTCAGGCTCTGCTGTGATAGTCAAGTGTAGTTATGATCAGAAAGGTGAGTGAATACAGCTCTGCCCTCTCTGTGAATGCTGAGTCACATCTTTTTACTGCACTCTCCGAATGCCATCTTCATTACGTTTTTTCTCCTGGTGGCCCTGAAGAGCTGATCTTGCTATGGGTGGGAGCTGGGTTGTCCTCCACTTGTACATCATATTAGTAACTAATTGCCAGCTGCAGACCCTTTGCTACAGGGGTTGATGTGAGAGTCCAGCTTTCAAACATCAGGTTGCATTTGCCGTGTTTTCAGGCAGGAAGACCATCATTTGACCCATGGCTGATCAAATTTAATATGGACGTTAATGAACATGGAACCTCATAATAGTGTTTGTTATACACAGTCACTTTTAGAGTGTATAAGATTTCTCGCCAATACATTTTAGTGTATACATATCCTGACAGACAAAATTTTAGAACTTTCCTATTATCCTTCGGGTTTAGGATCTATTTTATTGGAGTCATTGTTTTTGTTTCGTTTTCCTCCCCCAGATATTCAATCTCATGAAGTATGACAGCTACAGCCGCTTCTTAAAGTCAGATATATTTTTAAAACATAAGAGGGCCGAAGAACAAGAAGAGAATTCATCGGAAGCTCAAACTGTAGCTAAAAGAGCTTCAAGGATTTACAACACATGATCCAAAGAAACCCATTCAGACAAGCAACAAAAAACAGCTTAACTCTCAGGAACAGTCTTTGGGTCTATAACTGTTGCATTTAAGGCTTGAAAAGCACAAAACCCTTTTAAGGGGATATTTACCTTCTTAACTGCTTGAACAACTACTTGTTTTTGCATGACGGCTAATACCAAACACTCTTGAAAAGACCATTTTGTAGGCTAAAATGCTGAGGTATCCCTGTGTAGAATGAATAACACCCAATATTTCACAAATTAAAATGTTTTCCAATCACTGTATTTTGTGAGGCATCACGAACATGAGAAATGGAAGATAGGTTTGCTTTTGCCTTCTGATTTTATAGCTATCCTGTGTGTACGTTTGTGAATTGTTATGAGCCAATGCAGAGTAGCATTTCCGATAACTCTGTGCATGAGTTATACATTGATTACCATTAGGGGGCAGTATCATTTAGGGTTACTCCTAATAAAACCCAGTTTCAGTCCTCCCAAATGTAAATCTCTTCTTTGAAACTAATCTGTCTGTGAGACTTTGAAAGGCAATTTTTATTTTTATTTTGGGAAGTGTGGGGTTTGCCTTTATTATTGAAGCAGAAGGCTTGGGGTTTTTTTAGTCAGGATTTTCATTACTGTATTTCTTTGATTTCACGATGTTTCCCAGAAAAGCCAACCAGCTTCCTCAGATGACAGAAGCTAATTGTGAGCCCTTGACAGAAACAACATGTCAACTTTAAAAACACAATAAAACCTCTAGTGTTTTCATAGACTATAATGGAACAAAAGCACTAAAACAGGAAGGATCCCTTGAAAGAACTCAGAAAGCTATAGGAGAACTGATACGCGTTGCCCACTTCTGGGCATCACACCTTCAGGTGGGCTCAGCACTTCAGCCAGCTAGCACACTTAGTCTGAAGTCACATGCAAGTACTAGTAAGCATTAGGTCTTCCCCAGTCTTCCTGAGGAATTGTGCCCTGGCTGCCAGGAGTCCTTCTGTAGAGGCACAAAACAGTTTTCATTTTCAGTCTGGCTCTGCTAAAATTGATTGGTCACATACTACCTGATTTTGTTTTCCCAAAAAAGTGCTTCGGGGTTCCTATGCAGAGATGTTGGGAAGTCCAACAGAACTGTTAATTCACATTGTGATTTTAGCCATTCACACTCCATGCTTGAGATGAAGGGCAGTTTGTCTGCCCAGAGAAGGTCAACGTGCAATGATGAAAGGTTAGGATAATAAAGGAAAATGCTAGTGGAAATCTCCACCAAAGAGTTTTCTTTGTCTGTCTGGAGAAGTTTGGGAACTGAAAAGCATTTTTGACATAAATGTTTAATATGTTTATATTTTTGGAATTCATTAACTCATTGCCAAACTACTAAATTGCCATTTGGAACTGGGAGAACATATTGGCTGGCGTGTTTTATTTACAAGCTTCACCATGTGTAGTCTAGCTCTGACTCACTATTTACTCTTTTTGTGTGTGTGTTTGTGCAGGCTTTTTTTGAGCTTGTATTTATGGGCTGACTAGTCAGATTGCAGTTGGCTTTTGATTATTTTAAAATGCTCTTTCTCAGGAAGGTCAGTTATATATTATACATTACTATCAAAATCTTAAAAGCCAGGGCTAGGTTGTAATTTTCTAGGAGGAAAACTCTCTATATTGCCTTATGACATATGACACTGTCTTTCTCTAAGCCACCTTTATAGCCTATGTCTAAAGAAAATGGCTGCTGTGATCTCTTCTCCCACTTCATCCATCCATGTAATGGTAGTGGGAGTTCTGAAATCTTATCAAGGGATGAAGAGATTTGTTAGTTTTTAGGGAATTGAGCAGATGGGCAGTCTTTCAATTTGCACTTTTTGAGCTATAGGTCAGATGCACTGAGTACATTTTTCCAGCATATTTACAAAGGAGCAAATGGCAGAACCAAAGGTTTAGGACCATGACTCATCAGTTTTCAGAGGGATGTCTGCATATGCTGAAAGTAAAACACGTATTTAAATGCTTTGTTGAATAAGAAGTCACCTGATGTGACCAGAAGATGTCACCCACAATCTACTTCTAAGGTTATATATATATATAAATATTCTATATTATTTTTGTTTGATAGGATTTATTTAAACTTTTCAGTTTATGCAAAGATATGTTTTGAACTTCGATGGAATGAGCTAGGCTTTGCATGCTGAAAGCACTTGCCAGCTTGAGCATGTTCATGATCAGAAAGTGCATTTTATTCTCAGTCTTTTAGAGGAAGGGCGGCATTGGATGCAATTTAGTTTTTATCCAAATGTTTGCCTGTCAGGTCTTTTGAGTGATGGACCCAAACCAAGCCCCTGGAACTCAGGAAAGATGAAATCTGCATCCAACATCTACAGCTTGGACTTTGTTTTTTTTTTAATTCTCATGATTATTTTTTACATTAGAGTAGTGCTGAAAGGTCCCAACTTGTGGGAACCCCTCCTATCATGCTAGGTGGTACACAGTCCCTGCTCCAAGAGCTTGCAGTCTAGAAGAAAAGACAGAAAAGTAATAATAGACAACAAACAAGCAAAACATTAAAGGTGATGTTAGATACCCCTCTTGGAAATAACTAAGTTAGGCCCTGATCCTACAAACACTTATGCACAGCTGTAACTTTATTCATGTGAAATTTCCAACAATAGAACTTCTCAGGTGAGTAAAGTTACAGATGTGACATCCATGCTATCCCGGCCTACATTGCTATTTTTAGCACACTAACCTCAAGCATTGCAGAGCAGGTGTCTGCCTTCCCACACTTGTGGGAGCTTGTCTTCATTACGGGGTATGTCGATCTAAGTTACGCTACTCTAGCTATGTGAATAATGTAGCTGGAGTCAACAGCTTAGGTCGACTTACCCCTGTGTCTTCACTGCGCTGCATAGATGGGAGACGCTCTCTGGTTGACTTCCCTTACTCTTCTTGGGGAGCTGGAATACCGGGGTTGATTGGAGAATGCTCTGCCATCGATTTATCAGTCTTCACTAGACCTCTGCTGGTTCTGCGGGGGCGCAGGGGCGGTCGCACGCTGCCCAGGACCCCTGCGGGAGCTGGGAGTGGGGATTGGTGGGGCCAACAGGCTGTCTACCTGGCTCTGTGCCTTCCTAGAAGCGGGGACATCCCCCTTTCTCAGCTCTTAGGTGGAGTCATGGTCAGGCAGCTCTGTGTGCTTTCTCTATCTAGAGCGCCAGCTCTGCAGCTCCCATTGGCCGAGAACTGTGGTCAATGGGAGCTGCGAGGGTGGTGCCTGCAGGCGGAGGCAGCGCGCGGATCTGTCTGGCTATTCCTCTGCCTGGGAGCTGAGCGAGGGAGATGTCTCCGCTTCTGGGTAGGCCCTCAAGGTAAGCACTGCCCAGAGCCCACCTCACGTCCCTTGCCCCAACCCCCCTTTCCCTTCCCACATCCAAACTCTGCTGCTGATGTGGCAGACTCTCTGCCCCCTTTCCCCTCCCACATCCAAACTCCCCAGCAGAAGCTGGTGCGACTAGCACAGGGGTTGCCTGGACTGCCCCTGGGCCAGGCGCACCGGCCACTGCAGAAGTCATGGAGGTCCCAGAAAGTCACGGAATCTGTGACCTCCGTGACAAACTTGCAGCCTTAACATTTACACATATGTGAAATATATTTATGATTACTCATCTAGTTTTCAAATAGATGGGCAAGGTAGAGAAGTCTTCAACTACAGTTTTTCTTAATTAAAGAAAACAAAGCAGAAAACGTAAGTATGAATCTAGGCATTAAAAGACTAGTAGAAATGTATTTATTTGTGTTTATTTTAAAAAAAAGGTAACGTATCTAAAACTTCACAGTTCTGTTGTTTTAAAAATATCTTTCTCCCTCCTTTGAATTTTGTAGGCCTGTTCTCTGTCTCATCAAGGTTTGAAAGATTCCAAAAACTTTGCAAGATTCAGAACTCAAGAGTTTTCTCACCTCTAAGGGAACCTGGCCCTTTCAGCCCAGGACTAATCAAAGTGCAGCATTGCAAACACATGAATAATATCAGGGATGTGGATTCAGGAAGGGTTATCTTGTTTGGGGTAGGGCTGCATATCACTTACCATATTCATTTTGTAACATGTACAGATCCCTTCTGTACAGTAAGAGGCTGATACAAATTGCCTGGCTCCAAAACAATGTAAATTGCCATTTGCATAAAACCTTAATTCTAACAGTGACTGCAAGCTTCAGATCTCTCCCCCCACCTCATTTTTCTAAGTGACACCGTCTGAAATACATGGGAATCATAAGAGCGAACGCTTTCCAAAACCCGCAATGGCTACCCTCACATATGTTTCTGAACTAAAAATGAAACTCCTTTACAAATAAGAAAGAGCTGTGTGTTGAAGCTTGCTTGGTGTTTTAAATACCAGTCGGGAGGATGCTGCAGTATATGATGTGCCCCTCAGCCCATTGTCAAGATTCAGGTCTTCGGGGCCTTTGTCCTCTCACCAACATTTCAGTGATGGAGGAGGATTGGTGCCTAGGTACTGTTGTGATGGGGGCATTTTAGATTTGCAGATTGCTAGATTGGGACTCCTGACAGTGGTAGTGAATACTTTTCATTAAATAGCAATAGGGATCATGGATGAAACACACGAGACACGTCTTGCATCTCACCACCTTTGTCTCTATTTCTTTCCTTGATTCCACTGCATTCCTCCTGCATCCTTTTGTTTCAAACACAGCACCTTGCTAACACATTAAACGGGAATTGGGGGTGAAAGACAGGGACCGTTTTTTGTTTTTTTGTTATGTGCTTGTAAAGCACCTAGCGTGATGAGACCTTAATCCATAACTGGGATTCCTCTGTGCTACAGTAAGACTACTACTGATGATGAATTCAATGTCTTGACAGCAGGTTCATAAATTTTCATTGCTTCAGTATAACTGTTTTATTAAGATAAAGTTCAAGATGCTTTAAATCAATAGTAGAAAATACTTTTAGCTGACTGGCAGATGAGTAGCTGTCATGTCAAAGCTAGAAGTTGCAGATTAGCTCAAATCCCATGCCCTTTAGGGTGTGAGGGAAGAAATAGAGATAGGTATGTTGCAGGGTTTGTTTGGCCTCTGGGAAAAGAAATCATTGCCAAATTTACCACCACCCTCTACTGGCTGCTGAAAGAATAAAATAGATAACTTTGGGGAGATATTGATAAGGTTATACAGTATGGCAGCAAATGAAAAGAGATCATAGCTGTTTTTTGTTTGTTAAAGGTGGCGGAAATATCAATATGTTTATTTAGAATATGCTTAGTTAGAATTCACGTTGTCAAGATACAATAAGGCTGCTCAGTTCATTACTGAAAGGTAATGAATAATAATAATAATAAAATGTACATTGGATTGACATTTTTCTGTACTTTGCTGTTTCCAGTGTATCTCCTAATACATGAAAACTGAAATAAAAACTCTCTTTTGAAGCTGACAGTGTAATGTGTATAATTTAGACCCACATAGAATATTATAGAACTGATAAATCTAAAAATAACCTTAGGCTTGGATTGGCATTTGTTTTTTCCACTATGGTTCTCTCCTTGCCTGTGTTTGTGTGTGTTTATATCTATTGACATTATCTATGAATGACAGTACATTTCCTAAAGTAAAGAGTGACTGGCTTGCTGATTTTTGTTAACCACACAAATTATACATATTATAAAATTTACCCCTTTTATGCTATTAAATACTTGTTTTTCCTACCTGCACTTTTTCATTGTTTTCCCTGTTTTGGATGTAAAATATTTAAGAGCAAAAATATAACTATCTGCATGTTAGTGATCCCATCTGGTCTTCGGAGGCTTTTTTAATTGGCTGTTTAATCATGATAACCAGAATTCTGTGTTACAGAAATCTAGCTGAGAAATATAATTCCATGTTGGTTAGAAAGAGGGAAGTATTACTCAGTGATGTGTCCTGAATTGAATCCATTTCTAAGACACTCTATTATGGAAACGTCTGTGACCAATAAGGATGTACCAAGGCCACAAAGCTTCTGCTCTTCTCTAATGAATACGAGTGATCCTGATGCTCTCTACGCTGAAGGTGTAAATGGAATGTCATAAGATCAGACATCCCTTTATTTTAAGAAAGACACCTGTTCATTTCTGGAATAAACTTCCTGCATCATCAGGGTCGTCATTTACACCAGCATTACTTGCAGAACTGTAGTGGTCACTCTGCATGTGTGACCCAGCCTTAAGACCACAGTCTAAAGATGTTTCTACAACAGCAAATGTAATCCCCTCTTTTCAGTCTGAATGCCACTGGAGTGAATTACCAGTTTATAGACTGTAAGGGTATGCTATGCAATCCATGGAATGTAGGGGCATTCTGATGAACAAGGTTTTTCACTGTTCACCTTCTGTGTTTTAACTTTTACTTTTTGCAAGGTATGGATACTGTGGTTAGACAATCAACAGACAACAGCGTTACATCTACCAGCTATGTTTGATTGGCACAATTTGAGGAATTAGTTTTGTGTATTTCTGAAATGCTATAGAGATATACAAGATAATAAATGGAGTAACTGAGAAGGGAAATTGTGTGCTCTGATTTGCCCTCTCACATAATGTACAAACAAGGGGACATTAAATGAAATTGAAAAGCAGCATATTTATAAGTGCAAAAGGAAATGGTTTGTACACAGCATACATTGACCTGTGGAACTCATTGCCACAATACATCATTGAGACCAAGAGCTCAGCAAGATAAACTCTTATGCCTCAAAGTATGAACAACCTATTTAGTGACAGGGTTAGGAAGAAACTTCTCCTATGGGCAAGTCATTCCATAATGGTCCACCACAGCACTTCTTGCACTCTTCTCTAAAACATTTTGTTACTGGCCACTGTCAAGAAACAACATACTGGACTAAGTAGACCACAGGTCTGATCAAAAATGATAAATCCTATATTCTTATCTGTAAAGTCCTTTTTACCTATGAAGGCAATCAGCAGCTGTCTCACTCTGAAAGGAAGAGTAATTCTTTCACCCCTGAAACTGAAGCAGCATGAATTATATGTCTCTCTCTTCCCCCATTCCCCTTCCCACTTCCTATTCTACTAGAGAGAAATCAATGAACTGTCTGTGATCTGTGCTTTCATAGAATTCCATCTCCCAAGTTAGTAATAGATTATCTGTGAAGTCTCAGCAAAGAGCTGCGTGGAAATGAGAACAGCACTGCAAAGAATTAAGTAAATTATTTCCATCTTCGTGTTGGTCTAGTTCACTACGTCATTTTTAAACCTTTTAAGCATTTTCCATTTACTTGGATGAATATTTGTGTATCATTTACAAAAACACGAACAAAATCCCTCTGAACTGAAGTTTCCAACCTCAGGGAGTTTTGTTATTTTTGGAGTCATCGTTAGGCCCTGGGCAAATGCTTAAGGGAAAGTTTATCCTTTGTAGTTGGGCCAATATTGCTTTAAACTTAAAGATGTCTTTCTCTGAGTCCAAGATTAGGCAATGAACCAAGTTCTCACTAGGCCATACACCAAGTCACAGAAACTACTGAATATGCCATAATTTTTTATTGTTTGTTATTTTGACTCTGCTCTGGACTGCTAAAAATCCCTTTAATGTGAAGGCAAGGAATGCTATTCTGGGAGAGGAGAGATGTTTATGACTAAATCAGTCTTTTTTCCAGTTTGGAAGGGAAGCAAATAGCTGGAAAAATGGAAATTTGGAAGTGGTGAGTTTTTTAAGGTCTTCACATTCTAGAACAGGGATGCCTGTGGAATACTTGCATCCCATCATGCAGAAGTGGAAAGCCAGGGAAGGCGATTCTGAGTGAATGACCACAGCTGAACCCTGCCAACGATCGAGTTTATTTAAAATGTTCTACTGGTAAGCACTCCATTGCCTTTGCACTGCTTCATGGGGTGGGGAGGTGAAAAATCAGCCTGTATCTAAAAAGTTTCAAGATCCATCACACGGTACTGAGCCAGCTATTGCAGTGGGGTATGTGACTCAAAAAGCTGGTCTTGTACTTCCTGCAGATCTGAGTTCATAGGTCATGAGTGAAATAAAAATGGGTGGGATTCCACTGGTATCTGTGACTTCAGTGTAAAAGCCGCTACTCAACTGGGCACCGTTGGTGGCTTTGGCTGACGATCCAGGTGATTTGGGAACTGAAGCCTCGCTGCAAAGGGGAGCGTAAAATAAAGACCCTTTCGAGCTAGTGTCCTCTGTACAGTTGGGACCATGGTTGTCATTCTTAGCTCTCAGACCAAGGGCGGAATAGGCATGGAGATGGCAACTAGTCCTAGAGCTGGCCAGCCCAAGCCAAGCATGAGGCACATCAGCAAGGCAGCATGGAAGAGGCTTGCACCACTAGAGCTCACAACTTGCCAAGGCCCAGGAACTGGTTGCAATGTGTGACAAAGACTAGGATAACCAGACAGCAAATGTGAAAAATCGGGATGGGGGTGGGGGGTAATATGAGCTTATATAAGAAACAGACCCAAAAGTCGGGACTGTCCCTACAAAATCAGGACATCTGGTCACCTTAACAGAGACATGCAGTAAGGAGACTCAAAACTGATTCAGGTAAGAGAGTTACGCTGTGGGCTTCATTCCTTTAGTGTAAATAACTCAATACACTAGTTATCTGAGTGCAATTGGGAGGTAAATAATTTTCATCAGTCAAAGTGCTGGGAGATCACATACATGTGGATCACAGGGAGCTATGTGATTAGAATGAGTGCGGTGCCACAAGATGGTTGAGAGGTATGTGTACTGCTGGGTCCCATTCTGTACTTGTTCTGTGGGGAGATGATTTGGTCTCCAGGGCTGTCAAGTAGGTATTGTTCGTTAGCAGTAGAGTCATGAAAAAACCCTATATTTGAAGAGCACAGAAAAGAAGCTTTCTAAAGAGGAGACTAAGGTGTGGTCAACCGTGAGGACTTGAAGGTGTCTCCCCTTCCCCATAATTTGAGGGCCAATTTTTTCCCCTAGTAATTCCCTCCTTCCTTGCCTCACAGAGACCATGTTCCATCAAACTGGGCCATGCTGAATCTTACTCATCCCTGAGAGAATCACTGAAACAGAAGGAGGGCACCAATCTGCCTACTGGCTGAGTCCACCTCTAGGAGACAGAGGTACCATTAAACAGGCCTCTGGTCAACCTCCAGCTTCACATCACGACACAAGAGGAACACTGTCTATTCCACAGAGGGAAAGACACTAGTCACAGTTTCAACAACAAGGGAGGTTTTACAGAGTATGTGTGATTCATTATTTGTCTTGGTGAGCGTCTCTGGAACATTAAGGGAATGAGGACAGAGCAGACGCTGGGGACTGATAAAGTGACTTGCCTCTGAGAAGAGAGTTTCTCTGAATAAGAGAGGCCTTTGCTTGTGCTTTTTTATTTTTTTCTAGGGCGGTTGGAGACTGAAAGTTGAATTTACTCCTGGCATAACTGTGTTGACTTTGATGGAATTAGAGCAGAGATACATTTTCCCTTAGCTTGCATGTCAGTTATCCTGCTGCGAATCACACATGCAGAAAACTGATCTGTATACTGATAAACACTGCCATTACTAAATTCACTATAAATGGAGTCTAAAAACTTTCTCTACTGAGGTGAGTACTATATTTAGTCCCATAAATAACTGCCCAGATTTTAATTTGATTTTTGAGTGGTTAATGGGCTTTTTTCCATCGTTGTGTATTTTATTACATCAACACTTCTACCAGCCATCGCCCTACGGAAACAAAAGAATCCAGATTTACATTCCAGTGGTTTGTCCTAGAGAAGCCCTTTTCATGATGCAATGGGTTTGAATTTTCAGAGGCCAGGTGTACAACTTCCGTCATTACACTGAAGCTGGGATTTTGAGGGGTGTCTAAGGGAAAGATTTTCAAAGGTATGTAGGAGCCTAATGATTCTAGGCTCCTACTAAGAATTTTCAAAAGCCTTTAGGCCTCTAACTCCATTAACTTTGGTGGGAGTTAGGCACTGCAGAGCTTTTCAAAATCACCCAAAGTGCCTATCTGTAAGTGCCTAAAAATCTTTGAAAATTTGGCCCTAAGGTATGTAGGTGTCCTCAACTCATCCAAATTCAATGGGGAATGGATGCCTAACTCCCTTCAGCTCCTTTGATGAAGTGAGAAATATCCAGATAATCCTGTCCAGTGACCTACACCCACATGCTGCAGAAGAAGGTAGACAGCCCCCAAGGTCACTGCCAATCTGATCTGGGGGAAAATTCCATCTTGACCCCACATATGACAATCTGTTAGACCCACGAGGAAGAAACAGCCAGCCAAGCACGTGAGCGAGCGAATGCTCAGTGCCACGTCAGAGTCCACTCTGTGTTGGTGCACTGCTCGGTCTCCAACTGTGGCCCTCTCTCATGCTTCAGAGGAAGGAGAGTGGGGTAAAAACCCAACCCATCTCAGAATACAGTGGGGAGAGGGAGGGGAATCTCTTTCTGACCCCTGCAGGTGGCCAACTGAAATCCTGAAGCATAAGCTTTCAGAACATCAGATTTAAACTAGAAGGTAGCCCCCACCATCGTCATAAGCAATTCCATCATGCAACCGAGATTATGAGTGGGATTTGGTTAAATTGTCAGAAAGTTCCCTGTAGGAGAAAAGTCTAGTCAAAAAGATAAGTGAAACAACATTTTACAAGTACCATCTGATTTTTAACTGATAAGTAACTAAATAAGACTTCTCTACTTAGGTTAAACACTAGTTTGAATGTCTAGTCTTTTTGGGATGGAGTGGAAAATCTAACACATGAAAAGAAGGATGATCTTGGGGTTAAGTCTAGCACTCAGGAGAACTGGGCTCTATTTCTGGCTCTGCCAATTTACTGTGTGACCTTTGGCAAGTCACTTGGACTGGAAGTTTCAGAGCTTAAGGAAACTAAGTACCCAAATCTTAATGATATTAAATGAGAGTTGGGTGTCAAACTCCCTTCCACCTCTTTGGAAATAGCAGACTTAGTATCTTTGTGCCTCAATTCCCCCTCTGTAAAATGGGGATAATAATACTTCCTGCAAGCCTGGTCTGTCATGTCTATTGACTGTGAGCTCTTCAGGGCAGGGGCTGTCTATCAGCATTTGTTTGTATGATACTTAATAAAATGTGGCCCCAATCTTTGCTGGCTCCTGTAAACATCATTGCAATGCAAATAACAACATACCTGGCCAGTGTCTGGCGTAGAGCAGCTGTGTATGAGACTGTGCTTTCATAAGCAGAACTTGTAGTTTTATACTACAGCACAAACTGCATTAATAGAGGGCATTTAGGATGGGTAATAGCGCTAGTTATTGGTTTCCAGATGGTCAGCTAGCCAAGGAAGGAGTGCTGATAAAACCGTTAGCCACCAGTAATGTCTAGGCAGCTGGTAACGTTTATCCATTTAAATGGGCTAAATTAATTTATTCTGTCTCAGATCTTGTGCCATTTCTGTTGCATGAGGACTGAGGATGGAATGCAGGGCTTGGGCAGAAGAAAGGTTTAAAAGGAGATGCAGACTTTATTAAGGCCATGGGTAGGGGAAGCAGAGGTACCGTTGTGTTAAAGATTACAGATTGATTGTGAGATTCCTGTTAAGCGAAACGAAATAGTTTTCCACAAGCCTTAATCACTGCCACTGATTCAACCTCTAGCACAGAAAAGGTTTATTCCTGGCAGAGTCTTGGCGCCTTGTCTAGTTTTTCCTCCATCTCCTTTGTTTTCCTCCTGTTCTATGACTCAGCACCTCAGAGGGATGAGTCTTCTGATCCTGCCTCACGAGTTCAGGCTCCTGCTCCCCTCCATGAGCCTGCCCCGTTCTCACCCTCAGGCTATGGTAGCATTTGGTAACCCTAAGGTGTTATCGTTTCCTTTTGCTTATGAAAGCACCCTTGCCTTAGGGAAGTTGCTCCCTGCATCCTCTTGAGGGTATTTTATTGGAAAGGCAGAGTGAGGGACATCTAGCTGGTAGCAAAAGTTAGCAAAGGACTAAGGTGAGGATTTGCTGGGAGCTGGACATCCATGAGTTTCAGGTGCTCTAAAGTGCAATTGGAACCATTGCCTTGGTTCTTCTACTTCCCTGACAGACATAAACTGGTTTGGTCATTTTGACAAAATCCTTCTCCAAGCTCCGATAAAATACATTTAGTACAAAGAGCTTCACTATCAGCTCAAATGTTTACAGATACTTACCTGGCGTCTGTTGTCTTAGACTGTAACCCCGCAGGGGCAGAGGGCTGTCTTTTTGTTTTGTGTTTGTACAGTGCTGAGCACAGCAGGGTTCTGGTCCTTAACTGGAGTTCCTGGGGGGTTATGGCAATACAAATAAAATAATAATAGACGTATGCTATTTTATATAAATTAACAAAACCCCAATACTCCAGACATACATAGGATGGCAGCTTGGTCCAACAGATGTAACCAACTGGGCTGGGATCAGGAGATCTGGATTATATCCTGGTCTCTTCCACTGATCCGCCACATAACCATGAGCAAATAATGTCACTCCTCCGTGATTTGTTTCCCCTTTATCTCTCTTGTCTCATACTGTACTTTTCTCAGGATGGGGGGGGTCTGTCTGTTGCTATGTGTCTATGCAGTGCCTAGCACAAAAGGGTCTTGATAGGGGACCAAGTACCAGGTAATGATAATAAACAAGCATGATTTGGATTGCGTCTATCAAAACTACTGCCAAGCTTTAGCAGAGGCGGCGCTGGAGTCAGCAGGTGGCACTCTCGCCCTGTGCAGTCAGCAAAGGTTTGCAATACTACTCATGATGTGCTGTCAACTGACCTTGGAAAAAAGCTGGGTACTTGACTGTGTCTGGCTCTCTGCAGTGTGTGTTGCCTTGACGTGTTCTTAGTCAATAGTCAGTCAATGCAGAGTGTGCTGTGGAGCTGTTTGGCTATTAGTTGTGTATTCAATTCATGCTGAGAATTTTGAAATGCATTCTTTTAGCAGTTGCAAGTGCTTGGATTTTTTTTCTCAGCGCAGTCGTGGGTTTATTTCAAGGGGTGGGGCTACACCGTAGGCGCACGTGTTGAGTCAAATATCAAGTGAGTTATCGGTCCCTGCACTCAGCAGGGCATCACATGGTGCCAGCTGGATCCCTGCGAGCCTTACGCACTACTTGTAGCAGGGTGGCATTCTGACTAAGGCACTGCGCTGGGTTTCACAAGACCTGGCTTCAATTCCTGGGCAGTATGGTGGATGACTGTCTGCCTACCTGGAGGAAGGACCTGGCTTCAAGTCCTGCTACAGACTAACTTTGGGACCTTAGACACGTCATTTAATGTGCTTCACGGCCTCCTCTGTAAGACGGGGATAATTGTACTTCCCTTGGCTGGGTTGGTGCTTTCAGTGTTAAGCTTTTAAAGGCAGGCACTGCCTCATACGATATTTTTGTACAGCCTGTCACAATAGAGTTAGCCTCAGTTGGGGCCTTTACCTGATACTCTAGTCAAAATAATACATAATAATAAACGGAGGTGGGTAACACTTCCAGAGCCCAGTGTTAGTAATTAGCATTAGATGCAAGAAGCACTACTACTAACTAACATTAGGGGCTAGGAGTGTTTCCAGCATTAGATATCTAATGCAAGTACTGGGAACAGTACACCCATCATGCAGTCTCATTGCCAGCATCTGCCCCATCACTGATGCCATGTCTAGTATCAGAGAGTAGCACATTTGCAATCATCTAATGTTAGACGCACAGCCAGGGGAAGGGGTGGAGCGTTTTAGTGGTTCTGACCTGTTCAGACTGGCTCTCAGCAAGCCAGTTGCAGTGCGTAACAGCTGTAGCAAACCTACAAACTTATGAGCAATGCTACATATTTGTATAAGCAGCAGATGAGCTTTGTTAACTAACACATGCAAGCACATATATTCACAGATTCATGTCGTTCATACAGACCTCATGTAATAAAAATGCTTTTTTTCTGTGCTGTTGTGGTAGGGCCTACTTGCTCCTGCCTCTGCTCAAGTTTACAAACAGCACGGAGCCCTTTATGTTGGTAAAACACCCAATGAAGTTTCTTTACCATGCTGGTTCCCACCAATACAACCTTACTCCTATAGTCTTGGGGAGCCCTCAGCCCCTGAGACAAGCAGGGAAGAGCAAGCTAGCAAACTTGCTTGCGGTCTTTCCCCCTGCCTCCACCCCCAACCTCCTTCCTGTGCCTTTTTATATTCTCTGTCTAATGGCGTACTTAGCCTTCCAGTTTGCCTCCATCCACCAATTAGGCACAGCTCTTCTTAACCAGGTCTGTTCTGCAGTGTCGACCTGGCGCTGCAGTAACCAGGATGCTGGCTCAGCTGGTATCGCCCAGCACATGGTCACAGATGTATTCATTGCTTTGCCTCTGCTCTGGAATGTCCTGAAATCCCAGGGCACTATCCACCATTTACTCCCACAAGATTCCTGAACCACTGGACCAGAAAGAACCCTGCACACCCAGAAGCAGAGCCATACTGCAGGTCACCCAGTCAGTCTGGTTTTTAGGTCTGCTGCGCATTTTTGTCATAGCTGCCAAAGGCCTGATTTTTTTTCAGCTGTGCTGGGCACCCATGCTCCAGCTGAAGTTAATGGACAGGGCAAATGCTCAGCACCTCTGAAAATTGAGCCCAGTGAGCATAAATTAGTGCCTGCAATGCCACAGTGGTTGAGGGCCAGAGAGCCCAGAAGGAACCACCGGCAAGCAGTGAGAACTAGAACTAAATCTGTCTCCTTCTCCAGCCAATGTCCACCCCTGCCGCTGGCTGTCCTGTGATGAGATGGGGCTACGCAGGCGGCTGGTCAGGACAGGAGCAGAACGGTGTGATAATAGCTCTGTTGCCACTAGAAGCCGAGAGGCATGGCACTTGCTCCCCACCTCCAGCTGTCCCCCTGGGAACGGCCTGTGGGAGCCAGTCCTGACACCAGCAGAAGGCATGGCTGGATGGGGCAAATCAAGAAAGCAGATACCTAGTGGATGACTGCCTGTCTGGAGGAAGAGCGAGGCATAGGTGCTGGAACTAGAGGTGGTGGTGGTGGGGTAGTTTCCATTATGTGCAGGGTTTACAGTTTGGTTCAATGGCTCTCAGCGCCTCCATTATAAAAATTGTTCCAGTGTCCCTGGAGCGAGGTGCTAAAAACAGACTATTTTTTGATGGATCCTTTGGCTTCTCAGTAGAGATGTGTGGCCCTGTAAAGCTGCTTGACTTTAATGGTAGCTCCCTTACTACCTTCAAACTTGAGCTTAGCATGTGCAGTACCTCTGACATCCCCTGCCAGAGGTACAGGGACCAGCCTTATAGCTGGTGGCATTGAAGACAATAGGAATTTGCCTGCAGTAGGCCTGGAGGACTGCATCCACCATGAGAAGGGAGAGAGCTAACCGTTCTGTTGCCTTTCCTCCTACCTCTGCTGAGTCACACCAGGCAGAGAAAGCCAGCTTTTGTAATGTCCTTGCTCAGGATGATTGTGAGGCTACTGCCGTTCTATAAGGCCAGTGATGGAATTGTTCTGAATGCAGAGAGCAGTGTCCCAGGGACCAAGAACTTGGGCTTTACTTCTCTACTAATCCTCTCTTGCCTCTGGGATCTCTGCTAATGATGTTTTCAGTAGCACGCATAAAGGTGACATCATTGGTGAGTGTTTCAAAAATTGCTTTGATACGGTAGATCACAATGTATTAGGGTCTAGCGAGGGAAAAAATAGGTCTGAGGACTGAATCATCACCATGGTGTGCAGTTGACTGGAATCCCAGTCACCTCTGGGATTAGTGTTGACAGGTCCACCAACAGCAATTCCAGGCCCCCGGGCAGAACAGTCAAGGGGCCGCCACAAGGCACGTGGACATGGTTCGCCTGACATTTGGGTGTTGCTGCACCTGTGCTGGCTGGGTGCTGGTTCTGGGAGGGAGTTTGGGTGAAGGGCTCCAAGACGGAGGTTGGGTGTGGGCTCTAAGCTAGGGCAGGGGGTGAGGGATGCAGCGCTTACCTCAGGCAGCTCCCAAAAGGGCCTGGCACACCTCTCTGGCAGCGGCTCCTTGATGGGGGACCCGGAGGGTCTCCGCATGCCGCTGCCCGTCGGCAGTGCCCCCGCAGCTCCCATTGGCTGCAGTTCCTGCCCAACGGGAGCTGCGGAGTTGGTGCTTGGGGCAGGGGCAGTATGTTGAGACCCTCTCCCCAGGGGCCTCACACAGGGACGTGCCAGCTGCTTCCAGGAGTAGTGCAGAGCGAGGGCAGGCAGCAAGACTGCCTTAGCCCTGCTGCATTGCTGGTGGTGGCGGCAGTGGCCGGGGATCCCCAGGATCTTTTAAATTGCACGGGCCTCTGGGCACTTGCCCCCTTTGCCTCCTCCCCTCCCCTGTCAGCGGGCCTGGGTGTTGGAGCAGAGAACAGTCTATTATCATGGAGATAACCAAGAATCCACATGTGGGTCTCTCGGTTTCCTCTGTCTACAAGCAACTTCTGGTGAATGTCACTCAAGCATCAGTTCACAAGCTGTGGTCATAGGGAGCTGGCCAGCCCCATGATGTTGCCTCCTCTTTATTGGGAACTACTAATACAGGTGTCTGGGCTCCTCAGGGCAAAGAAAAGCATGGACGGTTGCAAAAGCAGCTAGCAGCAAGGCAGACAGCCAGCCCCTCTGCCTCCACTAGGGGCTGTTACTGCATAACAGGAGAGGAAAAAAGAGCCACCAGCAGGGGAGGGGCCAGGAGCAGCAATGGAACCAGACCCGCAAGTGGGAAGAGAAGGCCTCTGGAAGCAGGGGAGAAGAGAACATGTCACCAGGGGAACAGGTGCAGGACAACAGATGAGAAGGGGAACTAGGTGACACCAAAAGAAAAGGCAAAGAGAGAGCAACAGAACCTATGTGAGAGCAGATACTAAACCAAAGAGCAAAAGTAAGTTGTGTAATCACAGGTTTCTGGTTTCGAAAGAAAAAATACAGCTAAGAATACATAGATACTTGCAAGTAGATTTTGCTTGTCTCCTTTATAGTTCACTTGGCTCAGTTTATATATATTCTGGTTTCCCCCATGACTCCCGATCTTGATTGTATACTGCTGACAACTACTCTTTGAAGGGCTGATAAGTTTGTCAAGGCTACATTGCTTTTCGACGTTACCATCAGCTTAATTTGTCCCTGGGAAGCAGCATAGTCTATGGGTGAGTGCAAGGGATTGGAAGTTAGGGGACTTGAAACTGCTACTGCTTCTTGTATCGCTGTGGGAAAGCCACGTTATAGCTCTATGCTGCAGTTACTCTGGTGGAGCCGGAGGGAAATCCTGTGGTAGCTTCATTTAGAATTAGATGCTAGAGGTTTTAATTAATATAATTTAATTAAATATAGGCATGAATGCTACAATCAGTACAGTAGCCTCATGTTCACTGTTTTGAGAGAAAATGAATTTAACTGTGTCTTTACATTTTCATTTTTAATATGCCACAGAGTTTTCAACACCTAACTTCCGCCTAGAGGTTGTTGGGCTAGTTGGGGCAGTTGGTGATGGATGGGAGGCAATTTGGGCTTGTGGGATAAGCCTAGTACCCAGCTGCTTCTGTTAAACCGACCAGCAGGCAAAGCATTGACATTTAAACAGTCACCTTTTCCTTTTTAGAGTTAAAACCTGATTGAGCAAATAGAGCCATTTGTACCCAGCGCCATTTGTCTGCAGAGTCAGAGGCCAAAACACCCGCTGCTATGGCCAGGGGCAGCTGAACTAGTTCTGAAGGCCGGTGAGCAGCAAACAGAGACGAGGACAAGCCATGTTCAACACTATTGCAAAAGCCACAGTCTGGCTGCACCTGTTGGCAGCAAGGGGTAATTTTATGCAGACTAGAAAAGACTAAGTACTCATCATGTTTTCCAGGGGCCTCGTCCCAGTCATTTTAAAAAAAACCAAAACAAATCAGAGCATCATTCTGACCCAAAGGGTGGATTCTGTGTCAGAGGTGACAGCTATATGTAAGCAGTGTCAGGAATGAGATCTATTCTGACATCTGGTGGTGAATTATAGGAATTGCAGTGAGTTATGGAAAATAACTTTTGGGGCTGATCAATTTGCATAGGCACACCGACCGTGCCTAGCCTGCGCTCACAGCAGCGCACACGGCCACTTCGGCTGATGTGGGAGCCCCAGTTTTTATGTTATTGGGGCAGGAATGATATAGTGATGTTACCCTGATTATGTTAATGAAGGACTATGGACATGTACTTGGCCCTTGTTATGATGGAGGGACTCGCCATCATATAGGTAGCACTCAGTGGGCAAGGGCCAGGCGTTTCAGAGCACTCTGAGATTGAGAGAGGCTATGGGCAGGTTTATATACTTTTTGGTGAGGGCCTTGTCTAAGGGCTCTACAGGCCTATTGCACCTTGCCTCTTTCCACTGTAGAATGTTAGAACTAGTTTTTGGTTCTATTAGGAGTCTAGATTCAGTTTGCTGAGCTGAGTTCACTTTGCATGTGCTGGTGTGCCTGTGTTAAGGCCCCCCCTACTAAAAGCTGAAGCTACTGAGCACTGTGTTAAGTAGTGGGGGCCTAAAGGCATGTTGGTGGCAGCAAGCAGTTTGTGTGGCTAGCAGAGTGGAGCAGCAGACTCAGCTGAGCAGTTCCTGGGTGCAGTTTGTGCGGCTGGCAGCAGACTTGGCCGAGCAGTTCCTGGGTGCAGTGTGTGACTGGCACCACAGAGCAGTTCGAGTGTCGGCTAGCAGGACGGCTAGTGGAGCAGTTTGTGCTGCTGGCGGAGTGGCTGGCGCAGCAGAGCAGTTTGAGTGTCGGCTGGCAGAACAGCTAGCGGATTGAGTGGCAGAGCAGAACAGTTTGTGGGACGGCCGACGGAGCAGAGCGGCTTACGGTGAGGGCTGCAGCGGAACCCCACGGAGAGGCGGCGCAGTCAGCCCCGGACCACATAAGGTGCCTCTTGCCCTACCCTACACTTCCACCCAGGCTGGGAGGTAAGACTCTGCAGGTTGACTCTTGAACGCTGCACTGACCAGGAACAGACACTCTTGGGCTGTTGGACTTTTGGGACTATTGGGTGATTTTTGGGGTCGTGGGACTCAAGAGCCAAAGAGAAGGACAAAGCCTATTTGCTGGGAGGGGGGCTTCTGGTTCATGGTTTGTTTTTATTAATCTTGTTTGTGGTATTTCCCCAATATAATGCCACATTGGTCCTCTCTGTTATTAAAAGGCTTTTGATACACTCAGACTCTGTGCTTGCGAGAAGGGAAGTATTGTCTCTTACAGACACCCAGAGGGGTGGTATATGGTTGTCCCAGGTCACTGGGTGAGGGCTCGAGCCGGTTTTGTATTGTGTTATAGGACTGGAACCCCTGGATACTGAACCCGGCCCTTGTTACTGCCAGCTCTGATGGGCAGAAGGGTTACATATATATCTAGGGCCCAGCTAAGCCATCCCACCTCCTCATTTGCCATGCTCAGGTTCTATAGCTGTATTAATAACAAATATTCATTGAGTGGAGACAAACAGTCTCATGCCATGGTGAAAATGTCCCTGTGTTGTTACATGGAATATGTCACTCACAGCACCTTTGACTACAGAAGACTGTGGTTTGAAGGGGCTTCTCTCTGTGTAAAGAAATTCCATGTAAGAGTATAAACCCGCTATTGATCCTGTTTTTAAAGGCAGCAAAGGCAGGTACCATCTGTACCAAGAGATTCATCTCTTCTCCCCTTGTAACGCTAGTGCTCTGTGGTATAGCTCCTTTCTCAGGAAAGCAGAGATTAAGGGTGGGATCCACAAAAGTACTTAGGCACCTAAATCTCAATTATGGCTCCACTGTGAGCCACAAAACTCCAGCTGTAGGTACCTAAACTCACTTGGCTTCTAAGTTTTCAGGGAAAAAGTTCCCTCTATGCCTAAATTTCTGCCTCTAGGCATCCAGCTCAGCTGCCTATCACCCTGCCTAAGCCCCAGAATGATTCACAACCCAGGAGAAGATAGGCATCTGGACGCCTATCTTGTGGGTGGGGCCTACTGCTGTAGTGGCCTCATTGCATGCCCTCTGGAGTGGGTGTCATTCACAATCTGGCTGAAGAGGGAGGAAGTGGTGATGGTGGTGGTCTCTGCCTTAAAACTTTTGGGTCATTGGTTAGTGCACTCATCTGAGATGTAGGAGATGCAACTTCAATTCCCCCTTCTCTGCCTGTGTGTGTGCGGGGCAGGGGGGAGGGAAGGGGCGGTCCCGCCTCTCAGGAGGTGCATAGCCACTGGACTACAGAGTCATTCCTATTTGCTCTCTCTCTCTTGCCCAATGACGATTTAGTGGTGTCTCCACCTTGGAACAGTTTCCCCAGGAGAGGCTCGAGGGAGCCCCACACCAGAATGTCCCTAGCTCAGTGGTTGGAGCGTGCTCCTGAGGGGGTGGGGGCTGTTCAAATCCTTTCTACCACCTCTGGTAGCAAGGGGAGAATTGAACTGCAGCTGAAAATTATAAGATGGGGGGCTCCCTCTCCCCTCTTTTGCGGAGAGCAAGGCAGACATCTAATTGCATGGTGGGTGGTTTAGCCTCCTCCCCGCAACCTCTCCCATTGGCTTGTTTAGGCAGCTCCCCATCTCCCCATCTAATGTGCTGGCTTTTGTGAATCAGAGTCTTAGGTACCTATTTCTCCCCATGTATTGTATAGGGAGCCTAGGCACCAAACTCAGGCTTTGGGGATTGCAGTGTTGTTCCTGTGATTTTCTAGGAGTCTAAAAAAGTTAGGCGCCATGATGCTCCCCCTTTGTGGCTTGCACCCCACGTTCCTCTTCCTTGCTAGTGCTTTGTTTAACATCCTAGCCGAATACATTACTAGACTATAAGCATCTCTAATCCCTTCCTGTACTCCTGTATACAAGCTTTTTGAAACACACACACACTGAGAAATCTAAGTGATGTGTGGCTCATTGTGATCAGTGAACGTTTGCTTCACTTTTTAAGCAGGTGATTACAGCAGAGGTATAACCAGCTGGGCTGAGACTCTCCGGTGGAAATCCAATAGTAAACATGCCACGTGAGACATGTTCTGGACGTTTGTAAATAAGGGCCATCTGTTTCTCCCCATAAGACTATTAGCAGTCTAATAAAGGCAAAGCGATGCATGAAAATTGGTGTGAGGTGAAAAAGAGTCTGAGATTAAAGGTTTGATTGCAAAGTGAAGTGCTGGGCGGGGGGAGAGAGAGAGCGAGCGATGTGTGTGTTTGTGTGTGTGTGTGTGTGTGTATATATAAAATCCCTTTCCCTAAAAGCACACCCTCTTGCACAGGAGAAAGGACAATTCCACTGAAGAGAGAAATGAAGCAATAGCGCCCCAGACTTTTGGGAAGTTTGGACACAAATCCCACTGGTGTAAAATATACACAACAAGATCAAAACCTCAAAATCTTCGCTGAACGAGGGGCAGCACAAAGCTACACTGGACCAGGAGCAGACCAGAGGATGACTTTTGACTCAGAGTCAGAATTCCTCCCATCCTTCCCTCATTGCTTTGGATAGGGAATACATTACATCACCACTTTGAATTCCTGTTCCATTGCTGTGGCTGGTAAGTGGGGGAGAGGGGAAGGAAATGGCGGACTGGACCTATGGGTCTTACTACGCCCAGCCCCTCTGTGGGCCCACTTGCTTGCAAGTAGGGTGACCAGATGTCCCAATTTTATAGGGACAGTCCCGATTTTGGGGGCTTATATCGGCTCCTATTACCCACCACCCCCGTCTTGATTTTTCACATTTGCTGTCTGGTCACCGTACTTGCAAGGGAAGTTTCAGGTGAGTAGCACTTCATCATCCTCTCGCAGCCAGAATGAGGTACAGCAGGGAAGTGTGGGGAAAGCCTTGCTTCCTCTCATGGCCAAGTCAGCTGTAACAGTAACAGAGAAAAGCCCAACCACTTCTTGATATTTGTCACCCTTCCTGTGCTTCCAAAGGACGGTAGCTCAGCTCCATGATACAGCATTCAGAGCCTGATTATGTTTTCCCCATTGCCTATTGCAAAAGATTCTAAATCAATGTCTCACTTCTCCATGGAAAGAAGAAAACATCCACTTTAAAAAGCTACCTATCCAAGTGAAGGGTTTTATATGGCTGCCTTTCACCAAAGTATCGGAGCACCTCCCATGTAAAATCAGTAGCAACAGCAGAGGCCCCAGTAGGCTTCTTGTAGTATCTGAGATTTCTCCCTTTTCAGGGCAAAAACTGTTTGGGGTAAGTTGTTTGGTTTTGATGCTTATATTTTATTAATGTCCTCTTTTCTTTTCCCGTTTGGGTTGTTAGTTGGGGTTTATTGGGTAACACGGGGTACCAGTGCTGTGTGTGTCACTCTGAGCATGGACAGGCTTTTCCAAAGAGAGAGGTGTTGCAGCGTTTCCTACAGATGATCAGCCTCTAGCTTTGTCTGCTCTCCTCTGGGAGTTTGCGCCAGGGTCGGATCCCCTTGACAGGGAATGCTTTGTGTCCACCTCTCCCACGGGTCACCCGAGCTTTGCGCTCTGCATCGGCCCAGGAGGGGCGCAGCTGTCGTGGTGGTTCATAGGCTTGATCTGTTAATTGCTTTGAAAATTAGGATCAAGACCTTAAACGGGCATCAACAGCTGACTGGAGCCAGAAGAGAGACTTGAGCTCAGGCGTGGTGTGCTCAGGGTAGCCTAAGCCATAGAGAAGGCAGGCAGCCACATTCTGTACCAGCTGGAGCCTGCACGTCAGATTCAGATACAGCAACTTACAGTAAGCCAGGCAGTGGATCAATGTGCCTCAGCCCTCAGCAGGGAGGAAAGGACAACATTTCCTAGCAAGTTGGAGGTAAAATGAGGTATTTTTAGATACTGATGCTACCCGGTCATCCAAGCTTAGTGAAGGATCAAACAGGACGCGGAGGCTTTGCATCACTTCTGAATGGCGGCTGCATGCCTTTGATGGAAGGTAGGGATGTCTTGTACAGTTCTTCAGGGCATCTCCTCTTTCCACCAGCATCACCTTCGTCTTTCCTGGGTTCAGCATGAGTCAGCTTAAAAACACAAGCAGCCTGATTTTTCCCAGGTGATGAGCAGCCCGTTGAAATCATTGACACCAGGGGCAGCTCCAAATCGCTGAAAGTCAGGCCACTTATTTGGGTGGATATAGAGGCCTAACCTGAAGCATCCAAGTTTGAACATTTTGGGCTAAAAAAGGATATACTTCTTCTCAAGACTCAGGGCTTGGCTAAATTGGCACTTTATACTGCAAAAAAGCCTCCCAGAGCGCTGTACCTTACTCCCTGTCTACACTGTCCGCACTGGCAAGGCACGTAAAGTGCTCTGACTCCCTGGCTGGAGTGCTCCTGGTACTCCACCTTGGCGAGAGGATTAGCAGCTGTTGTGTATTGGGTGAGACACATCAGTGTCAGTGTGGACGAGGAGTTACGTTACTGCGAACAGATTGACCTTTGGAAACGCCCCATAATCCCCTAAAGCCAAGTGGCCTCTCTTCCCTTTGTTGTGAAATCGCTGCAGGAATGTGGAAGTACCCTTCAGACAGTGGCTGCTTATCTGCAAGGGGGCAAACAAAGCAAACATTTACTGAATGAGTGAGTGAGGAGCGGGGTAGGTATCTGAACTTACAAGATAGCGACACTCTCAGTACTCCAAAAACCCACTCTCTCTCTCTCCTCACATACACACAACACACTCCATCCCACCCCCCTCATTTGAAAAGCACATTGCAGCCACTTGCAGCTAGGATAGTTGCCCATAATGCACCACTCCCAGTGCTGCTGAATGCCACTGCAAATGCCGCGTGTGTGGCCACACCAATGTGCTTGCAGCTGTCAGTGTGGCCAGACTGGAGCACTTTCCCTAGTGCGCTCTCCAAAGGCTGGTTTAACCCAAAGCGCTCTACAGCTGCAAGTGTAGCCAATCCCTCAAGCTTCCTCTTACCCTCTCAGTACACTTCCCTTCTCCCTCAAGAACAGATTCCTTTAAAGGTCTAATGACAGTTTGTTCCCCACAAAGGAAATAGCAGGACATTCTTCAGCACTACTGAGGTCAGGGTAGATTTTGTCTCAAGACATGTTCCACAGCTCTGCAGCAAACAGAAGCGGAGTCAGTTCCTAGCCACCAGTGAGCTAAGGGAAAATATTATACCATTGTACAAGGATACAGCAAAGCCCCAACTGGAGTACTGGTTTGGGCTCCTTACCTCTGCAGGGCTATATATTCTGGATAGGACACAGAGAGAAGTGCTCAAATGCTCAGAGATATAAAGGGCCTTCACTATGGGCTTAAACATGCATTACTTGAAACGCTTCTGTCACATTGATTATGGGCTTGATCCTAGGCAGTGATGAAGGGCTAAGTCTAAAGGGCAAAGTCTGAAGTAGCGAGGGGACTGCGGGGTGCTGTGATTGGGCATTACACAGCCTAGTCCTGCCCAGTAGCAGAAATAAGGCCGGAGGAAGAGGCATAGCTATGCATTTCATTGGCATGATGATGATTGCAATTAAGTTGCTATTTCCTCAGACTGGCACTTTGTCTGCCCACATCAAACCCAAGCCTCTCCTAGCTAATCTGTCTCTAATTTTTTTTCCCAGAGGCCCCCTACCACTGTGCTATGTTGAAAGGAAGAGAACTGCCATGGAAGAAGCTCGAAACTTTGTACAGCTCAGTCATGTTGCTTGTGCCCGTTTGTAAAGTTAAGCTGTGCTCACAATTTTGCTGCAGAGCAACAACAGAGTTGAGAACACTCATGATTTCATTGCAAGTCTAACAATATTTGGTGTTTTCCTGAAAGCCTCAGGTTCAGGATTGGATTCATTAAAAAAAAAGAAAAAAAAAAGAAAAGTAATCTTGCCGGTCCTCATGGTTGTGAAGAGCAGCAGGAAAATGTGAACCAGAAGGACTACAGCACCACGGAGAAAATAAAAAGAAACCCATATTCATTTTAAAATCTCAAGGCGTTTTAGGACCTGACATGATTTTTGAACTTGAGGGGTTGGCAACACACAATGACCCTTCATTTTAAAAGACATTTTGGGCCCCAAACTCCCTACGTTCCACATTCTCTGTTGTCCCTTTGCTTTTATTGTTGGAAACGATTTACCTAGACTCATGGAATGGAGGTTGCAGAAAGGTGTTCAGGAAGGAAGCCTATGATTTTGAACACTGCTGCCTGAAAAGTATTTCCCTGCCCCTTAGGCTGGGTTTTTGCCACACTACACAGCCTACATTCAGCTATGGCATGGTGAATGATATGGCAACAGCCTTGTCCTTCCTGCTGGGTGCCATGCAAAGATGAGCCGAGCTCTAAGCCAGGAGTTGAATGTTGTGTGCTGTTGAGTGTTGTGTCCTCGCCTGTTGTTACATAGACGTGACTCTCCCACTCTATCAGTTCAACACCTTTCACAACCACTAAATTAACTTAGAGAATTTAAAACACTCCCAAAAGCCCCTTACTAATGAAAGGTGCCCAGCACTGTAACACAAATGTCTAAGAACAGCAGGATAGCCTGATATACAGGATTTTCTCAATGGCACATTGTGTCCGACTTTGGGAACTATTTGGATTTCCTTGCTTTGATACTCCCTTAGCATTCCCTCGGCTCCCCAAGCCTAGCTTTTGTCATTATAGGCTCCTGATGAATTAATTCTCTCCAGCATTGCAACATCAAATTTGAGAAACAAACATCTGGGATCAGCAGATAGTGGTGGCAACTGGTGGGTTCAGCCTGATACACTGGAGAAAGCCTGCAGTAACAGTTCAGTCTGACAGGAAGCTCATCTCGCTGGCGCTACCAAGGACAATGGCAGGTCAGGATACTGGCTGCATTCATGTTGGCTGTACAGGCAAAAAGTGCATTGAAGAGTCTCAGCTGCACAGATCAGGACTCAAATTATTACTATAATTTATTAAACACAAGGGTGGTGCTTGGTGATGCACAAGATGCAAAAGAGCTGCAGGCTCTGCTGACTCTTACAATCCAACAGCTTGAAACAGACATAAAAGTGCACTGGGAAAGCCAAAGACAGGAGTAAAAGGTTGGGGAAGGTGGAAAGAGGTTGCCTCTTACTCTCCTCTCCTCCCCAGGCCTTATTGCCCCAGAATTCAACACATGAAATTGGCCATGCTTCATTTCAAAATAGGGGAGTTGCAAACATTACCTAATAGGCTAGATGAGTGGAAGAGTGGCCCAGTGGTTAGCAAGCTGTCCAGGGTCCTAGAAAACTCAGGTCAAGTCTTTCTTCTGCCACAGACTTCCTGTGTGACCTAGGCCAAGTCACTTAGTCTCTCTGAGCCTTAGTTCTCCCTCTGTAAAATGAGGATAATAGCCCTTATTTTGCAGGTGTATTGCGAAGATAAATATAGTACATTAGAGGTTGTGCTGAGGTACTCAGATACTGTGATAATGGTGGATAGGAAAGCACCTAAGAGAGAAAGTCACCTCTGGCTTGCTGATGGTGGAAGTCAAATGGCAGAAGGTCTGCCAGAAGTTGAGTAACGTGCCTTCAATCCCTGCTTTTCCAGTCCTAAAGCTGGCTGGTGCAGCTAACGCATTACAACCCCCTGTATGCGTGGGTGTTAATCTGGCCCTTTGTTTTCAGCACTGTGAGGATGACAAATGAGGTATGAACTAAGCACATGCTACTTAGCAATGTGACAAACACCTGAACTGGATTTGATTTGTACATGGAGCTGCCTCCATGTCAAAGATGAATCGTCTACTGTGCCCTGAGAGCCTGATTCTGTTCACACCTACACTGGTATAAATAAGGAATAATTCCACTGAAGTTATGGGAGCTGCACTGGTGTAAATGATAAAAGAATCAGATTTTCCTGGTTTATTGCACCTTCTAGACTAAAATAATTATTTTAATTAATTTAATAATAAATTTAAATTAAAAATAAATAAATAATATATAATAAATAATAAACTTTATAAATAATATAAAATAAATAAATTTAAAATAATTAGTCTTGATAGCTTAACACAGCTGACATTTTAAAAATGAAATGGCACCTTTGTACTACTGTATGGAAATAGCTAACCAATCAATATTTATCAGAGCTATACTATGCAATAGTCTTTTCAGTACTGTGACGGAGTTAGACCAGAGGGGTATAGGAGAGTGCTGGAAGGCAGGTATATCAGCCTCAGGATGTGCAGGTCCTTGTTCCCTGGATAGCCAAACAAAGGCTACTCCAGGCCAATCAAGATACCTGGGGCCAATTAAGAACCTTCTAGAAAGGAGTAGAAACAGCTAGCCTAATTGGGACACCTGAAGCCAATCAGGGACTGGCTGAAACCAGTTAAAAAAACCTTCCAGTTAGTCAGGTGGCTGTGGGTGTCAGGAGCTGTGAGAGGAAGTTGTGCTGTTGGTGAGACTGAGTGGTGGACAACATATCATACTGAAGGAAGGAGGCCCTGAGGTAAGGGTGAAGTGGAGTTTGAAGAAGCAGAGACTGCTGTGGGGAAGTAGCCCAGGGAATTGTATTGTTTTGTGCCTAAAAGGTCAGCCATCTTAGCTGATACTCTTAGGGTCCCTGGGCTGGAGTCTGGAGTGGAGGGTGGGCCCGGGCTCCCCCCTTTCTGTCCCCCCTTTTTTCCACCTTCCATACTGGTCTGTGATGAAGGTAACTCACTAGGCGGTGACTGTTGCCAATTATACTGAGAAAGGGAGGTCACTCTGGGGCCTAGATGAGTTTCTGAGGCCCCTAAATCTGCCAGGAAGCGCAGGACCCACAAGTACAAACTTGGAGCTTTGTCACAACACCTATTGTTTTGAGTTTACCTGTTTCAGGTTTGGTACTGAAACATTTTTATTAAATATTTGGCATCCAGTGATTCAATTAAAAAGTAAATAAATCACTGCTCTAGTGCAGTGTATGACTTATTATTAAATATAATCACTATTATTACAATCCGTTTCTCTGATTAAGTGGTGATGTTAAAAAGCTCCAACATGAATTTATCCAGTTCTTATCGATCAGAAGGATATCAGAGTTAACACAGATGTTTAAAGGGATGGGAGCCTGAAATGTTTTGTTTATTTGTTGATATTGCTTTTTACTGGTGTTTAAAAGGTAAAAATATGGAGACAGGTCAAATCTGGCTTGCCTCATTCATGGTAGTAGGACTATTGACAATTAAGTGCAACTCTAACAAGTAAGGAAATAAGAACATGGTGCTCTATTTGAAAAAAAAACTTTCTTGTTATTAAAGTGCAGAAGTTGAAATATAAGTAAAGTAACTAATGGGGCCTACACATTGCAGAAATCCATGTTTCTTTTCACCTGAGGATAAAAGAACAATAGAAAACTTCATATTAAATAGGATTGAGAGCTACTATAGAGAGACCTACATTGACCCCTCTGTATGCACTAATGATATGGTACAGGAAAGAGCAAGAGATTAAAGGAGAACAGTCAGTATGGGCTCGGGGGTTTTAATCTACAGGGAGCAGAATCAGAACCTCAGATTAAAAGGGGAACTTGTAATTTTTTTAAGCCCCATGCAAGGGACACAGTATGTGTGGCTCTATCATATTCATTAAGTACCGTGAGCAATTACAGATATAAGCTGCCGGTGTCTCACTAACAGCCAGGCAAATGCTTTTGGTGAGGGATGGGGAATGAATTTTGATAATAAGAGGCTTTCAGGCTGCAGGCTGCGATGGAAAGAGGAAAAACTCTTTTCTATGTCTACAGTAGCTGCTACATTTGTGGAGGCTCCTCTGAAGCCTCTGGGCTTACAATAGGACACCATTTATAAAGCATCTCCGTCAACTACAGCTATTTTGTACAGCAATTAATTATTCCTGTGGAACAGATGACAACTGTGAGCAGTATCATTAGTGCCACAATCTCCTGCTTTACAGTGGAGCAATAACAACTCCCCATCTTACATGTGACATTAGCCCCCGCTGCTGCTCTTTTCTCCTTTGCTGCGTAAAGCACCTTCTCTCACAAAAGAGATTTCACTCGACTTGTCCCTACTGGCTGACGCAATTTGGACGTGGCTGGACCCAGCACAAAGCCTCCTGCCCACCCACATAGGTATGGTCAAGCCTGATCTGGCTGGAACTTACAGAGACTCTGAGAATGTATCAATACACCGCTTAGAATAGATATGGGGCGGCAAGGATTAAAACGAGGACGCATTTCATAAATGAGTTGAACTAGGAGAGACTTTGGCAAGGCTAGTAGCCCAAGAAATTCAGTGCCAGGAAGCTTTCAGTAATGCACTCTTAATGTAATTCTAATTAGGTCACAGAGTATTTATATAGGAAGGCATACCGGTTAACACCGCATAGCACACAACAATAATACACAATACTGGATATGCACTAGGGATGAGTCATGATTATATCACTTTCTTTGAACATCCTGGGGATGTCTTCAGTGACAAAAGACCCGTTGTATGGCCGCGGCTGGTAATCTACAATTAGGGTGACCAGATGTCCCGATTTTATAGGGACAGTTCCAATTTTTGTGTCTTTTTCTTATATAGGCTCCTATTATCCCCCCACCCCTTCCTGATTTTTCACACTTCCTGTCTGGTCACCCTAGCTACAGTTGCAATGTAGATGTTCAGGCTTGGGCTGGAGCCCAACTCTGACACCCCATGAGGGCGGCGGGTCTCCGATCCCAGGCTCCAACCTGAGCCCGAACCTTTACCTGCAAATTTTAGCCGCCACAACTCAAGCCCTGGGAACCTGGGTAAGCCTGAGCTCTGAGACTCAGTGCTGCAGGCTTTTTAAATCACAGTGTAGATGTACCTCCCCCCTCCCCGCCACTTCAGTAGATGTAAATTGTTCATTTCAGCATAGCATTCATAGATTCTTTGCCAATGATTTCCTGTGTGCCTCATACAAAGTTATAGAGCAAGACCCTCAGCTGGAGTAAGTCAGACCACAGTGATTTACCCAGCTGAGGACTTATCCCATATTTTTTCTCTATATGCAATGCACATTTCTAACAGGTCTTAAGTGCATGACTTTATTTAAAGTACCAAACCTAAAGAAACACCCAACCTGAGGTAGCTAGATAAGCACATTCCCCGAGTCAAAAACCTGAGGGCTATAAACTTTAGCTGGTGTAAAATGGTGTCGCGTCATTGACATTGAGGTGCTGGCCAAAGAGGAGACTGGCAGGTCCTATATGGGCTCTGACTAACAGCGAGATTGAATTTCATTGTACAGGGCTCTCCAAGGAGACTCCTGTGCCTCTAGTTACCGAACATCCAAAGGTAGCAAGCTGAACCCAACTAGCGCCTGTGCCGGGGAAGAAGGAAGGTCTCTCAGAGGGTTTATTATAGAGCAATCTCAATACTTTGAGTTGAACATGCGCATATACACAGCTACAAGTGTATGTATCCACACACACCTATGTATGAGCATATACACAGCTACAGTGTATGTACCCATATATACAGTTACAGTGTACATTTCAACACACACCTATATGTGCGTATACACAGTTACAGTGTATGTATCCACACACACTCACACACACACACACACACACACACACACACACATATGTGCAGTTTTACAGGAGGCTGTTAACATGCAAACTTGTTGCAGTTTAATCAATCCGAAACCCCAGATTTATTTCCCCACCTGCTTTTTGTCTAGTTTGTACGTTCTTCAGGGAAAGGACTCTCTCTTACAATGAGTATGGACAGTGCCTGGTTTAACGGGGCCTCCTTTTGCTTGAGGCTTCTCTCTACTAGTGTAATAATGCTAATTTATTGGCACTCTCTCCCTCCATGCACACCCAGTGAGCCAGCCTCACAAACAATGGGGAAGTTTGGATTCAGATCAGAATTCTAGGACTTGGACAGACATCTGTCCTTAATGAGGAACCCCAATGGCCCTTGATTTCTTGGGAGGAACTTTACATTACAGTTATTTATACTGTACTTCTTGACCTCTCGGTTAATAGGACACACATTCTCGCATGATCTCTCTTAGGAAAAGCTCTTAATGTTTTGCTAATCTGGTGGTAATTTGGCATCTGAAAGACAGTGATCTGTCTGCACTGATGTCATGCAAGTGCATCAGTATCCTCCTTGCACGTGCTGTCTGTTGAGTCCCTCTAATTGCTCTCACATCGGCAGTCACATCAGGTTATATGATGTGACAACAAGGGGACATTAATGCCAGAAAGCAGAGCTTTCATAATCCCTGCAAATTCCCCAACACCTAACCCCCTCCTGCATTGGTGGCCTGGCTTTACTGACCTACCATGGACAGCTTTCAGCTGATAAATACAGCATCTGCAACCGGGGTGGGTTTCAAAGCTCAGAAAGCACCAAAGACACTGCTTGTCTGTGACCTCTAAGACTTCAGTCCAGCGAATGCTTTACTGTTTCACCTTAGCCATTCACTGGAGCTCAGCATTACAGCTTGTCAGGGGCTTATCAGTGCTTTTAAATGATTACGAGTTAGGTGAAAACCAGGGAAATAATTTATTTCAGCATACAAACTATGTCTAAGCTCTGGAACTGTGCTGAAATGGAGCTCTCTGACTCAAGAACGTGCCTGAGAACTTGTCCAGTTAAAGACTGTAGAGTATTACATTTCGGTGAAAAGCCAACTGATCCAGGACAATTCCATCTGTCCAGGAGCCGCTCTCGAAGGATGATGGCACGGAGACGGTCTAATAGTGTCAGCATGTGCACCTTACCCAGTATTCCAGAGTACCCGGGCTTCCAGGACACTAAGGTCTGTATGCGACAAGTCTTTTTGCAATGTACGGTAACTATTGTTAAGAAGCCAGCTATATTTCTATTATAATTGCTTTTGCACATCCTGGGGAGTTGATATTCTGTTGTGAATCTTGATATGAAAGCGCTGAACCAGCAAAGGCTTTCCCCCCATATCTCATACTCAAATTAGCCATTTTTAAAAAGTAAGAATGAGGGGGAAAGATGTCATGTCCTTTTAAACATTCTCCTTTGAGACCTCATATGATTCATGCAGGCATCATTGTTGTGATTGCCCTCTTCCAGAAAAAAAAAGATGAATTATTAGCAGTCAAAAACTGGCTGACGTGCATAGACTGCAACGATTTCCCCCTATAGTTCAGTTTGCATTACCTAATACCAAATACATTTCACCCATCACCATATTTTGGGGTGACTCTAAAGGGCAATAAGCCACATACTGGAGGCAGGAAGTGCTGCAAAGAGATCCGTCCAAAAGGGGGTAATGTAATGATTCTTGAATTCTGCTCTCAACTCAGACACTGACGTCCTGTGCAGTCTTGTGCGAGTCACTTAACCACTCTGTGCCCTTTTTGCACTACTGTAAAATGGGTTTAAATAATATTTTCGTCGACGACGGGGATGTTGCAAAGCCTAATTCACAATTGCAAAATACTTTGTCATCCTTGATTGAACGGGTGATTTTTCCCTGTATAACGGTTAGTAGTTTCAGACTGGTTAAAAGCGATAGCATTCTGCGGTGCAATTCAACCCAGTGAGGGTCTGTGTCACCACTTGCCTGCAACCTAGGGGCCTCATTATACTTGGCCACTACAGCTCCCCACCTGGGGTCCTCACAAACAGGTCACACCCTGGATGTCTATCTCTAGCCATAGCCTGGGTACAACAGCTGTGACTTCAATAGCCTGTCAGCAACCTACCACCCACACGGTAGTGTCCAGCAGCCTTTGTTACTACAGTATTTGCAAAGTGACCTCAACACACTCCCGTCCTGAATTCCCCACCACCTCCAAAACATGTTTTGCACTAGCTAGTCCTCACCTGGACAGTCCAGATATATTAGGTCCTGTGCACCTCTAAGGGGATCAATGTACAACAGTGCTACCTTAAATGAAGTCACCCAAAACAATTCACAACACAGGATGAATTTTAATTAAAGAATAAAACAAGTTCGCTTAGCTATAAAGAGAGAGATTTTAAGTGAGTACAAGTAATGAGGCAATAAAATCAGAACTGGTTACAAGAAAAATAAAGATAAAACACTTTCTAAACTTAACAAACTAGACTTGGCTCAAGGTGAAGTGTTTGCCACCTGTTTTCAATACACTGCTGACCAAAATCTCAGGCCACTCTCTGCTCCCAAAGCCCATATACTGATTCTTTTGGCTTCCTAGGTGGGAAAGGGAAAGGGATAAGGAAAGATGACTTCTTTTTTGTTTTCTAGCTGCTACCCTTCGAAATGCCTTTTTCTGAGTGTGATCCCTAGATAAAGTTCTCTGCAGCTGAGAGCAAAGAGGCATGGAGTCTGGTGCCGGAGAGATTTTATGCTATTGCTTACTGAGAGGCAGGTCTGTTTGCTTCTGTCCTCCTTTCTTGACAAAGAATGGCCACTTGATAGGTGATGACCCATCAGCTTTGATGCCCCTGTAGAGGGTGTCAACTTGTCCTTTGGTTAGGAGCTGCTTGACCAGTTATGCCTAAATGGGGCTACATTAGTTTGAACATGTGCCACACACATCATCAAGGTGGAGTAGAATTCCTAACTTTATATAGAATGTTGCTACATGCATTTTACTATAACATTACTGACCAGCAAGTTATTATTTTTCAAATGATACCTTACGAGGCTTATTTTGTACAAAGATTATTACAATAGTGCATAGGGTATGAATGCAGGGTTCATTCCATCACAAAAGCAAAACTCAATAAAGAAACTGAAGAAAAATAAAGTTCTTTCTTCAAGCCAAACTGCAAAGATATTTTCCAGAAAAAGCTCAACCAAATTCTAATTTGATCAATTAAAGGAGCTAGTGCTCTATGCTGGGCTGGTGCATACTAGGGTGTCTTGTGGCTGATGGCAGAGCAGTAACTTTGGGAACCCACAATACAATAAATAAGTAAATGACACATTAAATGTTGGTGAAATCTCAACTAATACTCTTTGGCCCTAATCCAGTCCCTCTAAATCAATAGAAAGACTCCCACTGAAGTCAAGGGGGGTTGGATCAGGCCCTTTGTTTGTCTATTCAGCAGCTCAGATAGCAAATTGTTTAGTTACCAAGGTGATAGGCACCTTAGAAATACTTATGATAGGGAAGGAAGAAAAAGCTCCATGCACAACTATGAGGCTTTATAAAATAATAATAATTAGCACAGGAGTTTTGGATCATGTAATTAAATTGCAATGTGCAAACTGTAATTCGTGTTATAATAAACCTCAATTCATAGCTAAATTACTTTGTAAAAAATAATAAAAAAAGATTTCTTAGAAGATGCATCCATTTTATTGCAGTCGTGGTAAACTGCAGCAGCTATAAGCTATACATGTGACCAAGATAAAATTGATGGAGCTAGATTGGTATAAGAAAGAAAAGGGTAAAAAAAAAATTAAAAAATTAGGAATGGATGTAATGAATGTCACTGATGGATAAAGAATCATTGACAAAATTAAAGCATCTTTTGTGATTCTTTTCATATCTTGTACTATTTTATACAACATCTAACTTACAAATAGTGAAGCAGTTGTTAGAGAGCTAGGGGAGGGAAGAGGATGACAATGACTAAGTAAAAGTATTACAGATAAACCAGTACGATTCAGAATCCCTTCACCCTTTCCCATTCTACAATGTGGTATTTAAAAGATTCGTGTGGAACAGGTGTACATAGATATAAATAGCTTTTGATCTGTAGTGGCCTGCTTTTCAAAGGAAGCCAATGACTGTGATTTCCAATGTCACTTAGGAGCTTTAGAAGCTCAAATCCCATTAAAGGGGAATTGGGGATCTAAATCCCAACCAGTGGGAGGCGCAGATGCTCAGCACTTCCAAACTTCAGACAAATAGACATGGTCTAGGTATGGGCCTGACCTAAAAGCCTAGATTCAAGCAACCCTGATCTTTAGGGAAATCACCATATCTGTTGTATATTGAACCAAAACCCTAAATCCAAGCACTCTAGGAACTTTGTGCTCTATTATTTCATATTTGTATTTCACTAGCATCTAGAGGTCCCAGTCAGAATCATGGCCCCATTGTGCCAGTTGCTGTAGAAATATGAAGACCTAGCCCCTGCCACACAAAGACTGTTCCCAAGTATTTTATGTTGCTGACATTTTGCAATGCGTATTGCTTTTGCTAGCATGAAACTGAACAAAAGGCGGGTTTTAATTCCAATTTTATTTGCTATGTTTTAAATAGTTATCAAGGAGCTATTCTAGAACTTCGGACTTCACCATGGCTTTCCAGGATCTAGGAAGAAAGAGAAATGGTCCACTGCTAAGGGGTGAAAACCCTACAAATATAAAATCTTTGGGCCAAAACAGCTTCCAGGTCCACGCCATCAAAGGTCACCGCAAAAGCAACAGCGGTTTCTATGACAAGACTTTGCAGGAGTACTTGAATGAGAGGTTCCTGGAGCTCAGGAACTATGAGACCAAGAGGTCTAATAGACTGGCAAAAGGCTACCCTGATGAGAATGAGCAACCCAACATCACCAACAGGGGATTAAGGCGCAGAAGTAGCTGCAGTGCGGTGATACTGACCAGTCACATGAAGGAAATGGAAGAATCCTGCAATCTGGCAAAGCCAGCCAATGAACCAGTGATAGACTGTGATGACCAGAGAGAAACCCAGAAAGTCCTGGATTTCTACAAGAGTGACTACTTGGATATTTTGACTATGAATATTAATACTCAGTTAGAAATGTTTGTGCGGAGGAAGTGACGTTGGAGCTGATAGCAGCTGCTACTGCAACCACGAAAAGCATTCTTGTCCCACTCAGTCCCTTGAACATGTTTGTTTGTGGATAAAAATGTTATACTGTATTATGTTTTTGTTCGATCTTGTTTGTCTTCACGGTCCGTTCTTGGTGGTAGGTGGCTAGGACTAGAGGAGGCTCAACACATCCCCACTCTCCCCCACTCCCCGATCTGTCAGTCCCACTCAGCAGGCCAGGCCCCACATTAGGCAGTGCCAGGACCAAGAAGGGAGCAGGGGACGGGTCCCACCTGTGCGTGGATGTCGTGTTACATTGTGGTGGGCTCCCACAAGAGCCAAAGTGGGGAGTGTGCCAGGCCCAGCTACCTGCACCTGGGTTGCTTCTGCCTCCTCCCTCCAGTGATGCCCCCTTGGCAGCCAGAGCACCTTGGGGGAGGGAGCCAGGGACCCTGAGGCCCTGGGCCAACCGTTCATCCCCCATCCCCAAGTCAGACTTACGCCCCACCTGGGGGCCAGGGATCCAGTGGACGGGGCCGTCTATAGCCTCCTCATGGATCTGCTTGAGTCCTGGTGAGGGGGCCATGCCTTGCTGGGTCTACTAGCACCAGCCCCACTTGGACAGTGCCCCAGAGCTAACTTCTGCACCACTTCCCGCTGGCCCAGGAGGTTGGTGGCCCAGCTGCTGTGGGGGAGCGCAGGGTTGGAGGCCCAGGCCGGCCCCAAGGGGGTGGGGGGTGGGGCTGGATAGAGCGACTGCAATAGTGCTGCCCATGGATGGGGTCCAGGAGGGGCAGGGCAGGGTCCCTGTATCCAGTAAGGTGCAGCTCCACCAGATCTGCCCTTCCCAGCATGTTCCCTTGTCACTAAAGGAGAAAGCCAGGGAGGGAATCCAGGGGTTTCAGGCTTCCTAGGGAAATCCTGAAGAGAGGCCTGGCCAATCCACCCACAGTGCCCAGCTGGTGGGCCCTTTCCTTCTCGCTCTCCCTCCCCACAAGGCCATCAGGTGGCAGGGACTTGCCCCAGTGCTGTCCCTTGCTGCAGGCCTAAGCACACCAGGCTGATCCCTGTTACTGTAGCCTATTGTTTATATTAGTCACTTAACTGTAGTAAAAACAGCAACCGTCAAACGTTTTGGTTTTGCAAAAACTTCACTAGCTTTTTCTATGATGCACTGACCAAGTACCATGTTCACAGTAATTATTGCAGCCCTACAATAAGTATTTCCTACTTTGGTGACTTTGGCAATAAATTAATTTCTTACTACAATTTTGCTTTGGCTCAGTGTTTCTCTGCTCGCTTTTAATCTTTTGAATGCTGTAGTGGATTTACAAGTAAGTGGAGGTGGTGCAATTAAATACCGACAGGACCAATATGCAAATTTACCTTTGAGAAAAGCTCAGTAGTTTGACTAGTCTACGGGCATGGTTACACTTCTAAGTTTATAGCGGTATTGGTTATAGCTGTCTTCATATACAGCTATAGGGATAGCGCTATAGCGTGGCCACATTGATACCTGCCAGCGGTGTAGCGTGGCCACATTTCCGGCACTTGCAGCAGCACAGGAGTGGTGCATTATGGGCAGCTATCCCAGCATTCAGCTGGGTGCAACGTGCTTTTCAAACGAGAGGGAGTGAGGGGGAACGTGTTGTGTGTATGCGGAGGGAAAGAGTTTGTCCTTCTGAGAGCCTGTCAGTAAGCGTTCTTTGACAGAGAAGACTAGCAGGCTTTGTATTTCACACAGGCTGCCTCCATAAACATTTGCATTGCTTATCTTTCGAGTTAAGAGAGAGAGACTCTGGAAACGTACTTCCGCATTCCTCCTGCCTTAGTTCAAAACAAAGGGAAGAAACGTCAATTGCCTTACATGGCTCGGGGCATCCCCAGAGATCACTTGTTGCGCTATCTGTGTTAATACTCATTCACACTTAAGATAAGACGGAACACGGAATACGCAATAGCTGTTAATCCTCTGGGAAGAGAGGATTACCAGCAGCGCTATAACTGTGGGTTTATAGCGCTCTACATGCCTCGCCAGTCTGGAAGGGTAGTAAGTTTTAGCGCTCCTGGAGGCTTTACAGCGCTATAAAGTGCCAGTGTAACCAAGGCCTACGTCTTCTGACAAAACCCCCTGCATGTATTTACATCAACTGGAATTTGAGCATTTGCTGATGGTTTTCATATTATAAAATGGGGACGAAAAAGGAGGGAAATTGGCCTGGTGAAAAGACAGGTGGCGGTCTGGGTAGGAAGCAGAAAGAGCCGTTGGAGCGAGTTCTAGGTGGGAGAGAACTCATGGGGGAGGAGGAAGGAATAATTTCTTCTCTCTTTGTCACAAATCTCTCTCCCCTTCTCCCTCCACCAACCCTGAGCCCCAAAAGCACTGCTTAATTCTGCTGCACCATACAGTTATCCTGCCCCCTCCCTACACCCCCGGTGATTCCTGCCCTGCCTCTGCCCCAATCCCACCCCCTCATATCCCAATGAACCCTGCCACTCCCATGAATCTCACTCTTCGTACTCTAGTGAAGCCTGCCCCACCCATCCCCCAACTTCCCAATGAAGCACACCTTCCATAGCCCAGTGACCCTCCTGCCCCAGCCTAGGCTTCCCCAGTTCCCAACCACACACCCTTGTTTGTTGAGTTGCTGCCCCTGTCCTAGTGCTCTCCCCGCACTGGAGAGGGTTACAGCTTCTTTCCCCTCCCCCCAGTCCCAGGCTCATCAGTCTCTTTTTTCCCCCCCAAGTCTACAACTTTGCCTTTCCTTTGTCTGGGTCATCTCCCCTTTGCATTTAACTGAGATCTCCTCTTCCTCCATGCAACGTGGGTGCTAGCATAGGGCGCTAGGCCAGCCATGACAGGGCAAGTGCGGCGCCCACTGTCCTGAGTGGGCACATGCACAGTGACGCTGTGAGGCTGGTACATTTGCAGCCTGGTCAGCTTTAGGCACTATGAGGGCTGGACTATGCTCTGTGAGGATGGACACTGGCAATTTTAGCTGTTAAAAGCAAAGGCAGCTCTGCTGCACATGTGCAAACTTTGATTTTTCAAAGGCTTATCACTTGGCAAAATTTAGATGGATTTTCATGGGAGCAGTAAGATGCTAGTCCATGACACAAAGCCGGCTTCCCGCCAAATTTCAAGTCCCGTGCCCAAACATGGAGGGGACTGGAACTGGTCAAAGCCAAAGTCACCCGAATCTTTTAACATGGTACCAATTACATTATTGTGTCCTAGCCTCATTTTCAGAAACAGCCGAACCATTTTGGACTGTAATTTTCCAGAGTGTGATGCAGTTTCTACCCCCTACTGGTGAGCAAAGGGGGTAACAAGTGTTAGGGAGATCAGTTAGTGTACTTGGCTGCACCTGCTGGGAGGATCAGGCCCAAGTAATGATGAAGCCCAGCTGGGAAGGGACTGCGTTACAAACAGAGGACGTTTGGAGCAGGAGGAGGTTCTGCAAGCACACCTGTGGTCGTGACAAGCCTTGTGAAGAACAGGTTGGCTCTTACCGGGGGTGGAGGAGTGACAGCCCAGGGAAGGGCTGCATAGGAAGACATCCAGAAAGGGATCAATGAGGCGTCTAGTGGAGTGACGCTTGGTAACATCTCTTAGGGTCTCTAGACTGGAACCTAATGTAGTGGCTGCATGTCAATTCCCTTACTAGCCACTAGTAATGGGGTGAGAGGACCCTGAGAACGGGGCTATGAACTATTGAAAGCCCTGAGATAAGGGTGTATGAAGCACTGGGCCCAAAACTGAGCATGACAGACTGGATGGAGGGATTGAATATGTGGTTTTAGGTGACATCTTGTGATCCGGGAAAGGGCAGAACTAAAGTGTGACCTGGCCACTGAGCTGAATCATAAGCTGAGGCAGACCACTGCAGGTCTGTTGTGACTGCTGGCAGGGGGCACTACAGAGGAGAGCGCTTATGATATCATGCCCAGCTGGGGGTGGGGAAGACACGCCACTGGTCTGCCTACTCTCCCGGCACTTGGCATGGAAAACTTCAGCCTGGAAGGTTAAAGATTGGTCAAGTTTAGATACTATTTTCAGGCTTATATACGGGGTGTGTCAGGTACCTTAACAGTATACAGTACTACCAGCCTTGTCTATAATACTCAGATTTTTATTGTACTCTTCATCAATAAATCTCAAAGCGCTTTACAAAAAATAAAGCGCTTTGAGATCTATTGAGCTCAAAGATCAGTATCATCAGCCCCATTTTACAAGTGGGGAAACTATTTCTCCCACATCTCCTTAAAATCCAGTATTTAGCTCAAGGGCCACCCCAACCAGTGACTCCATGGTGTGTGATGACATAGTTCCTTTTCTTTGTTCTAAATTTACCGGCCATTTCTTTCACTGAATGACTCGCCGAGTGAGCTGAGTACTAGTGTACCTTTCCAGCAGGCACCCAATACCACTACTTCGCTTGAATTTGAAATGTAATTTCCTCATGTTTTGCTTGAATTAAAAAAGCAGAAATTTTGAAAAGGTCAAAAGACTAAAAAAAATGTTTTTTAAAAAACAATATTTTGCAAGGAAGCGCTGTTATTTTGAGGCCTGGATCAATTCTGCATACTTACTTTACCATCTATGGCCTATTTAATGCTTCCAAGCTAAGACTTGTAGCATTTCTCTTTCTAGTTTGTCAAGTAAAGCATAGAACGTGGTGAATATGCTACTAATAAGTATTATTCTACTTATTCTAGGGAGGGGGAAATGATGAGTTAATTTTTAATGACCAAAGGATTTTATTATGAACTTAATCATGTGCCACCTATAAAAAAAGAAGCAGAATAATTTAGTCCCCATACATGATGGAGTCCATCTGGCCAGCTTCTTGTGCCTGCGCAGAGCCTCATGGATTTTGGTAGCAGAATCTGGGCTTTATGTAATACTTTTCACCTCTAAAGCCCTTTCTGGGCATTAAAAATTATAATTTAATTTATGTCTTTTTAAATCATGTGAGTGATGAGAGTATTCTGTCAATGGTCTGTACATAGCGTGCAAGAAACTTGCCTGGTATATTAGGAAAATTCTAGGAAAGGTTAACAGAGGGAAAGCATAGAATGACCTAAAGAATTTACTGAAAAGAGCAAATGACACATGACCTCTAAACTTTTTATAATTGCAGGACAATAGGTTGAATGTATGTGAGCAGGTCAGTGTTAGTGTAAATCGGCAGGCCCTGAATTTACACAGATGAGCACCTTAAATTGTACTGAGCTTGGCTGTTTGACAAGGCTGCTACTTTTACCAGTTTCATAGATTCCAAGGCCAGAAGGGACCATTGCACTCATGGAGTGTGACCTCTTGTACAACACAGGCCATGGCACTTCACCAAAATCATTCCTAGAACAGAGCTTTTTTTAAAAAAAAAATTCTAATCTTGATTAAAAATTTGTCTGTGATGGAGACTCTGCCATGACCTCTGGTAAAATGTTTCAGTGGTTACTTATTCTCACTGTTCATATGCCTTATTTCCAATCAGAATGCATCTAGCTTCACCTTCTGGCCATTGGAGCATGTTATACTTTTCTCTGCTAGATAAACTCTTCTTAAGGAGTTCTTTCTTGGTAGTTGGTGCAAACACTCTTTGCCGTTAGCAGGCTCTCAGTTTTTCTTTACACCTTTTTATAACTCTTCTAAAAAAAGAAAAGAAGTTGGAAAATACAAGAAAAAATTCACTCTGCTGGGTGGCAACTTGTTTGCAAAGTTTACCGGTAAAGTTGCAGCTGATTGCAAAAATTCCACCTTAGATGCACAAAGTGCATGGCAGTGAAAAGTGTATTTTGATTTTTCTGCCTACAAACACTCCTCCCCAACCAATGGATGTTTAAGCAAGGCCAGAGATTTGTAGGTCTCATAAAATGCATCATGATGAAGTTTAAATAAAATCTTTCTCTGTGGGCCTCTGTATCACCCACACTGTCCCCACCTCTGGGAACTACCATGCCCATTTTAAAGGTCCCCTAAGCTTGTGAGGTTGCAGCAGTGGTGTTTGTTGGGAGGTTGCATTGCATTGTGCATCAGGAAAAGGAAGTTGGTATAATGGGAAACAAATCTGGCCATGTAGCGATATGATGATCCACCCGTATTGCGCCTCCTGCTGGCTGTCTGGGAATTAGCTCTTTCCCAGCTCCAGGGCGTTCTCTGCCGGCTGGTGTCTTGCCTGTTGCTGGCCCCGTGTCCCTCCCAGACTCTGGTGTCCCTCATCTGGGGTGCTGCCCCCTGGAAGTGCCCCCACTCTCTCTGGGTCTCTCCTCCCCAGGGAACCCCCATCCCCACCTTGCCTCAGTCTATGGCTACTGCCAGTCAGCATCGCGCCCCTGTTCCCTGGGGTAGACTGCAGTGTAAGAGCCATTCATCATCGGCAAGGGAGGTTTGCACCTGCTGCCTTTGTCTAACCCAGTGGTTCTCAAACTTTTTGACCCCTTTCGAACACCAAGCCTCTGAGTGCAACCCTCCCTCTTAGAAATTAAAAACACAGTTTTGCTATTTAACACTATGTTAAATACTAAATTTGAACCCCACTGCTTAAAATGAATTTACCTTTTCTGGCCTCCACAGCTGAGGATATTTGCTGTTGGAAATCAAGCCTGGCCTTCTTTGTTGCTTCTTCTCTGCGTTTGAAAAAAATTAGGGTGACCAGATGTCCCAATTTTATAGGGACATTCCTGATTTTTGGGTCTTTTTCTTATATAGGCTCCTATTACTCCCCACCCCCGTCCTGATTTTTCACACTTGCTGTCTGGTCACCCTAGAAAAAAATCCACATTTCAATTTTTATGCTCAGGTGGTTTAGTTTCAAGAGGTCATTGCAGTTTGCATGGTTTCATTGATTCAGTTGACCAGACTTCACAGCAAATGACACATTGCGTTTTTTCAATACCAGAGGTGATGATACTGTTAAAGCCAAGTTTAATGTAAGACTCGAGATACTTTCGTTTTTTAGCAGTTTTAGCAGTACACGGGGCCATTAGTTTCAGGAGAAACTTTGCACTTGTGTGTCCGACTGTTAATTAATAAAGTACTTGTTCAGCTGCAAATCAAGCCCTCTAATGTTGTCTCAGTACCAGGGCCAGCCCTAGGAAAAATGGCACCCTGGGCAAACTTCTATCTGGCACCTTTTGTTTGGAGGTGGAGCTGCGGATGAGCTGGGCTGGAGGAGCGGGGGCGGGCTCTGAGGTCGGCACATGGTGATCATGGTGGCTCACAACCAAGCACCCGGCCAGGCTCACAGCTGGTGGCGGGGCTCATGGCTGACAACTGTGTGTGTGCTCCTGGCTGATAACCCTCAACATGGCCGAGCTCCCCCTGACAACCCCAGTACAGGGGTCAGTTCTCACAGCGTCCTGGATGCCCCAGCTCAGGGCTCACAGCCCCTCTTCCTGATTGGGGTCTGGACTCGCAATCCCATATGGTAGTCAGACTCGGTGCTCACCCCTCATGCCTGGCCAGAGCTCACAGCCCTGCTCCTGTCCAGAGTTGGGGTTTGCAGCCCCACATGATGGTCGGGGCTTGCAGCCACGCGTCCCTGTCAGGGTTGGGGCTCACAGCCCGGGGCAGGGATCGAGACTCACAGCCATGCGCCCAGGTCAGGGCTCGTAGCCCCACAGCTCCACACAGGGGTTGGGGCTCCCAGTCATGTGTTGCAATTGGAGCTCACAGCCCAGCACAGCGGTCAGGGCTCGCAACTTGCAGCCACGCGCTGGGGTCGGTGCTCACAACCCCCCACATAACTGGGCTGTGACCCCCCTGAGAGGTTGTGACCCCCAATTTGAGAACCAATAGCCTAACTCCCGGACTGCTCCCTTGTAGCCCCAGTGCTACTCGTAGGCCTTGCTTTCAGGCCTGCAGCCTGGGGAGTTGCCAGGTGGGAGCGCCCCAGCTCCTCTCACCTTTCCCCAGCCCTGCTTCGTCATCTGCACACTAAACATTCAGGCAGCCAGGTCCTTCTCCTGCTAACACTGGAGGGAGAGTGTCCTACCCAGCTCCTGGACACAGCCCCTGTTATCCAGGCCAGCTGTGGCCTAATTGGGCTGGCCACACCTGTGGTCAGCTACTCAGGTGCTTCCAGTCCTTTTCCCAGTTGCAGCCCTCTCTAAGGCTGCTTTTATCCTCTGATCTGAAGGAGCCAGGCAGCTGCCCCACTACAGGCCAGTTCTCTTTGTGAGAGTGTGAAATTTCATGAAGCAAATCAGAATGTCCATTCATTTTTCAATGCAACCACCTTCTTTTGTACCTTTGGCCAGCCATGCAATTTAATGTGGGATCTTGTTCCATGATCCTATTCCTTTTAAAGATTTTAGTTCCACTGAGCATCTGGTATTTTTTATTACACCTCAGAAAGTGTTTATGAGATGTACTGTGGGGAGAATGAGGTCAATTATTGCCTTCTTTGCAGTAGAAGATAAAAGGCCATTTTTCTGCCCCACCTAGGTTACACCAGTGCAAAGTTGCTATGAATTGCAACCCATTCTGATAGTGTGTGCCACCCACTTTGGTGTCAGTTGGGACAGGTGTAATTGACTTCACAAGGTGGAAAGTAGTGGTGAATCAGCACAAGAGGGTCTGATTCTTTTCTCACTCACAAAAGAGTAAATCAGAAGTGAGAGTACAATCAAGTCCAGAAAATTCTCTTGAAGAGGCACTTGCAGCAAAGGTTGTCAAGGTAACAGCTGTTCAGGGTGCTTAATAATATAAAATAATAAGCACTTGCACAACTCTTTGCAGCTCCAAAGCACATTAATTCTCACAATATTCCTATGAGATATGTGAATAGCATCATCCGCATTTCACAAACATAGTGAACCCACAGTAGAGAGGTTAAAAGACTTGTCCGTGGCCACACACTGAGTCAGTGGCAGAGCTGATAGGGAAATTTAAGAATTTCTGGCTCCTGGTCTGATTGAAGAACGCTAGTTCCATCCAGAGGGAGATTCATTTGGAGGGCAGACTAGAGCCTTTTCTTCACTGCAGTGTAGCTCAAGGGATAGCTTGACTTTTGGCTCTAACCTGATGCTCATGCTCAAGTGCTGCTGATGCTTAAGCTACTCAAGAGGAGTTAACTCAAGTGTTGATACCATGAGCTAACACTGCAGTGAAGAAAAGCTCTTGATGACTGTCATGATGCCTTCTTGAAAGTCTTTGTATCTAGTCTCCTGCTCAGTTTATTAGGCCATTCTGCCTTGTTCCATGTTGGCCATATCACATAATTGTTTGGAGGCTTTGTGAATATGAACATGAATGAGGACTTGTATACACTGGATTTTTTAGTCACTGGGTAGCAACACTAGCCTTGCCATACCAGTGCAAACCTCTAGAAGAGACATGTTCCACTGGCTCAAGTCCTGGTTTACACCATGGGATAAACTGAACTAGTGCAACTCATGGTTCTATCAATAATGCACGTTCACACTGATGCAGCTGCCCATGACTAATCACCTCAGTGTAGAGAAGGCACAAGATTCTGACCTATGGTAGATCTTCTGGCTGGAGAGGTGATGTGACAGAAAAATATTAGAATAAAACATAAAAGCAGCAGATGTCCCACCAATGTCTGAATTTGATCCTGCTCCCACTGAAAGCAATGGTTACACTTCCATGGACTTCAGGGAAGCATTATCTGGCGCAATCTGGGCTTATGTCCAATAAAAAAATAGAGGATAAATGGATCAGAATGAGTAATTTTAATGTATTTAAATTAAAGAATTTATTTTTCTAAAAAAATCCCCAAACAAAACTGAAACAAAACAGTGGTTTGATCTAGATACAGCAGCACTGTGACATTATTAGACATTATGTACGAAGAATTCAAGCAGCCATAGAACACAGAAGCCATTATCTTCAGTAACAACCTCAGAATGAAACTAGTTTCATAAAACAATGTTACTCTCCCTGTAATAAAACAACAACAAAAAACCCTTTGGATACTAGAATGATTTTTTTGAGTGTGTACAATGCCAACAGCCACTAGTTCTTCTAATTGAGAATATTTGCTTTAATTTATTACAAAACTGATTTGTTGACTGAATTATGAAAGACAACTTTAACATTTCTTTAGAAGTGTCTGTTCCTCTTACAGAGACTACAGTATTAGCAGTGCTTAAAACATTTACTCCTGGATACGCTTTTCAAATTAGATCAGAAGAATACTGCGTGTGTGTTAATACCAAATGTGAATTTTAATTTTCAAAGCAGATGAAAAGACTAGTCTTAATATGAAACTCTGCAGTTTTACAATTTAATCATTAGTCCAAGATGGGCAAATACAAGATGGTTCATGAAATTTTTAGATCTATCTACATTGCTTGGAAATGCAAAATGAAGTTTTTACATCTTCCACCTTCAAAGTAAAGGCAAAAAGTTGAGTCTTTTAGACGAGTGTCCAGTATTTAAAAGAAGTGCAATCAAAGGAGATTGCACTCATCACGTACAATATAAGTCACATGGACTGGTCAATAAACACACTGAACAGCTGTGGAATGACAAGAATGGAAAATACATTTATAATCCAGGCACTATCTGACATGTTTCTTCTTTCTTGGTAGTGATGGTTCCTTGGGGGCCATTTGATTTCCAGAAGGCCTGGGATTTCCTTTTGAAGTCCTTTGATCCTAGAAATGTGATAATCTCTTTAGTTTTCATAGATGGGCCAGTGAGTTTTCCCAATGTTTGTCCAACATGCATCATTCTGATTTAACACAGCATTTCAATTATTCAGTATCTAGGAATTCTGCCACATGTGGAACAACTGTTCGGCAAGCAAAGAGAGATTTTGAAGTTTAACTGGTGATTATTTTTTGTCCCCTCCCTCATAGATATTTATTTTTTAATATAAAAAGGGGAGGCTTTTGAATGATTGCTACTACTGATTAGCTCTGAAACAAGGAACCAAACACTTCAAAGTCTACACTGATAGCTCAGCAGGAGGTCTTCCTGCTGAAGCAAAGTGCACAAAATCTCAGCCTCTCAAAGGAACTAAGACAAACTATTCAGAAGAAAAATCACCAACCCTTTTTTAGGTGAATTGTCTCACTGAAGTTACTGGATGAGGCTCAATTCATTCAAATAAAAAACAATTACTATTGATACTGTCTAGAGACTTCCAAGGGCTTTCCAAAGGTGGCTACGTTTTGTCACTCCTTTTATAAGACTGGAGAAAGTGCAGGTTAATTTTGTTGCCATGGGAAGGAGAGAATCAATGGCCAAGCAAGGGACAGAACCCAGCACTCCTGACTCCAGGTATGAACAAACATAAAGGGGACACCTGCACCAGACACAAGGAGATCATCTTAAATCAAAAATCACTCTGCCTCTGTCAATGTAAGTAATACATTGTTTAAGAGTCTCTCATATGGCTCTTCCTTTATAAAAAAAACATTTGATGGTATTCTGCAGTGACAGACCTCAACATGGCAGCTGATATTTGTCTCACTGCAGAATAGGGCTAATAGTACAGATTGATGTTGGGTGGCAGATTCTTATTTTTAAGCATCCTCTCACAGCTATTAGTTGTTATCTCTAAAGGAGGTTGCTGTCCTCCTGATACATGGAAGCTGGGAATTTGGGATGAATAGGATTTAACCCTGTTTGCTCGCTTTAGCCCAAGGACACTCTTCGCTATCATGGTTTTCTGAATGTCAGGTGGCGTTAGTGCTTGTGAAAGGTTTCACATTGACAGCTCTGGAAAAGGATGTCCTCTGTTTAGCCACAGCTTCTCTTGCACTTCCCTGCTCATGGTTCTCAACCCAGCCTGGGAAAGAACAGATCTGTCTCCCAGGTCAGTCTCTGCATCCATTCACCCCGGGCCTCCCAGTTTTAACTGCCCTCACAAGCAGCAATGATGTTTTGGTAAAATGGGCACCCGTGCACTAGGCACTTATTATTGTTATTAGTTTAATTAAAGCAGCAGCCCAAGGCCCCAGTCAGGACGGGTCCCATTGTGGTAGGTGCTTTTTAAACACACAGGAAGACGTGATCCCTGCCTGGAAAAGCAGACTAGCCTCAGTCATGCAAAGCAAAGAGAAGTCCAACTTTTCCAGGGCTGTTTCGAGAATGCTCAGGAGCAGCTGATGAGCCATCTCATTTTGATCAATATATTTAACAGGTGGGAGGGAGCCTTACAAGCTTTGAACAAGAATGCATGAACTTAAAGAAAAGAACATTTCACACGTACATATCCACACGCTAACCTAGTTCTCAAACTGTGCTTAAGAGTTCATAGATACTCCCTGTTTCTGCTTATTTTGTTTCATACTACAGAAGTTTGTTTATCTGAGGCTTCTCTATTGAAAAGGATAATAGCAACTGGCTTTGAAATGTGAGACTTGGGTGGAAAAAGTAAAGATGCCAGTTGGATCTAGCTTGGAAACATGACAGTTGGCTTAACAAAAATAGTCCCTGCTGCACTGTGCGTGTTCTATTCTATGTATACTCTGAAGAGGAAAAAAACCCCCATCTATATTGGGTAAGAAGCCAATCAATCAGCAAAGTTTGGCTACATGTTTCCCCTCCCCGGGTACAATTTCATTGTAAGAATGATCACAAGTGACTTCAAATATTTCTTAAAGACATTCCAAATTTTCTGGGAAAAACAGAGCATCAGTTGAACAAATTCCTCTTAATCTCTATATTAAGTAGATCTGATTCAGTACTGCAAGAACAGTGTTCTCTAACGTTCATTTGAACTCTTATTGGCTGCTTGATTTGACCAGTTTTGTGCATTTTTTTCATTTGCAGGAACAGGTTTTTGTTTACATATATCTTAGGAATGGCTGTCTGTGCACAAACACCCTTATTTTCACATGAACAAGGTTATATGTGCAGACTCCAAAATATTTATTTGCTATTATTTTCATGTTTTAGAAGTTTTAATCATCCAAGTAGAAAGCAAAAAAATTGCCACGTGACTCCTCCACACACCACTCATAAAAAATCATTGAACTGGAAAGTTCATGAAGAACCCATAGACTGATGAATAATTTTCAGTTTAGCTGGAGAAGACTTAAAAATAAATCCAGTTGCAGAATTCAGAATCAGTTTCCTAACATTTAAAGAGCTAAATTTGCTCAACAGTCTACTCACACAAATAATTCAACCAGCTCTACTCTTGTGCACTTCCCAAAAGGATCTTTGTTCCAACTGGAAAGATAATAGATGAAATTAATCTTGTGCTGGAAAACTATGAAATAACTATTTCTTTCTACTCTTTTGCTATGTGCAAACCCACCTCAAAGCTATTCATTATGATTCAGAGTACTAAACACTCTCTTGCTAGCAGTATTCTCTCTCCAAAGTAATATAAAGAAATTATAGGCATGGTTTTCAGAGGTGCTGAATGCCCAGAGCGCCCATTGACTTCAGATTGAACTGTGAGTATTCACCACCTCTGAGAATCAGGTTCCATGTGCTGGGGGGAGTTAGGTTGTGCAACAAATTGATTCACTAAAGTTCCATCCATGGAAATCATTGTTCTAATTTTTACTGGATCACACAAGTGAGTGTGAGCACAGTGTGTTCTCAGCCTAGTCTCGGGTAGGATATATAACAAAAAATACTGCTCAGTTTGACATAGTAGTCAAGCCCTGTTGAGGGGAATCTAATGATGGGTGGTCAAGACTGGTATTGACTGGTAGTGTTGTGGCTACCTATGATGTTCCTTCTAGCCAGGGTTATCAATCGGTCATTTAGCCTTAACAAACAGCCTTCAAGGGAGGGTTTGCTGTAATTAGGTTTTTCATCTCTAATCTAAATGTGAAGTGTTAAAACAACAACAACAACAAAAAGAAAACAGAGTCTTCATGGACCAAAGGGTTAAAAATGTAGAGAATGAGCTCCTCATGCACCACTCTGCACTCAACCACATTTAATGATGAATATTAATATGCGACTCTTATAATGACTTTAATCCAAGAGCCTCATCACACTTTATAAACATTCACGATTTAAGCTTCACAATGCCACCTCTTCCCCCGCTGCTCCTCCGAGCCCGGGCAGCAGGCAAACACTATTACCCACGTTTTCCTAATGGGAGGTAGATGCCGCTATAATGCCACAAAGTGAGGGAGTAGCAGAACTGAAAACAGAATGTAGGACCATGCTCTATCTACCACTCGGTGCTCCCTTTGCTTTGCATTTGTGCTTATGAATTAACCGGTTTGAGAGAGCACTGACCTACTGTGCACACAGGGGAATCTGAGTGTAGTTCTGGCACATGGACATCAGCCCCTCCCTTTGAAAAAACGTATCCCCAGAAGAATATTGTAGGCAAAGCAAGCAAAGTTCTATGTACAAAGCTTCTCATGCACCCTGGTACTGAAACAGTGAGCCCTACACTAAGCCCCACAAATACGGAGGTTCCCCTTAGAGCCGCACTTCGAATTCTCGCCAATCTTTCTTGAAATTGGGTGAAATCCACCCTGATGCAGAGGGCCCTTGCAAGGCCAGCCACAGAATGCAAACTCTGCATTAAGGGCCTAACACAAAGCCCACCACAGTCAGCGCACAGGTTCCCGCTGACTTCAGTGGGCTCGCGTCAGAACATAAATGGAGAATTTCACTCACACAGTACTTCTCCCTTCTCATGCCTACTAGGGAGCTGGAACTATTAAAAACTAAATTGGAGACATAATTAGTCCAAATTCTCAGCGTTCACTTCTCCACATTCTTTCACCTCTGCTCAAATCTGCAGTGGCATCACGGACACGGGTGAAACTGCTGGCCCTCTCCCTGTGGGATCTTTGCATTGATAAAGATGCATCATTGTCTCTTCGACAGAACATCAGTCAGAAGGAAAAGGGAGACAAATTCTCATTACTGTTTTAGATTGTTTACAACACAGTCTGAATGACCTGTATCTCTACAAGTGACTGGGAGAGCCTACAACCTTATTAGTTGCCCTATGGGGTGTCTTGGATTCTTGGCATACTGTACTCCATGACAAACTTGCATCATCCCAGTACATAATTACATAGCCCCAATATCTCCATTCCTTTCTCCACCAGCTAATTTACAAAAACACTGACCCTGGTCTCTGTCCCTTACTGACCTTAAGTTGTTCTAGAACTTCCTTTATTTTGAGTCCTTATCATTCATGGCATTTCCTCTAAAAAGCCTCAGATACTCTGTTGCTCTTTCTGCGTTGGCCATGGAAACCAGGTTCACATCAGCACAGGCGCTGATTCTGTGGGTGCTCCAGGGTTGGAGCACTCACAGAGAAAAAATGTTGGGTGTTGAGCATCTACGGGCAACCCCCCAGTATTCGCCCCCCGCCAGCAGGCCCCGCTGATCAGCACCTCGCCCTCCCTCCCCACGCCTCCCGCCTGCCTTGATCAGCTATTGGTGGCATGCAGGAGGCTGGGGGGACAGGGAGGAAGAGCGAGGGCGCAGCGTGCTGGATGGGAGAGAGCGGAACAGGGCAGGAAGAGGCAGGGTTGGGGTAGAACAGGGGCAGGAAGAGGCAGGACAGGGCCCTGGAGGAAGGGGTGGAGTGGGGGCTGGGCCTGGGGCAGAGCCAGGGGTCAAGCACCCCCGGCACATTAGAAAGTTGTCACCTGTGCAAACCAGTCTAATCATAGAAATGCAGGGGCGGAAGGGACTTCAAGAAGTCATCTAGTCTATCCTCCCATACTGCGGCAGGATTAAATAGATCTAGGCCACCCCTGACAGGTGTTTGTCTCATCTGTTCGCAAAAGCCGCCAATGATGGTGATTCCAGAACCTCCCTAAGTAACCTGTTCCTCATGGGTAATTAACATGTAGTTCTTGGTAGAAAGATGCTAACCCAGTAACTATGGTTACCCAGTAACTAACCCAGTAACCCAGCTAACCTTGTAATTGTTTAATTCTTAGACAGGACATGTCACACACCAGTTCTCCCAAAGGTTTAGGAAAACTCCATCAATTTAGCAACCGTTGTATAAAAGCACGACCAATCAAACTGATGTCCTATATGGCATGCTTGAGAATAGATACACTCCTAGCATATAGTGTGCTTTTGTTAACTGGTTCATAGTATGGATATTGAACATGACTGGGCCCATCTATGTTAGTGGGACAATTGTTTTAAACACTGATCTGGGGTAGCCTGAGATGAAGCATTGTGGAATCAAAAAAGGGCAAACGATACTGTTTTACAACAGGCACTGACCTCAGCTAACTCGCTATACTGGGACAGTCGTTTCATCCCTGGTTGTGGGGGCCAGAAAAGGAGCCATGCAGCCGAAGGGCTCTAGAACAGCTCACTTGAAAGGGCCAGAATGGACATAAGGCAGGGGCGGCCAACCTGTGACTCTGGAGCTGCATGCGGCTCTTCAGAGGTTAATACGCGGCTCCTTACCGAGGCACTGATTCTGGGGCTGGAGCTACAGATGCTATCTTTCCATTGTGCTAGGGGGTGCTCACTGCTCAACCCCAAGCTCTGCCCCAAGCCCTGTCCCCACTCCACCCCTTCCTCAAGGCCCCTTCCCCTTCCCCTTCCCCTTCGCCTACCATGGCCTTGCTCCTCCCCCTCCCCCCATAGCCTCCTGCGCATGTGAAAGAGCTGATTGCAGTGGGTGTGAGGAGGGGGGAATAGGCTCTGATTGTTGGGACTGGCGGGAGGAGTTGGGGGCTGGGAAGCGGATGAGGGGGGCTGCCTATGTATTACTGTGGCCCTTTGGCAACATACATTGGTAAATTCTGGCTCTTTCTCAGGCTTAGCTTGGCCACCCCTGATATAATGGATGTGGACAAGTTGAGATCCAGAGCTGAACCTTCCTGGCTTGGTTCTGTCCCCTGTAGCTTCCCTGGCCAGCACAGACAGGGCTATTGAGTCAATCTCTGGGTAGCTGTGTGACATAAGCAAGTGTCGTAAAAGCCTGATCCTGTATCACTGAAATCAATGGGAGTGTAGCTGTTAATTTCAATGGGTGCAGGATTTCAGGCCTTTGAAGAACAGATGACAACTTGTCTTCCTTATTTCCGCTTGCTAACATTTGTTCTTTCTCTCCTTAGCAATAGAAAAAAATGTTTGAAAAAGAGGAGGGCTTAAAACAGGGTTCCGTTAAAAACAATAAATATTGTGATGACCTAACAAAAAAAATAAGTGCAAATCTCAACAGTGCTGGTCCCATGACATTACGAACCTCAGACATAGCAAATAGTATTCTTAGATGCAGCAAAGTCTTGACTACGTATTTTAGCATTTAATACAAGACTTTATAAACCAACAAAGAGGAAAAATGTATGCAGTGTTGCTGTAAGCCAAATATGCAGATGTAAAATAATTAAGAATAAACTGTGCCATAAAAATGCATGTGAGTAAAAACAACTTGATAAAGTGAAATATGAATAATTCTCCACTTACTAAAAAGAATGATTTCTCATTTGAGGCTCTGGAAGTCTTGAGTCACATTTCTTTTTTAAAAAAAGTCTTAAAACACATGGCTTTACAGCTGCTGCTCAGAAAATATACACCCCAAAGTCTGACTTTCATTTAAATACAAATGTACAAAATGTAAACTGAGACAATAGAGAAATTTACAAAACTTTTCTTTAAAAATAATAAAGACAAAATTCAGTTCTAGTATGATGCTATTTAAATACGTGCAAGTAGTCATGTTCGTTGAATTTCTATTGCAATGTTCTATATAGACAAATCTGATTCACACCATCTTGCGTGCCACCTCCAAAAACAGACCTGAGTGGAAATTTCTTCATAAAATGTGAGGCTCCACTGGAAGGAATGGATAGAATATCTCGATTGCTGGGAGATCATTTATTTTTTAACTCAACGGTGGATGCTCTCTCATCCTTAGAAGCTCCATAGATTATAGTGGAAGGATGCAACACGTTTCATGAAAGTTGAGTTCAAACTAGCTGCTTCCGGTGGAGTTTGAACTTACATGGTTTGAATTTATGTGATGATTTAAACTCGCCTTTGAATTCGGTGAACTCTTTGAATTGTTTTGATGCTGGAGAAAGGAGAAAACAATGATATTTACATCCCCAAAACATCCCATACCTCCCATCTGTCTCACATTTTGGTCATGTCATATTTTCATGCTCAGCACCCACCATTTTTCCCCCATGGGTGCTTCAGCTCTGGAGCACCCACGGAGTCGGCGCCTATGCTCAGAGAGGTTCTTTGTGTTACATTGAAGATCTCACCTGACGTTTAAATATTCTATGTAGTAATCCTTTCTTGGGTGGCTCTGGGGGGTAGCTTTTGTTTAGGTCTGGTGAAATAGTACCATTTGGTCCAAACACATTTAGCTCTTTAAAACACTCTGTTTCAATCATCTGGTAAAACACAGAAAGAATAAAAAGAGATGATGCATTATTATTATTATTATTAATGAATATTACAAGAGACGCCATATGCCCCAATCAGGATCGGGGCCCCATTATGCTAAGCGGTGTGCAAGCATGAAGTAAAAGACAGTACCTTTCCTAAACAGCTTACAGACTAAAGAGGGACAAGATGTGACAGGAGGGTGTAAGATGCAACAAGGGCCAATCAACAACAGGACAATTATCTAGCTATTACTGTTAGGCAGTTTACTGTGGATGTAGTAACAGAGATGGCTCTGAAGATGTACAGTCTTCTAATGGCTTGTTAAATTGAACAGAATAACTCTCAGACCCTAGAGCAGGAAAATTAGAGTTAACGTCCCCACCTAAACACTACATTCAGTTTCACTGGGAGCTTCTGTAACTAAGCAGTTCTGACCGATTTTGTCAACCCAAGATGACCTGATCTTAGCCACCTGGAGGAGGAGTCTCACTGTTCAAAACAGCAAGGCAGTTTAGTCAGCTTTCCCACCATATTCATCACCTCCAATGAGGTGCTGTCAGCATACCAAGGAATCAATACAGTGTAAAAAGCATCTTTTGCCATCAAGGGTTTGAATGGGGAAAGTATGTAGTGTTAGAGCATCAGCTGAACTCCTACCTGTACTGGCAATATAAACTAACAGATGCCTTCAATCTCTCATGCATATGATTCTGCACTATTCCAATGTGTCTTACGAAGAGAATGCCCTATTACATTTTGCATTTTCTTTTCTATGTTGGAGAATATAAAATATGGATTGGCCTGAACCCAGAAGGCCTGTTTTGAGCACCCCTAAACTATGGGGAAGTTTATACTTGGAGCTGAACTTTACTGCTGGCTCTGTTTCTACAGCAGGCAAAACAAATCCCCCAATCAAAAACCCTGGCACTTCAGAAAAGTTCACATCCAGATTCAAATGCTGCAGCTGTGGCCCATCAGATACAAAATAATGAATGAGATGAGTGTCACAAATAGAGCGCCACATTAAGGCAGCAATCCATTCCGCGGAAGTTCTTTAGAGCTGTTATCAGAACATCTCTATGGAGACCAGCAGGAGGAAGTACAGGAGGACTCTTGCCAATTTACACAAATATGCAGAATCAGCAGATACAGTCACCTGAATCTGACATCTGTGACACTTTATAGATCTTGAAAGAGTGCATTTGTAACTTATGAATGCATTAGAGTCCGGCAAGTTACCCAGTGGGTATATATTACTGGAAGCGTACAACTGCTCTTAAGCAGCCTGAGTTAGAGATTGCATTGGGATGCTATGATCATGATGTACCTTACCTCATTCTGCCATGGAATAGATACGGATCCTGTGGAAAACTTGGAATAGAAATCATCATCTGTTTGGTCCAGGTTTACCCCTTTCACTGTGGAGAATTGCTCGATGTCTAACACATCCTTGCAGTACACTGCCCTGGGCTGTCTCAGCAGAAAAAGCAGGAGAGAAATTGTCTTTGAGTCAGGACACGTGCCTTGATTCACACACGCATTCAAGTGAGAATGTCTGACCACAAGTGACTAGCCACATCCTGTCTTCCTATACTTGCTCTGCCCATGTGTTTATGTCAAAGGCTGACTTGCTTTAAGCATTTAAAGCCTCCACTAGGAAGTCCTTACAGCATCAGCAGAACCACAGTGGGTTTTAGTCATCCATGTAGCACACAGCTAAGAGGTGAGGTGACAAGGACAGAAAAAATAAGATAAAGTAAAAAGGGGTAAAAATACAGAAGCAGTGCTTTCTTTTAGAGGGAGACACACACAAGCCAGTCAAAGACTAGAAAATCCTGTACAAAATGCACACCTGGGATGGATCTGTCTGCCCCACATGGAAGTCTCATTCTGCTCAGCCAGCTGTGGTGTTTGCAAGCTTGAAGCTTTAAAGGAATTTGTACTAAATGCTAAAGAACACAGAAGAGGTTTGGAGTTTTTCCTGTTGTTTTTGTTAATTGCTTGGCTCTTTCTCAGCCACTGGAAACTCTCTAAAGCTATTTCTATTAAGTGATACAATTTTCACTGCTGTATTTCTACAGATGCAAAGTCAAATACCTTTAACTATTTTAATATAGTTCTTAGCTCTCTGGAATGACTGCTACATCACTTTGAAGAGACATTTTCCTCGGCTAACAGACCAATAGTCAGCCATATTGAACAAAAAACAGAAATACTCCCTAGTGTTTACTTTACATGGACTCATTGCACATCCACAGAACTTACCCTAGCTGCACAAATTACCCTTTAACCCAGGCATAACCAAGATGCAGCTTGTAGGACTTGTGTAGCCCACAAAATTCTACAACATGATCCACTTCCACGTTAAGGAAGATAGCATAAGTGTGGCTTGCAAAGCCTAGAGATCCCAGCATGCAATGTGTTATCTAGAACTGAGCAGTCTGGCCAAATTAATCAAAATGAAGTGTACATGCTGGAATCTGTGTTCTCTGTGTGCTGTGCCTTTTTATGAAAGACGAGCACAGCTATAGTCTACTTAATTCTCTGTGGAGGCAGTGTGGTCCCTTGGCAGACTGGGAGATCTGGGTTCTCTTCCCACCTCCATTCCTGACTATGTGACTGTGGGCAAATCAATTAATGTCTCTGTGCTTCAGTTACCCTCTCTGTCAAATGGCTATAACAACACTAGATCTCTCTTTGTAAAGTGCTTTGAGATCTATGAATGAAGAGAGTTCTCTGAGTGCTGAATCATCTAGCTTAGGTTGAATTACCAACAAATTGCCAGGCTGCCCTTAATGGGGTAAAAAATAACGTGCCTCTACTTTAGCAAACACATGGATAATAGATGCCCTCTAGCCATTACAGACCGCAATTACAGTAAGCTTTTAGTAGGCCCTAGCAGATCCCATATTCAAGTCCAAAATTTCTAATTTTCCTCATGTGAAAGAAACACTAGTTTGTCTCCTGTTTCTTCCTACTGAAGCAGGTCATAACACTCTGGGCGAATTGGCAGGAATAACGAGGCTCCATAGTAAACTGCAAAGCCAACCAGAGCAGCTAAAGTAAACTTTTGTAGCTTTTAAACCACTTTGGTTTGATTGAGTTTGCAGCAATGCAAACCAGAGCTGCCAAACTGTTACTTTCCCTAATACGTTAAAACTACAATGTTTACTTACAGCCATATGGGGACTTTAAGGGTAGAAGGCCTAGCCAGACAGACAGGCTTGGAAGAGGAAAACAACCATGGAACTCTGTGCACAGGGGAGGAGATGGATCCTACAAAGGACTTTGAAAATGTTATTACTGTCACTGCAATATTGACCTTTAGTATGTGCAATAGTGATAGGTAAACTGCAAGGGGAGGATCAGAGTTGGGATCTATTTCAAATACGCACTAAAGAAACACAGTCCTTGGAGGCATTTGATACCTGAACCTGATTCTGAATTTTTTCAGACAACAGATGTCTTGATAATGGTCCATACTTATTCCCCCAGATTAGAACATCAGGCTGTTTGAATTCCGGATCCAGATTTTGTGGTTTAACCTAAAAGCATATCTAGCTAAGGTATGTCAATAGCCCTCATTACTGTCATATCTGAGCAGCTCACAGTCTAGAATATATTTATCCTCACATCACTCCTCTGATGTAGGGCAGTGCTACTATTCCCATTTTACAGGTGAGAACTGAGGCCAGAGAATGTAAGTGACCTGCCCCATGTCAACCTGGAAGTCTCCGGTGGAGTAGAACAGCGGTTCTCAAACTGTGGGTTGGGACCCCAAAGTGGGTCACAATCCTGTTTTAATGGGGTCACCACGGCTGCTGTTATGCTTGCTGGGGCCCAGGGCTGAAGCTCAAGCCCTACTGCCCAGGGCCGAAGCTGAAGCCCAAAGGTAGCGAGCTCAGGTTACAGGCCCTCTGCCTGGGACTGAAGCCCTTGGGCTTCAGCTTTGGCCCCATCCTGGGGTTGTGTAGTAATTTTTGTTGTCTGAAGGGAGTCACAGTGCAATGAAATTTAAGAACCCCTGGAGTAGAGAATTGAACTTACCTCGCCTAAGACTGGACCAGTCTCCCTCTCCATACAAATATACATACATGCTTAGCTGAGTTTTCTGAATCTCTTATGTCTCCAAAACTGGACTGGGGAGTCTGTGACAATATGCTTCCCTATGAACTGTCTGCTCCTTGCAGAAGGACTGGTGCCAGTTGGAGGAGCTCACAAGGCACAAAAACAGGGGAGAAATAAAAGAAGTTCTTTTGGAATCTCGGAAAAGGTTGAATTTAAGTTTGAGGCTCGGGAAAGGTTTTTATTTAAACCAGTTCACCATCCTTGTCCGAAAAAGAAATGAAACAAGGCATTGCTAGCTATGGGAAATATCAGGGAGCAGTCATTTTTGAAAGAAATCTAAAGAAAGGGTGTGTGCATTATATTCTCTGTAGAGCCAGTCAAGCAGGGTTTTCTCTACCATATTTTACTCACATCAGGGACAAAGGGGGGGTCCAACATTCCTGCTTCCAATCGTTTGAAGTTCATACTCTTGAAGAATGGGTGCCTTTTCACTTCCACTGCACCTTCCCCCTGACATCCCAGCCTCTGCTTCACATCTTTGGTTAGTAGCTGAAACAGACCAGGCAAGATTGTAAGAAAGTCTGAAAAGCAATAGCCCTACGATGATATTTTTCCTCCTGTTTGTGCTTGAATAGGGGCAAGGGAACAGCAGAATTATCATCATGACTTAGGATTTACATTGTGGCAGAGCCTAGAAGCTAAACAAGTCAGGAGTCCATTGTTCTAGGCATTATTCAAACATATAGACAATGATCTGCCCCAAAGAGCTTATAATCTCAGTAGTGTTGTCCTCTATTCTATAGTCTCCTCCCACTTATTTTCAATGGGTAGCTGAGAGAAGAGGACATACACCCTATAGTCTCACATGTTCTCTGAACTCTCATGCTCAAGCTACTGTTGTCGGAATGATGCTCCTTTGTTACTTTAGCCTGTTTACCCCTGCCCAGTGTAATACTTTCCAGGATAGCATGTGATACTGAACTTTTAAATCACATTTTTTTCTTTACTAAACCTACTGGGCCCACTCCTGCTCCCTCTGAAATCAACAGGAGTTTTGTCAACGGAGCTACATTGATTCACACCAGCTGAAGATCCAACATGTGTCGGTATCAGCAAAGTAGCCAACCTCCGGCAGCCCAAGCCTAGATTTTTACCGAGCACCACAAGACACCATCTCTGCACTACTATGTCTGTTCCTAGATCCTGAATTCAGGCGTCTTGTGATGGGCTGAGGGAAGCTCACGTGCAGCCTTGGAGGAGATCTGGAGAAGTCGACAGAAGAATCAGTTTGACTGCAGAGATTTCCTCTCCGCTCGCAGGGATCCTTAATAGGGCAATGGGGATTAACTGAACTCAGCATAATTGATAAATTATATAAACATGTGCAGGGAGATAACCGCAGAGAGATGTGTGTGAGAACCAGAGTCCATGGGGAGGCCTCTATATTTCTGATAATTGGTCTGGGGAGAGCCCAGTTAGTTCAATGACTGAGATGTTTTGGGGACAAATCCTTTTAAATCAAGTACCCATAATCAATTAGAACAAGCCAATGACTTATGACATGCTGTTTACTCAATCTAATTATTATTTTCTTTAGCACTGAAAGAAAGGCAGAGCTATGTAGGTAATGACGAGCTTTGTCCATCAGCCTATGCCAAGTACAGATGGCCTTTTTTAGATGTCGCTACTGCATCACGAATTTCTGACATCTTCCTGAATTGTAAAAGTGACAGTGGCCTGAAAGGTTTGTGGGGAAGGGGTTGCATTCATTCAGTTTAAGTGGCTTTTTCGTGCATGCATGCATTTTTAGCCAAAATCGTGAAACACGAGCCACAGCTCAGAAACTGACACTGCCTGGGAGACTGCAGTTGGCTCGGACAGTGAAAAATATTTCCCCTTGATAAGGCAAAGGAAAGTAAACATGCAATAAAAGCAACTGATTTTACAAAAAATATTTAAGTTAGATCTGGTAGCGTATCCTCTCTAGCGAATGCTGATTCCTAATGTGGAAAGACTGGGGAGAGAATGAAAAACCTGCCCTTTAAATGAGAAGTGGATACTTACTAGAGTCAGGTGAATACCATACGGGGAATATCTGACTGGAGAGTTTTAACTAAAGACTCTCCTTTGGCAGTCTGATTCCAAAAAGGCAGCCAAAGATGTATGCTACATGGACAAGTCAGGCTAGAAAAAGCCTTAGGTTAAAAAGGACTTTATCATGCATTAACAGCAAGGGGTATAAGGAGTACTCCCTCCTTCTCTCCAAGTACTGAGAAGAGGAAGAAAAAAAAGTAGGATGGGGGAGAAAGAAATACAGCTTCATTCTCAATATAGAGGGAAATTATTACATGGGAGGGTACAGCTGATCATTCACTCAGCGCAGCTGTTCTTTACTTAGAACATCTCAATCCACCAGGGGGCAGCAGAGGAAAAGCTAATTGCGGCAACTAATTTGCAACCAGCTAGTATTTGAGCAGCATTACACTTTCAAAAGCATCAGAAAAACATGGCTGAGTAAGTAGACAAATCCCCAGCCAGACAGACTCACTAGCACCGGGTGATTTATTTGCCTCTTCTGAGTGGTTAAGCTGACCATTTCTAGTAGGTTCTGCCCTGAGGAGGCAGATGATCAGCAGGACAAGACTCCTTGTCTGAGAACCCGTCTGGGGAGACTGCTTCCAAAGATGAAACATGGAACAGTAGTTCCCTTCTTGTAGTTCACCTCTCTATGCAGCACAACAATCACACCTTCCTCTGAATTGGTGCTCCACCCCTAGGAAGGACTGGAATGGCAAGCCTGGATGCTCAGAGAAGAAAAATCACCAGGTCTTTCTTTATCATCTCCAACTATGCCATTCCTACAGAGGTTTAAGATTAGCTGCCGTGTTAGTCTGTATCCATAAATAAGACGAGGAAGACTTTATAGCACCTTAGAGACTAATCAGTTTATTTCAGCATAAGCTTTCGTGGGCTATAGCTATAGCCCACGAAAGCTTATGCTGAAATAAACTGATTAGTCTCTAAGGTGCTACAAAGTCTTCCTTGTCTTATTCCTACAGAGAGAGTCCTACTGCAGTGAAACCCCAAGGGCTGGACAAGTAGAGAAGCCTCACTAAGGCTAACAAATCACCCTGAGAAATGGCTGCCATGGTGGACTTGGACTTCCAGGTTTCCATTTTGAACTGTGATGTTCAGAGTCTTTGAACCCAAGTTGGCCCTGATGCCCAGGGAACAATGTGAACCAATCACTAGGGCATACTCTCACTAGTACTGATCCAAGAGTCTCAGTAAATGGGGATGTAGCCTCCATCATCTACCTGCGCTTTAGATCACAGAATATCAGTGTTGGAAGGGACCTCAGGAGATCATCTAGTCTAACCTCTTGCTCAAAGCAGGACCAATCTCCAACAGATTTTTGCCTCAGATCCCTAAATAGCTCCCTCAAGGATTGAACTCACAACGCTAGGTTTAGCAGACCAATGCTCAAATCACTAAACCCCATGTACCAGGAGCTAGGAAGGGAAAAAAATCACTTTGTGAGGGAAAAGGAAGACCTGCTGAATTCTACCATACAGCCCATTAGACTGAGAATTGGAGGATGCCTGCAGGGATCACAGCACCTCAGGCCTGGGGAAGGAAGATAGGGAATCAGGAATCCTTGCTGCAGTGGGAGGGTTGCTTGTCTGGAAATGTCACGCCTAGCCGTGATGTGTTCCAGTGCCCTCTGCTGACTGATGGTCTCAGCTGCAGAAGTTGAAAGGACTGTTTGCTCCTGATGGAAGGTCTGTGATCTCTCCTCAGGTACCTGGCTAATGACAGGGGTTTCTCGCCCTCATCTTTGGCTTATAGGATGACATTTCTTAAGGCTTCTCCAGTTGCTCCCTGCACGGCACCAACAATTTGGTGGTTTGCCTTCCATTGCCTGATCCATAAATAGCTTGTCACAAACCTAGTCACGAAAAGTATCCAGGGACAAGTCTGATATCAAAGCCACTGGCTACTGGTCCTTAGCCTCTGAGAGGGAGCCAATGCACACCTGAATAGCTCAGGCAAGAGATGCTGAATCAGCAGAATTTTAGTGTGGCAGAGATATAATTGCCATGCCAGGAAGACTGAATCTGGCAATCACTGGGTAAGAGGTCACCCCCCAAATCACCACCAATTAATTCACAAGGTTATCAATGACAATGTTAACCTTTGGGAGGGTGATAGTCTGATTTTGGCACTGGGACTGCATGGAACCTTTGAGACAGCTTAATGAGACTCAGACCTATTTATTAGCTCCACTCTCTTTTGGGATGGTGGAAGGGGTTTGAAGGACAGCATCTATTTGTTGTCTCACCATCCTATGTGCACATTAGGTTCAAGTGGTCAAGGTTCAATGGTTATCTGGTGCAATATGATACTGAAACAGTCCAGGGGAAAGAATCTTTCCTGGCACTCTTCCATTGGATCAAAATCACACAACTTGCCTTGCTCAGATGAAGGGAAGGAAGTAAGTTTGGCTTTTGATGGCTTGGACAAGATTGCGAACTGGGACGTCTTGAGGCATGTTTCTCTGCATTTGTGTTTTTTTAACCACAGCAGGGTTCTAAATTTTGCCCTTTATAGGGAAAGCTTACTGAGGCCTGATGGCCTAAAGAGTTTCCCATCTGAGTCTGACTTTTCTCCAGCTCCTGGGCAGACAGGACAAAGACCACATCCACTTCCTGCCTTTATGCTGAAGGGATCCTCTCCTCATATGAGAGGAGAAATCCCAGCGCAGAAGGTTCTCTTTTATTCTTAAGTTCCCGCTGGTTCTTGGGCTTTACTTCTGCTGGCTTTTTCCTGGAAAATGTTTTACTGGTGTCTGGAAGCTTTCAGGGCCAGTGCTGCTGACAACTGAGATGCAGTGAACAGAGGTAGACTAGGAGCTGCCTGTGTTAGACAGAAGACGCCTGCAGCTCTTGCTCAGGATGGAGGGAAGACAAAAGGGCCCCATTGCCTCATTATAGTTTCCAATAGTCCTAGCAGAGCTTCGACCTCTGGGCTGGCTGGGGATATTAACTCAATCCGGGAATTGATCCTCATCTGGCTGAAAATGTTGGCTGTTGTTTGGTACATATCGTCACAGGGTGTGGTGGCCGAGGCTGGGTGGGGCTGGCTGGGGAGAACTGAGTCCCTCAGGGGAGTCCAGGAGTCAATTTGCAACAACCTTTGATGCAGAAGCCATCTTTGGAGCATGAATGGAGCTGGCAGCTGGTGTATTGCTGATTCTGGCTGCAGAGGCATAGGTGGATCAGGGAGCTGGGAGTTGGCTGAAACCACTGGTCACTGCACAACTGTCTGGCCACTGCTGAGACACTGCCTCACAAGACCCACTGAGCCTGGATCTGAAGTGCCAACAACTGTTCCTCCAGCTGGGGCCACTGCCTGGAAGCTGCTTCTGCTGGTGCAGTGGGGACTGTTTGAGAGGAGAGGCACTTGCTAGGAGAACTTCACCTGGATGCAGAAAGGGCAAGATTCTCCTGCCTGGCATAGCTACAGGGAACCAGCACTCACCTCGCTGCCTTTGTCTGAGGCAGTAAAGAAAAGCTGCAGCACACTGCTGAGCAATCTCCTTAAAGAGGCCGCAAGTCCCAGCAGGGACAAATCTGGAGCCATATGGAAATTCCATAAGGATTTCCCAATGCTCTGTAGCTCAGGTGAAGTAGGAGGCTGCTTCTCTGCTGCTGATGGCAGGAAGCAGAGTGCACTGGGGAGTTTGGTAGAAGGAGGAGGCGGCCCACCACTCCATGGGCACTGATAGGTCCGCCTGTTTGCTGAAGCTCCAGAGGGCTTTAGTAATAGTCATGGATATGAGACTGAAATGTCCATTCCATGTAGACATGACCAGGAACGGAAATGACGACTGTGTATTTTGAGCTTTCTCTATAGTTTGCAGAGGGTTTTCTTTTTAAATGTTAAATTTGCAAAAGATGCATTTAGTATGAATAAAGCACAACAAAAGCAAACTACTGATTGCTCATGAACACCACATTGCCACCAGAAGGCTTTCCTCCTTGCCTGTCATTATTTGACATGGGACTTGTCAGGAGAGGCAGGCTGTTTGAGTGCATGAAACCATCATTAAGCAACCACATACTGTCCTTTACCCTTGCACTCAATTCTCACTGACAGTGGGGAGTTCTACATGCAGATCAAGAACAGCATATGGCTATCAGGAATGATGCCAGTTAATTACCGCTCCATGAGATGTGGCATTGGGTTAGTGCACTGTGAGATGATGACTTGCACTTACGATGCTTTGTGGTGATGTTGTTCTTAGTTTGCAAGGAGACCTCAGTAGCTCCTATCCAGTCCACCATCCAGAATGATATTAATATGATGCTTGCCTGGGTGTTGTGTGTGAGGTATTGATGAAGCTCACTCTATGTGTTCACTAACCTTTCCTTTTCCTTCTGTTTCTCTGCTAGTTTTCAGTACCCTGCAGGACACCACACTAGAAAATCAAGACTAAGGCAACACCCCTTTCCAAATTAAAATATGGCCTTTCAAAGAGGTATGCTGGAATGGCATTGATTAACTCTTACATGGTTTGGGCACTTCCCGTGTGGTTTGGGGATTTCCCTTACCAGCAACTGGTTATGGTTCTAGAAAAGAGCACTCCCAGCTGAAAGGATAACAGAAGACATTTTAAAGAATGGCCCAACGGTGATTTAACAAGCCGGTCAGCATGGCCGGGGATAAGTGATAGTAAAGGTAGCGGGTTGGGGGATGGAGGGGAGAGAGGGGTTTACAACACTTTCCTAATGTTATCTAGGTCCTGGGTACTCTCAATGCCCATGGAAGACAATGTCAGTTAAGAGTGCTCAGATCTTGTCTGAGACACTCAAGAGTCCTGCAGCATCAGCCCTTTCTTTCCCACAAGGTTAATAAAAGCCACAAGGTGCATTCTTGGCTAAAATCTGCTGTTCAAAGTCTCCTGAATCCAAGAAAATATAGATACTGCTCCCCCATCCAAAAAAGGTTAGATAAAATCACGTTGACCATCAAGAAACTTAAACCAGAACTGGGAAATAAAAAAGCCCAAATGAACCCACTCAACATAATCTGGACAAACAATGGATGCAAATCTCCTGGTAATGGACTAGTGGGGTTAATCCTGGGTTCTGCAGCCCTCGGAGCTGTAGTTTGTGGTTTACAGCCTGCTAACAAATCTACTACAATAAGCTGTCAAATCCCCTTACCATTTTACAGACAGACTTGGCCTCCTCAGAAAATTTATGGGAGTACACCTCTTCTGTCTCCAGGACTCTCCTGTCCACCTCTTCTCTCTTTACCTTCTCTTTCCTTCCACGAAATGGTGATTGTCCAGCAATCATTTCATAAATGAGGCAACCTAGCCCCCAGTAGTCAGGGCTGAGGGTGTATCTCTGATTGTTCAAGACTTCTGGAGCTGTGAGGGACAAAGACATATCTTGTGAAAACACTTAACATTTCTACAGAAAAATAACTAAAAACCCCTAACCCTCTTATTTCAATGACGGAATACACAGCTGCAGAGAACTGTGGGAAAAATATAAGAGTCCCTCCTGGCTTCTACTAGCGGAGTTACAGAAAATACAGAATGCAGCTATTCATGCAGAAGCATATATAAAAACACAGCTGGGATTTGAAAAAACAACAACAAAAATCAGTGGAAGCCAAATATTTTTGACTGGCCTAATCTTGAAAGTTCATCAAGACTTTAAATTTAAAAAAGAAATGACAAACAAACATTATTTAAACAAAAATGAAATTTCCTAAAAACAATTCTGTCCTTTAGATCAATTTCTGTATATATTTGTATTTAAAAAACCAAACATCTACTGTGTGCTGTATATATACTCACTCTGCATACAGTCACTTTCCAACATGTCTCTTTACTTTCTGAACACAAACACATGGTCCTGATCTAAACACAAATTTGCACCAGGATAGCTAAAGATGTGCTCTATAACTTATTTAATTACTTAGATGCAAGTCTACATATGGAATAAAAGTGGCTAAAGTCATTTTGTTACCAACTTTAGTCAAAACATTATAAACCACTTTTATTCCAAAAGGAGTGTCCGCAGACAGATTTACATTGAAATAACACAGTTGGTTGAAGGAAACTGGGTTAGTTATATCAGTGTGCGTTTGTGTGTAGACTAGCACACCGCCTCTCTCCTTTTCACACAAAGTCTCTCCCTGTCTGAAACACACAAAGGTACACAAAGACTTGCTCACTTTATCACAAACACACAGAGAAAACCTCTCTCACACACACACTCATTCTCTCACACATGTGGCCACACCTACTTTTTCTCTTTCTAACAGATACACATAGTCTCTCACAGTGTCTGTCTGTACTCAAGTGGATGTGTGATTGTAGCAAGGGCAGGCATACGCATGCTAATGTTAACCCAGCTGGCACAGGTAACAATAGTAGTGAGAGGTGATGGCATAGGCGTTAGCACAAGGTAGCAAGCCCCGTACAAGGCCGCTGGGGATCCTGGGTATGTACTCTAGTTGCTAGCCTGTGCTGACGTGTCTTTATGACCATGGATATGCCTACTCATGTTACAATCACACCTTCACTTGCAGGGTAGATGTCCCCTCACACTCTAATACATTAATACTGGAAACTCACAGAAAACTCTTCTGGTTAGATGTTCTGGTTGTAAATCTGCACTCCAGACTGAGTTCCAAAGTTGCAATAGTAAACTATCAATAAAATGAAGTACTGGGGTACTTACCCATATACCCTACTGTTCCTACCCTTCCACGGATTGAGTCACCCTCTGGAATTTTAACAGCTAGACCCAGATCAGATATTCTAATATGGCCTAAGGGGGGAAAAACAAATATTAAAGTGCAGTCCTCAAATGGCTAAACAACAAAAGTTATACTCAATACACCACTTTTGAAATTAATCTAAATACTGTGAGAAGAAATATACCACTAGCACTGAATTTGAAAAAATACAATCATTCAGGAAGGGAGAAATGATTTTGGGTGATACTTGGGGTTTTACCTAAGAGCAATGTAATGAAATTTTAAAAAGGAAGGTTTAGGCTGAATGGGAGTGAAAAAATCCAAACAGTGAGGTCTGTTACACTGTGGACTAGTCTTCATTGCTTGACATATTTAAAGTTGGTCTGGAAAAAAGCTATGGTAGGATTTTGTCAGGAAATATCTTGCATTGACCCAAGCTGATGGACAGGTTGACCTAATTGGTCTTTTCTATCTCTAACTCATATCACTTTGTGATAGTTTACTTTGTAAAAGTAACCAAATTTGGTCCTGAATCTATAGCTCAGCTTTCAGGTCATGTTTTTCACATAAGGGTCTGTTCCTTGAGAAATACTACTTAAGAGCCCTAAAAATCCAGAGGTCATTACTACTTATATCCAGATCTTGGAAAGATTGGGGAGCATGCGAGTAAAGGAACAGATTTTGAAATTATATTTGCCCTCCTCCCTCACCTCCTGACATATTTTTAACTTAAATCAAATGATCTCAGAAAGGAAACCACTCAACAACTATGGAGTGTATTTAACATTTTAACCAGCTCAAGTTCACTGCATTTTACAGCAGCGTTTCTATTAAAATGTCCAATAATTTTACAGATTCCGAGTCTATGGCGTATAGTTCCTTTAGAAAGGTGGGAGAGTCAAGACTGAGATAACTTGGGTAACTTAATCTATTCTGTCCATTTAGGTCCCTACCCCAATCCCATCTCTGTGGTATCAGAGGACCCACGTAGGTAGCAATTGCATAGTTCACTACATTATAAATGGCCTAATGATTTGGTAATGGTCTGAAGGCCACAAAGGCTTGAAAGCCCCAGTTCAAATGGAAGCACATCATATACATGATAGTAGTCACTCATGCCCTGCACCAGGAAACCTGGTACTGGCATGGTCAGTGCTGAGCCAGAATCATAAGAACACTGTATTTGCCATAGACTTGCTGCCTCAAAGAAAGATCTTCCTGCCCTTTGATCAATTCTGCACTGCTGTCAATGGGGAGAATTTCCTTCCTGATCATAGCAAGGATTAGTTTATGCACAGAAGCATGAGACTTCATCATGGCAGGTTGTAGCTAGCAATGGGCTCACTGGTTTGAATAAAATGACAGCTGACAAACAGGGGTAAAGTACCTCTGAAAAGGGAGTTGGGGGCATAGATTTCACAACTTCCTATTGTGGAAGTAATGTAGGGAAGAGAGTGGAAAAGGCAGACCCATTGCTAGGTAAGTCATTGTCCAAAGGAACATACTCTGCTATGCAGCCTAGTTTCCTCAGCTGTGTAGCAGTCAGAGCATTATTTCCTTTATTACAATGTGTCCTAAAACTAACTTAAGCTATTTTCCTGTGAAAAAATCTCTCTAAACCTCTGAGACTTACCATAATCATCTAACAGGATATTTTCTGGCTTCAAATCTCTGAAAATGAAAGAGAGCAGTTATTTTTGTGGAAGTGGTTCACAAGCCCAATGCAGGGTATGAATACATATCTTTCTGGTGATAAACCAGTTGGGAGTCAACTGAAACAGTAAAGAACTTGTAAAACCAATACAAGACTCCACTACTTATTGCACAGCAAGACTGAGTCCATATATGTCTTTTTCTTAATTGCAGTTAAATTGTTTCCCCAAGCAAAGACTTCACTTCATAATTTGCTTTCTAATGGATTCACCCTGCCTTCTGATAGTTGGCCTGGCACATGGTATAGGCAGAGATGGGAGCTACCCCGCCCGTAGTTAAGGTTGCCTGACAATTCCCATAATAAAATCCCATTTTCAGTTGCTTATAAGTTTGGCCAATTACAACCATTCAGGCTGTAACTTTCCAAGCCTGCCTTAGCCTGATTTATTTTTTTTAGAAAGTTTCAGCAAAAATGGTTCAGAACAAAGTTAGGGACAAATATGTTGTTTTGCCCATGGTAAAAATCATCCTGCAACCATGTCATAGAGAAGCTCTAGTACCTCCATGGTTGGGAGCAATGGCTTGAAAGTTGACAACGGGGCTGCCCTTGTGTCAGGGATGTGTCTTTGGCTATTCCTGCTATACAATGCCAAAGATATAAGCCTTTGAAAAGTCTTGGTTCACACAAACGCAGTAGAGACTTGTTAGAATTTGTCATCGTCATTCTTAGCACAGTGGTTCTCAACCAGGAGTCCAAAGTCTCCTGGGAGGTGGGGGAGGGGGGGACTGTAAGCAGGTTTCAGGGAGTCCGCCAAGCATGGCTGGCACTAGATTTGCTAGGGCCCAGGGCAGAAAGTCGAAGTTGTGCCGTGTGGGACTGCAGTGCCAAGCCCCACCACCCTGGACTGAAGCCGAAGCCTGAGCAAAACCCCTGTGTTGTGGGATCCAGGCAATTGCTACCCCTTAGCGATGACCCTGGCTTTTATATGCAGAAAACCAGTTGTGGCACAGCTGGTCCGTGGAGTTTTTATAGTATGTTGAGGGGGTCTCAGAAAGAAAAAGGTTGAGAACCCCTCTCTTAGAGGATTCCATCTGCACTGAGCATGCTCCGCCCCCTCACAGCTCCTATATGCTGACTGGACTCACTCCATGGCTGCCGGGGCTGAGCAGTTTTCCTGCAATGCTGCTTCCAGCAGCTGTGGGCTCCTATCATGCCAGGTTCTAGACATGAGAGCAGGGAGACTGTCTCCTATATTTCCAATGCTCTCCCTGCTGATTCCCAGGCACAAAGAAGAATGAAAAGCCAGAGTCAAATGCAGAGGGCACATAGGCTGGATTTGAATGGAGAGGAAGGAAGTAAACTGGGACAAGGAGTCTGGGCATATGTGCAGAGACTGGGTTTGGGGAGCAATGAGGATGTGACTGCAACTGATTGGGCAAGAAGCCTGGGATGGGGAGCAGTAGAGGGCAGGAAGACTGAGACTGGATGAGGATCCTAAAGGTGCAGGAGACTGGGACTATCCAGGGAATACATATTTGGGAAGGGGCACCATATTGTAGCAACAGACCAAGTTCTTCTCCCTCTGTTAAAGTAATAGGACTGAACAGGGTGTAAGTTCAGGTAGAATTTGGATCAGTTTTTTAAAGGCCACCTGGATTCGTGAATATATTAGATTCCCTAGTAAGAAAGATTTCTTTTCAAAGTGTGTGTGTGTGTGTGTGTGTGTGTGTGGGCAGCGGGTGTTAGAAGGAGAGAAATCTGCATTGCAGGATCCTCCCTACCATACAGAATCCATGCAAGAGTGTTTCCTGATATTTCATACTGGGCTATTGGACTAACTGGAGTTTTGCTATCATTGGATAGGGGCATTTTATAATCTGACAGTGCCGAGGGCACATTTTCAAAACCTATCTTGCTCTCGTTTATTATTTTAAGCAGAAACACACGGTGCCGCAAACATTCTTCTCCTCCTATTGCTAGTTTAAAACACTCTTGACCTCACAAGATAAACTTTGCTGAGTGCCCAGTGGTATGAAGCCTACTTTTCAAACAAACAGTACTCAAATATGTGAAGGGGAGAAGAATGCTGTGGAGAATGTATGACTTTATTTTACATACTACTGCGTGCTTCTCTCTCATTGTTAACAAAAGGCTCTCGTTTTGGAGCCATGTGATAAAGGTCATTCCCCACATACTTTTTCAATTTAATTTTAAACTCCTACGAGCCATTTCCTCAAGGAGCCTAGCTTCCATCCTGTACTTTCATGTTCAATCCTGTCAGTAATCAGTCACATTTCATGCTGCAGCAACAGCCAAGTGAAGTAAGAAAAAAAAAATTCCTGCATGTTCAGATGAATTCAGAAATTAATTTTGATTTGAATAGGAGCAAAGATGGTCTTGGGACTCAGGAGACAGTGATTCAAGTCCCAGCTCTGTCACTAGCTCCATATATGACAAGGCACCTCATCTTTTGGTGCCCCGGTGCCCTATGTGTAAAACAGAGGTAAAAATACTTCTGTTCTCCTGGCCTTTATTTGTCCTTTAGATTGTAAGCCCCTTCAGGGCAGAGACTGTCTCTTATGCATGGTCTACACATGAATATTTTAATGGTATAACTGAATTTTTAGAACGGTGTCATTTTTTACTGAAATAGTTATACTAATAAAAATCCTACAGTGATAGCAGTTATAGAATCATAGAAATGTAGAACTGGAATGGACTGTGATATGCCATCTAGTCCAGTCCCCTGGACTCATGGCAGGACTATGTATTATCCCTGTCAGGCATTTGTCTAACCCGTTCTTAAAAACCTCCTATGATGGAGATTCCACAAGCTCCCCAGGTTATTTGTTCCAGTGCTTAACTACCCTGATAGTTAGGAAGTTTTTCCTAATGTCTAACTTAAATCTCCCTTGATGCAATTTAAGCCCATTGCTTCTTGTCCTATCCTCAGAAGTTAAGGAGAACAACTTATCACCCTCCTCCTTATAAAAAACCTTTTACGTTCTTGAAGAATGTTATGTCCGCTCAGCCTTCTCGTCTCCAGACTAAATAAACCCAAGTTTTTCAATATTTTCTCTGTCATGTTTTCTAGATCTTTAATCATTTTTGTTGCTTTCCTCTAGACCTTCTCCAGTTTGTCCACATCTTCAGTGTGGTGCCCAGCACCACAGTATTCTATTTGCGGTCTTGTCAATACTCAGTAAAGAGGAAGAATTACTTCTTGTGTTTTGCTTGCAACATCCCTACTAATACCTCCCAGAATGATGTTCTCTTTTTTTTGCAACAGTATTACATTGTTGACTCATATTTAGTTTGTGATCCATTATAACCCCCAGATACTTTTCTGCAGTACTCCTCCGGAGGCAATCATTTCACATTTTGTATTTGTGCAATTGATTATTCCTTCCTAAGTGTACTGCTTTGCATTGCTCTTTATTGAATTTTATCCCATTTATTTCAGATCATTTCTCCATTTTGTCAAGATCATTTTGAATTCTAAAGCTGTTCTCTAAAACCACTTGCAACTCCTCCAAACTTGGTATCATCTGCAAACTTTATAAGTGTACTCTCTATGCCATTATCTAAATCATTTACGGAGATATTGATTAGAAATGGACCCAGGACAGATCCCTGCAGACTCTACTCAATATGCCCTTCAAACTTGACTGGGAACCATTGATAACTACTCTCTGAATATGGTTTTCCAAACAATTGTGCACCACCTTATAATAGTTTGTCTATGCTATGTTTCCCTAGTTTATTTATGAAAAGGTCATGTGTGACAGTATTAAAAGCCTTATTAAAGTTGAGATATTCACATCGGCTGCTTCTCCCTCATCCACGAGGCTTGTTTCCCAGTCAAAGAAGGATATTAAGCTGGTTTGACATGATTAGCTAGTCAAATCCATGCTGTTATTTATCACCTTATCATCTTCTCGATCTCTACAAATTAATTCTTTAATTATTTGCTCCATTATCTTCCTGGGTACAGAAGTTAAGCTGACTGATCTATAATTCTCTGGGTTGTCCTTATTCCCCTTTTTATAGATGGGTGCTACATTTGCCCTTTTCAGTCTGTTGGAATCTCTCCCCTCCGAGACACTACACACCATATTCTTCATAGAGATATTATTATGATATGATTATGGCATAATGAAGATGTATTTTATGCAAGATAAGTCATCTGAGGTGTCATTGGAAAGGTTATCATTTACTGAATATGATTATCCTATCTGTATGCATGTAACATTTTTGTATCTGAAGTTAGGGATATTGCCTATGTATCTATATTACAAATGTGTTTACAACCAGGGGTCGGCAACCTTTCAGAAATGCTGTGCCGAGTTTTCATTTCTCCACTCTAATTTAAGGTTTTGCATGCCAGTAATACATTTGAACATTTTTAGAAGGTCTCTTTCTATAAGTCTTTAATATATAACTAAACTATTATTGTATACAAAGTAAATAAGGTTTAAAAAATGTTTAAGAATTTCATTTAAAATTAAATTACAATGCAGAGCCCCCCAGACCGGTGGCCAGGACCCAGGCAGTGAGAGTGCCACTGAAAATCAGCTCATGTGCCGCCTTCGGCACCGGTGCCAGAGGTTGCCTACCCCTGGTTTACACCTAGACAACACCCTCTGGGCAAAAGGTCCTCAGTCTAGATGGCTGGCTGAGAAGGGCCCATTCAGATTAATAGCCATTAGGAGAAAACAACAGGCCTTAGAATAAGCTTATCTCACATCCCAGGAGCCTTCCTGGGGACAGTACAGACAGTCTCCGAGTAATGGCTGCTGTGACAGTACAGGGACATGTGACCAAGTTACCTGCTTCTGGGGTATATCCATCTTGGGATATCAGTGTTTTCCCACTGACTTTTGTGGGAACCAAGCTTTAAAACAAAGGGTTCCCTCCATATACAAAATCTATTTAAGGCAGGGGAATGACATCATTGTGGTTCTTCACTGACTTCCCACCCAAAGAGACTCCTGGAAACACCTGAGGAACAAAGGCTGAATTGGGGGAAGTGCTGGACCCAGGCTAAAGGGATTTTTAGCCTGTGAATGGAACAGCTGGGGCTGCCAAGCTGTAAGCTAGTGCAGTTTGCCCCTTAAAAATCTGCAGCCTGCTGGTATCATCACTTTGTGTGAGGATTTGCTATTCATATCTGCTCTATGAGTATAGTAATCTTAGTTTGTGGGTTTTGTTTATTTGCTAGTTAATTTGCTTTGATCTGTTTGCTATCACTTATAATTTTTTGTGATTAATAAACTTATTTTATGTTTTAATCCAAAACAATTTGTGTTTGACTATACTGGCCAGATTTGACCAGGGCAAGATGGTACTGCTGGACTGGGGTCCTAGGCTGGGAGGCTGGTGGTTAGAGAGTCTGCATATAAGTGCAGCTGGGTGTGTTTCTACCTGTGTGAAAGCTGGTGAAAGTGCAAGCTTGGAGGGCTTTGAAGCTTGTCACAGCAGCATAGTATGAGAAAGAGTCCAGGCTAGTGGGTCAAAGGGCTCAGTGGTACACCAGTTCCAGGTGGCACCCTGGGGGAATCTGCATGCCCCCCACCATGAGTTCTCAAAGATAATCACTAATGGCTCAGAGATCTCTTGGGTCAGTTCCTTAAATACCCCAGGATGTATTTTGTTAGGCCCTGCCAACCTGAATACACCTAACTTGTCTACGTAATTTTCAGCTAGTTCTTTCCCTATTTTAACCTCAGATCCTACCCCATTTACATTGATGTTCATTATGTTAGTCATTTGACTACCGCTAACCATTTTGGTGAAAACAGAAACAAAAATTTTATTTAACGCTTTGGCCATGGCTGCATTTTCTGTTATTGTTTTCCCCTCCCCATTGACTAATGGGCCTATCCTGCCATTGGTCTTTCTTATTGCTTCTAATATATTTGTAAAATGTTTTCTTGTTACCTTTTATGTCCCTAGCTAGTTTAATCTCATTTTGTACCTTGGATGTTCTGATTTTATCCTTACATGCTTGTGTTGGTTTTTTTATATTCACCCTTCATAATTTTACTTATTCACCACTTTTTGTATGACTCTTTTTTGAGTTTCAGGTCTTTGAAGAAATCCTGGCTAAGCCAGAATGGTCTCTCACCATACTTCTCATTTTTCCCACACACTGGGATAGTTTGTTCTTGTATACTTAATAATGTGTCTTCACAGAACTGCCAGCTCTCCTGAACTCTCTTTTCCCTTAGACTTCCTTCCCACAGGACTTTACTTACCAACTCTCTGAGTTTGCTACAGTCTGCCCTCTTGAAGTCCACTGTCTTTATTCTGATTTTTTCCCTCCTACTATTCCTTCAAATCATGAACTCTTATCATTTTGTGATCACTTTTACCCAAGCTGCCTTTCATCAAACTCTCAACTAGTTCCTCCCTATTTGTCAGAATCAAATCCAGAACAGCATTTCCCATAGTCACTTTCTCCACTTCGGCAGGCATAGGTACCATACTGATAAGGTATCATACTGATATAAGATTATTCCTCTTCCCATAGGGGAATAAGGTGTATAGGAATAAGCACCCTTATACTGATATAACTGCATCCACAATAGGGACGTTGTACTGGAGTTGTTAAAGCTGTACAAGGCCTAACTATATATTTCTACAGTGCCTAATGGGGCCTGCATATTAATGGGAAACTCTAGGCACTACTGTAATTTATAAATAATAATTCAGCTGGGTCCACAGCATGCTTGCTTTCCATGAACAGTTGAACTCTACTAGTACAAATATGGTTGAAAAGTGAAATTTATGTTTGACTAGCAACAGGAAGTGAACTCTGAATTCTATATTTGACTGTAATATTTCAAACTGGACACATTTTTCTCTGATGGTTTGTTCTGTAAGTCATCCAATCAGGTAGCAAAGCTATTACTAATGTGACTGCCCCAAGAGTGCAAGGGTTTGGTTTCAGAGCTCTCTAAAAATGAATATGTTCTGAAATTTTTGGGAACTACTTGCAAACATTCTGCAAATAGAGTAAGAAGTGAAATGTGATGAAAAAGTATGTTGTTATGAATTATTCACTTGGCTCAAGCGACAGCATTTTAGCTACTACATTTTATTGACCTATAGTGCCTTTCGCAAGACCCAAAGCACTTAATATAATTACAATTATGGGACATTGCTGAAGCTTTCAAAATAGTGTTGGAAAAGTGTCATGTGCAGGAATGTAATGTCACCCATCACCGTAATTCCTCTCAGAGGTTTCCTCTTCCAAAATACTCCCTGACACTCCCAGTGAGAGTTAACAAGATTACAGCCACGGCTGGTATAAAATTGCAATAAATGCTCCATTCCTTATGGCCTATTCCTCACAATAAAGATAGCACCAGAAGCTGCATGATATGTATGGCCACATTTATGATTTCAAGTGTGGTCTCCTGTCAAAACACATGATCTTTCTGGAAGTAACGCCCCTTGGATGGTACCTTATCAATACACAGGACCTCTGCAGTATAGAATGCCAGGAATAATGATTTCACAAGTCAGGCTCAGGAAAACAAACATTACATATTATTTTAAACTATATTGGAGTGCCATTTGAAAAAAGAAATCTTGGAATCCATGGAAATTGACTCTGGACCCAGCCTGCTGATTCAGCACAAAATCCCTGAGCTCTCTTGCAAAAGCATTTTGTATATGGCGTCCTGGTGCAAAGAGATGCTTAGCCAATATGGAGGTGAAGAGCTCAGACACATTATCTGCCCTCCGGCTCTGCACCCGATGTACCATAAAAGGAGTGTGTTTAACCTCCATCAAGAACTGCATGCTGAGTTTTTCAGACGTGGGGTCTTTTTTTGCCTGCTAGCTGCACATTTGGCATCCATTCAGCTGGAAGCTGCACACATGGATCAAGGCTATGACAGTCTATAGCGTGCCTCACTTGCATGACTTCTCTGAAGCTCAAATCAGCGTCCTGTCATTCAGACACCTACTGTTTTATTCACCTTATGGAAGGTAGAGGAATAAATCCTTCACCTAGTAAAGGACCACATGCCTTCTAATGTCATTATCTTTTTCTTTTCCCTGCTTATAGGTCTCCCTGTTGACTGACTTACCCGTTTCCAATGTTGCTTCTTGAGGGAAAGAAAGAAAGAGAATGAAAGTGAATGAGAAACTCACAGAGAATGCCTAATGAGTCCTTTTGTAGGGGCCGAAGAGGGGAAGACTGGGTGGGGAGGGGAATTCGGTCTGTAATTATCTCATGTTGCTGCACATTCTCAGTACACCTGTGGTGTTTCTGAAAACAGTGTGAGGGGAGAGAAATACATAGATTCTCATCTCTCACCATGTTTAAACCTCTATGGTTGTTAAGAAAAAGAACAGAAGGAAGGAAGAGGGATAATCCCCCCTATCCATAACTCCTTTTGACTTGAGTAGAGTTACTCCAGAGTTACACCAGCATTCACGATAGGAGAATTACACCCAGTGTGTTAACTTAAAAAACAACAACAAAACTCAACCATGTAGTTAATAAACTGTGTGTCCATAATCACTCTGATCATTTAGCTTGTATGTTATATCTCTTTCTATCATCCTTTGCCTTTGTATTTGTAATCTGTACTCTTCTGACTTCCTTTCTGTTTGGGAAGTACATAGCACATTACAGTTCGTACCACAATCTAACTAGTAAAAATGGAAGTTTCATGTCTTAAGATGATCTCTGTATAATGCTAAGATGTAACTTAGGGAGAAATAACTCCTAAAGAATCAGACTAGGTTTTATACATGCAAGTTGAAACAGGATTTTGGGAGCTTTAGTCAGTTCTATATAGTACATTGTATATCATCTAGACAGAATGTGTTCGGTAAAGCTACTGCTTCCTTCCATTATTACTGAGTCTTATTGTACTCCTCCAAAGCTCTGAGAAATCCGAGACACTGCAAAAGCAAGTAGGAGGAATTGCACTACAATTCAAGCTTCACCTGATGAATATCCCATGACACTGAGGAAAGCTTACCTGTATACAGTGTTTTCTCTATGCAGGTCTTCCAAGCCACAAAGAATCTCTGCTGCATAAAACAAAGCTCTCTCCTCCTCAAAGCCTGGGTTTCCCATGTTGTAGATGTGGAACTTCAAGTCACCCCCATTCATTATGGTCAGAACTAAACACAGTGCATCCTTGGTTTCATAGGCATAGGCTAAGTTAACCTAGAAAGATATTTGTAAAATAGCACTCACAGTTCTGTCTAAAAGTGTGTTGAAGTCATTGCTAACTTTTGTACATTAAAAGTAACAAAATTTGACCACAGTGTGTTGTAAACAAAGCAAGGTGAGGAGAAGACATGAGCCTTCTTGCAACATTCAGCTTGTTTTCCAAAACCACATAACCCCCTCCCCCAGCAATTAGAATATTATGGACCGATTTTTTAATTTGGTGGGGCTCAAGCTTGTGCTTTAAAAATAGCTGTGTAGACCGTACTTTGCAGTTGTGGCCCCGGCTGGAGTTGAGGCTCTGAGACCCAATCTTCTCCTTACGCTTCAGAGCCTTTGTCACAACTTCAAAACACTGTCTCTACAGCTATTTTTAGAGCACTAGCAAGAGCCCTGCTAGCCTGAATCTGTCAACCCATGCTAGGAGGCTTGCACCTGCTTGCTGCTCCAAAATGTATACCCTCAGTCACAGGAAATAGGGTTGCTGATTGTCTAACTGCACAAACCCAAACACACTTGCTCTTCCCGCTCCCTGTGGCCACTCCCTTGTCCTGCCCCTTCTCTGAGGCCCTGTGTCTGCTCACTCCATCCCCACTCCCTCTGTCGCTGACTCTCCCCCAGCCTCACTCACTTTCACTGGGCTGGGGCAGGGGGCTGAGGTGTGGGAGAGGGTGTGGACTCTGGGCTGGAGCCGAGGAGTTTGAAGTGTGGGAGGGAGCTCTGGGCTGAGCATGGGGCAGGGGATTGGGGTGCAGGAGGAGGTTTGGGGTGTGGAATTTGGAGGGAGTTTGGGTGTGATATGGGGCTCAGGGCTGGAGCACGGGGTTGGGGTGCGGGAGGGAATGAGGGGTACAGGCTCTGGACAGGCGATGCTTACCTCAGGTGACTCCTGGAAACAGCTGTATGTCCCTAAGACTCCTAGGCTCAGGGGCAGGCAGGTGGCTCTGCATGCTGCCCTTGCCTTCAGGCACCGCCTCTGCAGCTCTCATTGGTTGTGGTTCCCAAACAACGGGAGCTGCAGAGCCAGCGCCTGGGATGGGGGCAGCGTGAAGAGACCTCCTGGCTGCCCCTGGGCCTAGGAACTGGGCATGGTGGCTGTTTCTGGGAGCCATGCAGAGCCAGGGCTGGTAGGGAGCTTGCCTAAGCGCCACTGCACTGCTGACCGGACTTTTGGCCTATTAAAATCTCACGGATTGCCTTCAATAGCAACCGGGATATTGAGGCCGATTCTGGGAGACTCCTGGCCAGTCTGGGAGGGTTGGCAACTCAACAGGACAGACCAGGCCCATCATATTGACTAGATGCTTCCTGCTAGCCAAGCACCATTATCTCGGTCTTACTGGGTTGAGCCTCAGCCAGCTTACTCTCATCCAAATCCCTCTCTCACCCAGGTACTGGGAAATCAGGTAATCACTGGGCATAAAAACAGCTCAGCCTGACGTAACCCCAATACAACCAGAGGCTGCAAAGAGTATACATTTTAAATTTCTTAAACAGAAGTAGCACCACATTTGGTGCACGTCTCACATACTGCAAGCTAAAGCTAGAGTCAATTGAATGGAAAAGAGAAGGGCTCAGGTAAACTGAGTAAGCATTAAATAGTGGACCAGCTTCCGCTGCCACTACATGTACCATGAAGCCAATTGGAGGCACTGAAGTCGATGAGAATTACGCACAGGGACTGACAATGTAACTGGGTCCATAGAAAGGAGTTCAATACTCACTACAAATTGACTATTGACTTTTTCTAAAATCTGCTTTTCATTTAATGCCATGGATTCGCCTTTCCTCTTTTTTATTCTCTTCTTCTCTAATCTTTTGCAGGCATACATTTTCCCTGTTGCTCGGACCTGGCAAGCACAGACCTAAAAATTAAAGAGAAGGGAAGAACAATTACTTGGGTAGCTTAAAGAAAATACCCTTGATCTATAAAGTTTAGTACCTCACTGTCTGATTTGTCTGCAGGCTTTTTTAAGAGCTTGCTAATGTTTGAGAGGCAGTGCGGACCACTGTGCAGGGCACAGGACAGTGCACTCAAAGACCAGGTTTCTCGCCCTGGTTCTGGAACTGACCTGCTGTATAAACTTAGTGTAGTCACTTCACCTTTCTATGCCTGTTTCCACTCCCACCCTTTCCATGCCTCGTCTTCTTAAGGTATGTCTACACAGCAGAAAAATGAACATGGCAGCAAGCCTCAGAGCCTGGGTCCACTGACTCACACTGCAAGACTAAAAAGAGCCGTGTAAACATTCAGGCTTGAAGCCCAGGCTCTGAGACCCTTGCTGGGTTTCAGAGACCAGAGCTGAACATCTGCACGGCTACTTTTAGCTCCACTGTGCGAGCTCGAGCCAGTTGACCTGGGCTCTGAGACTCACTGACGCGGGGTTTTTGTGCTGTGTAGATGAACTCTTAGATTATACACGCTTCAGGGCAGGGCCCGGTTTCATATGGTGTATTTAGACTGTGCTCCGATCTAAACAGAGGCCTCTAGTTGCTATTGTGATACAGATAATAACGGTGTGAGCCTGATTCAAAAGCAACTAACAGTCAAAACAAAAGAGTCATTTCTGTAGGTGACCCTTGAGGATTATCATCTTATGAAATGTTAACAGAAAACTTCCAGAAATGAAGTGGTTAAAACCATCCTCTTATGGAAAAGATTTCTTTTAATCTGCAGTGCCTGTGAGGTGAGAAACATTCTTAACAGAAGCTTTCAGAATTACTCACCTCCCCAAAACCACCTTTTCCTAGTACCCTGTACTGCCTAAATGTGTTTTTCGTTACTGGTTGCCTGAAAGAAAAGAAAAATATAAAAAGAAACTCTACATTTAATGCACTCTCTAAGATTTATTTATTTCAGATCATACTTTCAAAAGAGCAAAATAGCTAAATATTGTATAATCACATTATTTCAAGGTAATCACATTATCTAATAGACTATATAATTATGTAATCACATTACTGCAATACTATGTATGGCTTGAACTTTTCAATTCCAACATATTAAGCTGTAATAAAATACAACACATTAGTGAGTCACTGGTGTGCAGCACAATTTCTGTTAGAGTCTTAGGACTAAATGAGGACCTGATTTTCCAACATATAGGGTTTTTTTTAAAAAAAAAAAATATGAGGAGTCAGAAGAGTTTGAAGAGAGACAATCATTCTATGAATCATCTGATAATTCACAGAAATCTATTAAGGGTTTAATTTTGCCCCTTCCTCCATGGGCACAGAGTGCCTTACCTCAGATGGAAATCCTTCAGGCTCACTGGACTGATAGGGAGCCTATGTCCCATTTGTGTCATGAAGCCAAGCTTCTCAGGGACTTCTCCTGTGTCCCATTGCAGGGGGGTTTGGTGAGGGAAGGCAGGAATGGAATGGGCAAGGGATTGTGAGGGAACTGAGCAGCCATATTTGTAATTTACTTTCCCACTGGCCCAACTCAGTCTCATGCAGCTGTCATGAGAGCCTGTTGTTATTTATTATTTGTATCACCACAACATCTAGGTCATAGACCAGGACCCTACTGTGCTAGGCACTGTGCAAAAACAGACCAAAAATTTAGGCCCTGCCCCAAGGAGCTTACAATTTGAAGACTGGTCTTCCATTCAGGCCTGTTTCTATAGTTATTTTAGAATAACTTCTATAGAACATCATTTCTATTAAATGTTATACAATTTTCCCATAAAAGTCAGGCCTCCAATCCTAATTCTAACATTTACCTCCCTTACATTTTTATAATTGGCTGGAGAATATTTGATTCCAAATATCTTCCTTTTTAAACCACCATTCTGTCACTAAGAAATGAAATAAAACTATATTAAAAGCTACTGCTAATTACTATTCAGATGAACTTTCTCGTAGATTGGTTTTGCTGCTATAGGGCAGCAAAGTGAGCACAAGTTAAATAGCATAGCTGTGAGACGAATGTGAAGGATGTGGCTGATGATAACACAGGAAGTAAACATTAAGGTGAGCCATGTTCATTTGTGGTCTATTTAAAAAAAACAACAAGGGTAAGGGAGGGAGAAGGAAACTTTATATAATGATATGGGAATGGACCAAATTGGAAGGGGAAAATGTTATTTTAAAGCTTCTAAGAAAATATTGCAAACACCAGCAGGGTTAAAAGCACCAATTAACCGTGATAACTACATACTTGCCGGTGTCCCTGGAATAAACTGAGCATTTAATGGTTCTGTTGAAGCCAACAGGCTGTCAGAACGAGCTGTTAATCATCTCATGCTAGTGAAGTTGTCTTTGTTTAATGCTGGAAAGTAATCTTCAGTTTCCTAAACTGAATGGGCTCATCTGATGTCTTGTCAAGTTTATTTTTAAGGGAAGGGGGAATACAAATCTTCAATGCATTTGACAAAATTCCAAATCCTAGATGTACAGTAGACTATAAAAGGTCAGACTTGATGGGAAACATCTGATCTTTTTCAATTTAAGTGGAAGAAAGAAAATAGAGCATAAAGGTGAACACTGGATGCTGTGGTTTTCATGTGGAATATGCCATGTACTGACCTGAAATGGCTGATCATCAGCCAAATGGTATTTAATTTTAAGAGCTAGATTTTTAGCTGATGCCATTGGCACAGCTCCGTTGATTTCATCTGAATTATACTGATTTACACAAGCTGAGAATCTGGCCCTAAATCTTCTCTGGTAATTCAGTTTGTGGAAAGTGTGGAATGTCTTTAACTCAGAGAGACAGTCACCATTAGCCAGCAGCACCAATCCACTGTGGCACCTGACCAGCCAATAAAGAATACACATTTCTTTGTCTTGGCAGGTCAAAACCTCTAAAGATTCTTGAAAATGAAGTGTGCCTGGAAATGTGTACCTCATAATTCTGGCTCTAGGAGACACATGCTGTATTTTCCTTTGTTTTATAAAAACAGAAATAGTGGGTCTCCAGAACGTAGATCTGCCTTGGTCATCAGCATTCAAAGGTTAACTATGCAAAAGGACAGCTCAAATTGCAGAGTGTTTTTTTTAAATGGTACCTAGTGTACTGGAAATTAAACAGTATAACACACTAGCCACAGCTAGGGCATTTTTCTGTTTTATTATGAACTTTTCTAGCAAACAGAATCTGGTTTGGCATTGCTTATCATGCTGTTTGCAAATGTGAAAACTGGAGACTCGATGTACATCTAAAAGTTCACATCACAGACACATGCAGGTAGGATGTAACTGCTAAAGTGGGTCATTGAAACATATTTGCAACAAGATACAAACATCTATTTGCCTGCAATGAATAACTTTTTGTGACAGGGAGCACAGTAATTATTAAGGCAGAGATTTTTGAAACCACATAAGTAAATTTGGATACCCAGTTCCCATTAATTTTAATGGGAATTGGGTGTCCAAATTCCTCAAGCAGCTTTGAAAATCTCATCCTATAAGTCTATTGTGCACAACCTACGTTCTGCAACGTAGCTTCCCAAGGTGTTATCTGTGGCCTACAACTTCAATATAGTCTCGTCTACACCTAAATATTAAATCAACCTAGCTCCATCACTCAGGGCTGGGAAAAATTTCACGCCCTGTGCAACATAGTTGGGTCAACCTAGTGCAGAGGCAGTAAGATCAGCAGAATTGTTCCACAGACCTAGGTATTGCCTCTCAGAGAGGTGGATTATCTTCATCAATGGAGAAACCCCTTCCGTCACCATTAGAAGTGTCTATGCTACAGCGTCACAGTGGCATGGCTACAGTGCTGCAGCTGTGCCACAGTACCACTGTAGTGTAGACATATCCTCACTATCATGAGGAAAGTGGTATTCTAGAGATTGGAGCAGTGGAGAATGGGAGGAGATTATTCTAGAGTTTGTGCATGTGCAAGGAGGACAACTGCTATCTTGGCTATAGTTCATGTAGATTGGTTCATGGTTGGGGGGCTCAGCTAGTGGGTGAAATGGGATCTAGCACCAAGGTAAGTTTGATTCTTATCTGGTTTTGTTCTGCAGGACAAAGCCTCAATCTGCTTCTTGCCCCTTCTAACAATGAGCACTTATGACCAAATACTAAGCTTGGGGAAGCCCTTCTGAGAAGAATGGAGACCCTGAAGCACAGCTCAGGGGAGCAGAGAACATGGCACAATGGGTCTTTGTGAAGAGGAAGAGGGAGAATGGAAGAGAGCAAAATCTGAGAGCTGTTATAAGGAGTCTAGGAGGCACGTCTAGCAAATGTCTGGATGGTCAGGTAAATTCTCACTACAATAGTTTTTGTCACTTCCCCCATCCCTCTTCTCATCCTTTGTAATTTTACATTCTAAAATAGTTTGTAACTCAAAGATAGGGCCAAATTCTGCCTTTGATTTAAAAACCAGTGGGAGCAACACATGCTTTTTTGACACACAGACTCACTCATGTTTTGCATAGAAACATATATATATATATATATATGTATTTTTAAAAGAGCAATGCTTACCTTTCCAACCACTTCCACTGCAGAAACCTATCAAAATACATGCTGCCAAGGTATTCTTGAAATGGCTCTCCGCTTAGGTAGTCAAGGACAGATCTGTCTCAGATGAAAAAGATATATAAGCATTTTATAATCCTGAACTTGAAAAAAAAGGAATTCAAGTCTTGCTCCAAAGCAACATAGCTTCATTTATTTCCACCTTGTTTTATTTGTGGTTTTAATCAGTAGAAACTACATTGGAACAATGTGTCATGTATCTCTCACCACGTGTGGTATTAGTGTGGCACCATGTGTTGACAGTGGCACTGGTTCTGAAACTCATTAGCTGGCTGGCACCAAGAGCCAGTAATAACGGTAGCTAACAGTGAGGTCACATGTAGGGGGCATGCAGGTCTTGATCCAAAGTCTATTGAAGGCAGTGGAAAGGCTCCCATTGACTTTAATGAACTTTGGATTAGTCCCTTAGCCACTAGGACAGTTAGCAAATTGAGGAGGAGGCCAAAGCAACCCTCTCCGGAGCCAGTCTTCCTGAACTTTGGGGAATGTTCAGATCTGGATTCAAACTTTCCAGCATGACATCTCAGTTATCAAGTGACCATCAGGGATGCTGTTAGCTAAAGCAAAGGAGTCAGTCATAATTCATGCCTTTGAGAAGAAGTAATTTTAGTCCAAAGAAAGCAAAACTTTGCTGAATTAAGCCAAAAGACCCTGCCCAACAGCTCTGTTGCTAGTAGAATAAAACAAATGGAGAAAGTAAGGATGAGCCTGTGGATGAGTGCCTGTGTCAGGAAAGGGCCTTGGGTGGTCATGTTGTAGATGCAAAACTTTGGTAAAAAGCCAGTGAAAATGTGCCAGAGAATTATTGTGTGACAGGCAGCAAGTGGCCAGAGGCAGAGAGAAGTCCTGTCAGACCGGCTGAGGGGCAGGGCTGAGAGAAATAAGATGAGATAGGCCTCAGGTGTTGATGTGCAGGGTCTGCTGCTGTATAGCTGGTTGCTGTCCTGTCTTTTCAGGTCACCGCTGATTGGTGTGCTAGTGCCTCTGCTGGCATGCCTTTAGGGGGCAGAGCTTAGCCCAGAGTGGAAGAGAAGCAACATAGGTATTGAGATTCACTCTCCCCTTGCCTCCGAGTTACATCACAGTGGCCCAGAATTATGTGTGGGAAAAAGGAAGCAACTAATCATATACAGTCTAAAGATAAGTCAATCAGGCTCCTCTGGTAGCTCATGGTCCCCTGATTGGCTAGCCTGATGGAACTAGTCTTACCTTGTGACCACCCAGTGCAATGGAAGGTATTGTAGGCTTTTTCTAGCCAAATACACTTTAATTTAGAAAACCATTTCAGAGACAGAAAATGACATCCAGACAAGTACTGGTATAAACCTGCCAGCAATGAAGACATCACACAAGAACCTCACTAGGTAGAATGCAGCTCTGAGAGAAAGGAAACATTGCTGTGGCATTTCCCACTGAGGAACAATCATGCTTTGGGACAAGGTCTTCTCATTATCTAACTGATATGGTTCTAGAGCTGAGCAAGTTATTCATTGTTAATAATTTATCTCCTCAATTTAGCTTTTCTCCATTCGTTAATTGCCTATAAGCCATTTCTAATTTTCTGGAATTTGTTGGTTGTTTGAAATTATTTCCTAGTAATTCTTGTTTTGTGGATTGTGAATGAGCAGTTAATTGTCAGTATTTTACATTCAAGATACCAGTTTAATTGTCTTGGTTAGTTTTAATAGGACACTCAGTGATGTGGCATAGGTCTCTGACAGGAAATATTTTTCCTCAGATGTGTAGTTTACAGAAGAAAATCTCAACATTAGCGGGTTACTACCAAAAAGAAAAAAAAATCCAAAACCACACCTAGCCCCAACAAGATAACAGTGGTACATGCCACAGTAGCTATTAAAAAACAAAACAAGGGAAACACAGGTAAACGTATACATTTCTCCTAGGGATCAGTCTTATCCTTGGAGATGTGTTTGAAATAAATCCTTGCTACAGCACATAAAGGCAGGCAAACACCCCATTTGTGTGTGTCCTTTCCCTGTCTAGGTTTTACTATGCACACTTCCAGAATTAACATAGTGCAATACATTTAGCAAACACCAACAGCAAGCTTTTAAAACTTCCTTTTGAGCCCATTCTGGTTCATATGAAATGATCAGCATTTTTAGGAGTGAGATTTCATAGCCATTTCTGAACTGAAACAGATACTTTAGCCAGTTATTTCAAACTCTTCTGAGTACAAAACTCAACTAGGTGGTGTCCAAAAGCTTCCATCTAGTAATTAAAAGTTTCATGCTTTATAACAAACAATGGCTGCCTTTCACCAGTTATTTGCTTTTTTGTTCCCCTCCTCAGCATAAACTGTCAGCTTTGTAATCGATTTCAGAAGCAGAAACCGACATCAGGTTTTTTACACCAAGCACAGCTCTGCCTTTGTCATCATCAGGGCTCGTGCACTCAACTGTGGTAAGTTATATCAATATCCCAATGGACACGAGACCGATTCAAGTAAACCAGTTTGTTATAACAGAAGGTCAGAAGTAATCCCCACCTTTTCCCAATGCAAAGCATAACTGACAGCAGAAAAGGTCAATAACAGCAGCCAAATCAGTGAATGACAGCAGAGCACATTTTACAAATCCCCATTACATCATCTAGGGAAAACAAAATGTGCTCAGCCAGAGACCAGATGGGCCTGTTTTAGATGTTCCCCCTTTCCGTATTTTTGTTGGTTTCTGATCTACTGGCATTAAACATACTAGGATCAGTGTTTGCAAATGCAAAATTGCATGCTGGGAACTTTAGGACACAACAGCTCAATTGCTTCACCTCTGCAAAACTGATAAGCCTTTTCCCAGACAAAAGGATTAAATAGTGCACATACATTTCAACTCCATCGACAGACTGATGGTATTATTTTCTTAAAAGCCCCATCCTTTTGTTGAAGGTTTTTAGGAAAAGCCATGCAGGCAACGTTTGCACATTCCTCTGTCTAAACGGACTGTATAACCACTTAATTTTTATTCACTTTGAAACAGAGATGTTTTCTTTGGATTCATTATCATTGTACCTCTTTTCACACAGCATGAAGTCTAGGGCTGGTTCACTTGGCTAGAACATTCTGTCAAATATCTGAAACACTAAGTTCCTGTATGTAGTCTGCATAGTGGAAAGGAAATATTTACTATATTTTATACAGATGAAGCAATTTCATCACTTTTCAGTTATTTGTCTGAGAGTCTGAATGTAAATTTAAGAAAATGCAAGCCGCAGATCCAAATTAAAATTCCTTCCCTTATCTGACATGGTCTTTTACAAGTTTGACCACCTCAGCTGTGTGATCTTTGGAAGTCAAGTTATACTTACTTTGCACAGTGAGAAAACAGCTCTTTGCAGGGGCTGATTTCGAGTTTTTCCTCAGTCTGCTGGACAAGATCTTGACTAACTTCTGCAACATAAACTGGGGACTTGGGAAAGAAAGAAGGAGCAATGTTATCTTTGTATAAGGCACAGCCGACTCCCTGCTAGCACATTAAGCCATGTTCATTAGCCAAGCTCTTGGCCATTCTAATTCAGCTTCAAGGGCTGCGTAAGAGCAATTGAGAACTGAATCATGCTGCAGAAAAGTATGATACTGTAGTAATTTGCTCAGCACCCCAATGTACCTCCACATGAATGTTATCACCTTTCATGCACTCTTTTGTACCCCACTTCTTCTTGATTTCCATGGCTATGTGAAAGATGCTGGTCTGCCAACTCTATCAGTTCACAGACCACATTTCACATCCCATGAAAAACCTGCTATAGTGAACTGCAAAGGAACTAGTCCTTCATTCTTTAAACAAAAGAGAATTCTCCCAGTGTTTTCATCTCATCAATGCTTCTTTGTGCTGTGTACAAGAATCATTTTTTTTTCCCAACAGAAGCTCAACATAAACCAAGAGCAGAGAGAAAGTATTTTATTTATTCAGATTTGCATAATATTAAAAAGACACCTCTATGTGGCTCTGGGCACCCTAATATAATTAGTGGTACAATGAAATCTCAGCGGTATTTAAATAATCATTTCAGACAGCCAACTACCCACAAGAACTCCTTTCCACCCCTTCATCGCTGTAGGAAACATACCTTCAGCGCACTGCAAAATCCCTGTCAAACAGATGTCTCTTGCAATGTGCCTGGAAGATCAGCAACTTGGTCTACTTCACACCAATTAACAGAAGGGACTTGTTTTTAGAGACATTTCATACATTTGCATATTGATAAGAAAACTGTGTAATTATAATATTTGAATGAAATCGATCCATCGATCTATATTCTCACTATAGCTATAGTTCATTCACATTCTTATTTGGGTCTTACGCTTATTTACACGAAGACCACCCCTCCCCTATTCAAATCAGTGAGATTTGAGCACCTATCTAACTCTGGCTCCTTTGAGGTCCCAGCCATATGTATCAATCAATATATGTTCAGGAGGAACCGTAACACTTTGTAAAGAAAAACTTTTCATTCATGATCATGACCACCAGATGATGCTGAGTGGGAGGATCACAGCAGTTAATCACTCACTTCTGACCAGATGGCCTGGGGTAGCTCACGCTTGGTTTGTGATATTCTGGCAAGTATGGCAATAAATTGCAGGGATAACTGAGCAGATGATGGGGGTGAAGAAAAAGGGGACAGGAGTAAGTAGGAGCAAATCCCCAGCTTGGTGGAAGCTGAACGAAATCTTTCTTTTTTTCCTCTGCTGAAATGAGAATACATTTCCTGATTTCAACGGGAAGCATATTCTGCGCTCTGGAGTATTTTTAAAAAGGGCTGCAGTCTACAGTATTGGACAATGGAGGCTCAGAGTTTAGCATTTTAATAAAATCAGTAGGATACCCTGGATGTTTTTGTCCTCAATGGACGATTTCCTCCTTCCCTCCATATGCCTAGCCCAAGAAGGTTGGGTGGAATGCCCTGTGAAGCTCATTATTACCACTCAGCTCAGCCACAGGGTTTCTCTGGAGAGCAACATGAGGTGCTGGGGCAGACTGTCTCTACAGCATTTCTAGCACTGCCAACCTGAGGGACGAGAGACGAGACCTGCAAGAAACGGCACCGAATAGGACCAAGTGCTACAAGCAGGGCCCGTTGACATGATATGAACATTTTAACTCAACAAAGAACGACATCAGACTTCATCAAAGGACTCAAAGTGCACTACAAGCAACTAAGGAAGCCTCATGACACCATGGGAGGTAGGAAGTACTACTGTACTCATTGAACAGATCGGGAAACTGAGGGACAATCTCCTCATAATTGCTTGCTAAAGGAAATGGAAATTGCGGGGTGCAGAGCACCATAAGAAATCAACTCATTTAGGTGCCTAAATCAACTTATTTAGGTGCCTAAATACAGATTGTGATTTATAAATTTAGGCACCCAATTTTGAAAATTTGTGTGTATGTGACTTACCGGAGGCATGATAGTGAAGGAACTGGAAGCAAAACATAATATAAATTCTAAGGCATTTAAGAACATTTGTACAGGGCCTGATCCAAAGACTACTGAAGTTAACAGGAATCTTTTCATTGAGTTGGGTTAGAAAACATGTTAACTTACATGTTTTAATTAACATGTGGTTAACTCCCACTTAGTACCTAGTCTAGACAAAGACAGCAGTGTTTAAAAATGTGTTAGTTGGATGTGGTTAGCAGAGCTGAAGGGAGAGGCAATGATCTAACACATGTTAAAACATTCCTGTCCATAATTAGACAGCTAATAAAAATGGCCTGATTCGTAGAGGTGTTGAGCATCTGTATCTCCCATGGGTTTTCGTGGGACCTACAGGTACTCAATGTTTTATGTGACCCGCAGGCATTCAGCACCGGAAAACAAGGCCTTTATTTAAGTGCCAAAATATAGATATAGGTGCCTAGCTTTAAGTATTCATTAGAACACTTTGGCTCCATTTTCATCCCCATTCATACAGCCATGCTCTCCATTTCTCCTCCTCTGACTGGGATCAAGTTAATGCGATGGCACCAAACACACATCCCATTTTGTCTCAGATCAAAGTGCAAAGATATAATGAGGCCCAACTGGGGTCACCATTCTCCCCTGGATGCAAAAGGGTTCAGGGAAGACCCCTCACACACTGCGGTGAAAGTAGGCCCAGGTGCACCTTCTCCATCCTCACCTTCCTAGGAGAAAAACTGCAGATAGAACCAGCCAGTAGAAGTCACAGAAGCAGCCAAGGCAGGCATCTTTGCACATACAAAGAACTTGCTACAGTTTTGACTGGCCATTCTCTGCTCTGTGCGGACTGGCTGTTTGCTCCAACCCTCCCTTTTCTCTTGCCTCCCAATTTCTTCACCTCAGCTTCATGCCATCCCTGTCTCTTGCACCTTCCTCCTCTCTCCCCCTCACACTTTTTGCCTTAACTTCCTCTCTCCCTTCACTTCTCTTTCTATTTAGCTCATCTCCTCTGAACTAACCTCCCTCCTCTCTCCCCAAAAAGAATTGGAACTAACAATGTTTGCTGCCATCACATTGTTCGTGCTGCCTGTGTGTCATAACTCTTTGCCCCACCCTGTCTCTGTCTTGTCTATTTAGACTGCAAGCACTTTGGGGCAGGGACTGTCTGCTACCATGTTTGTACAGCACCTAGCACAGTAGGACCCCATTGTTGCCTGCCTCTTAGGCACTACTGTAAGAAACATGATTAACGGTAATGATATTAGGATATTACACTTTCCAAAAAATCATAAGCACAATTTTAAGAACCATTTTAATACGCGAGGAGACTGAATTTGGGACAAAGTGAGGGGAGAAGGAAGGGAAGAAAAAGAATGTGAGAACTATTTACAAAGTATAATTAATTGCCCTTTTCCATCCTAAGTTCATGCGAGACATAGTCAATGCTTAATTTTTCAAAACCACTCACAACTGACCTTTGAATCGCTCTTCTCTTTCCTTCCCCCTTAACAAATCAACAGCAAATGGACAATATTAATGGAAGAAAAGGCATCTAAGAACACTAACATTCTGCACTTTTTAAAAGGAAACATATGGATGGACTGGAGCCCAGTATGTAGTGCAAACAGTTTTACTAGACCGTTTAATTTTCTTTAACAAAATACATTATTTTTTCATGTGCAGTTCATTTTCTAAGGTATTGTATGTCTATGAAAACAAGTTGTGTAATTGTGCAGCCCTTGAAACCATTCAAAACCAGAGGCTTAAAGCCAAAGGGACTATTCCAACTCAATTAGCCTACCCTTCTGTACACCTTATAGTCCCAAAGAGTCTTCTATGTACAATATAGACTGACATAATTTCTTAGATTTTTCTTAAGATTTCATACCTCACGATGATAGACCAAATGTGCCCATCAGAATTCTTAAACAATCCTATCATTTTTTCTTAGCTCAGGCAATTCAACACATATTCACATTAACTGGAGTTAAAAATAAACAAAACACTCCTTCCCGCCCCCAAATAAGTCCACCAACAACCCACACAACTTTACTTTTGCTTTGGAAAACAACAAATAGGTAGCAACTCTTATGAAGGCAAGAAACAAATATTTGGGTCCTAGCAACTGAAAGTTCACAAGACTGGCACATTGGCTGACTAAAGAAGACAGTTGTTTCTTCCCTGGATGAGGAGGAGCTCAAACAACTTGTGTGATTTCTATGAAAAGTGCTCAGTGGCACTTATCTTATACTACTCTCCCAGTATCCCCTGGGCAAAGACTATAAAAGCAGATTTGGCTTTCATCTGACTCTCCAATGCACCACTTCTGCGTATATGAAATGTTCTTAAGCAGCCATAAGATTAATTTATCAAAAGCAAATCTAGACTGTATAGATTAATACCATACATCTTGAATCTTGTGATTCAAGCTCTTCTGTTAACGCTCTAAGCTATTATGTTTTTCTTGTATTTAAGAAAAATACCCTCACTCCCCCTCCCCGAATAGACCAAACCAGTGCATAGGGTTGCCAACTTTCTGACTGCACAAAACCAAACACTCTAGCCCCATCCCTTCCCTGAGACCATGTCCCTTACCCCGCCCCTTCCCTGAGGCCCTATTCCTTGCTCTCTACATTCCCCCTCCCTCGGTGGCTCACTCTCCTCCACACTCACTCACCCACTGGGCTGGGACAGGAGGCTGGGGTGCAGGAGTGGATGAGGGCTCTGGCTAGGGTTGTGGACTCTGGGGTGGGGCTGAGGGGTTCAGGGTGTGGGAGGGGTTGAGGGGTTGAGACAGGGGGTTGAGGTGCAGGGGGGTGAGCGCTCCACTTAGGGGTGCAACTGGGGATGAGGGGTTTGGGGTACAGGGCTCCAGGCTGGGGGGTGGGGCTGAGGGGTTCAGGGTTTGGGAGGGGGCTTTGGGGTGGTGATTGGGATGCAGGAGGGCCCCATCTGGGAGTGCAGGCTCTGCAGTGGGGCCTAGTATGAGGGGTTTGGTATTCAGGCGGGGGCTCCAGGTATTGGAGGGGGCTTGGAGTTGGGGCACGGCGTTACCTCTGGCAGCTCCCAGTCAGCAGCACAGTGGGGTCTGCTAAAGCAGGCTTCCTGCTTGTTCTGGCATTGCGCTGCACCCTGGAAGCAGCCAGCATCTCCATCTCCTAGGCAGAGGTATGGCAGGTGGTTCTGCGTGCTGCTCTTGCCCAGAGGCACTGTCCCCACAGCTCCCATTGGCCGCAGCTCCTAGCCAGTCGGAGTGCAGAGCTGGTGCTTGGGGTGGAGGCAGCGCGGAGCCCCATGGCCCCCACCTAGGAGCTGGATCTGCTGGATGCTTCTGGGGCACAGTGCGAAACCAGGAAAGGTAAGGACTAGCTTGCCTTAGCTCCACATCACTGCTGACTGGACATTTAATGGCACAATTGGCGGTGCTGACCGGAGCCGCCAAGGTCCCTTTTCACCAGGTGTTCTGGTCTAAAATCGGACACCTGATCACCCTACCAGTGCATAGCAATGCATTTTCCCTAATGACTATTAAATTTTCTCCAGTGCTAAAAAACTGATTTTGATCTCACTTGCACCAATGTAAATCAGGAGTAACCACTGAAATCAGTGGAACTGCACTGGTATAAAAGAGGTGTAATTCAGATCAGAATCATGTCCTAAAACTCTGGCAGTGCATGAAGCTATTGAGTTGATCCAATAAAAATGAAACTCATCAAACTACACCTTTTGACTAGACTGTTTCATCAAAGTCGAAAGGGTAATTACTTTTACCAGACTTTTAATCCAAATACAAAGCATTTTATACTGCTGTGTTTGTGTCCATATGCATATGTCATGATGAAGGTCAACAAGCACTGAGATGCCTCACTCTGCAAGTACTGAAGGGAAGCGGAGTTCGACTCAGACTCCCAGGAAAGCTTCCAAGATGATTCTAAAGTCCCCATCGTCTGTTATTTTAAATGTCACCTTGTATCATTGTGCAATAAAATGTAAACTTGCCTTTTATGACAATGCCCTATATTCTGCTACAGGGTGCTTCACTCGGCTATTTAAGACTCATTATTTGTTGTCTACTGAACAAAAAAGGAAACAAATGATCCCCTCCAGGTCTTATGTTTTGTTATACTATCTGTAACGTTTCTGTGATGAGGAGCTATTTCCCCTGGGAACCTGTGCAGTACACATGGCATCTTGTCGTTCTGCCAATGGGTCAAACCCTTGCAGAAGTATTGGGTAAGACACTTCAACAGTAAATGGTTGCGATTGGAGGATTCATTTCTCTAGTAATTATATTACTTTGTTAGAATGTGTTAAACGTGCTACTGCTCCTTTAAGATAGGGAACTGCTAAATGTTGTAATACTTTTCATTTAAGACATGGAAAATTTGGTCAGAACGTAGTGAGCTGGAAGGACATGTCTCGAAGTTTCTAGTTAGCAAGGCCTGGGTCCTAAACCTGTTCTGTGAATAACAGAAGTTTCTTGTTCATCTTTTTCACCACCACCACCAATTGCTTAGATCATAAATAGTAATAATTAATACTTTGCAGTTGTATGATGCTTCTCATCTAACAACCTCAAAACACTTAAGATGCACTAAGTAATTAAGCCACACCTTGCAGAAGCAATGTCGCTTACAGGGTAGAGTCCCAGAGGGGCTCAGGAGACCTGCATTCTATTTGTGGCTCTGCCACTGGCCCACTGGATGAAACTGGGAAAGTCACTTTAATGTTTTTTGTCTCACTTTCACCATCTATAAAATGGGGATAATTTTGCCTTCCTCTGCAGCAGGGGGCATAGGTCACTTGCTGGAGGATTCTCTATACTTTGAAGTCCTTAAACCAAGATTTGAGGACTTCAATAGCTCAGATATAGGTGAGAGGTATATTGCAGGAATAGGTGGGTAAAATTCTGTGGCCTGCATTGTGCAGAAGGTCAGACTAGATGATCATAATGGTCCCTTCTGACCTTAAAGTCTATGAATCTATGAATCTTTGATAATGACCCTGAACTCCTTTGAAAAACACTTTGAGATCTACTGATGAAAAGCGCTATATAAGAGCTAGTTGTTATTATTATTAAAGTCATTTTACCGATTGGTAAACTGAGCATAGAAAAGTTAATCCCTCCCCCCATTTTTAGAGGTGCTAAGCTTCCACAACTCCTAGTAAAATAAAGAAGGCCCACCGAAGTAAAACGAAGTTGTGGGTGCTCAACACTTCTGAAAATCAGACTATACATAGCTTGCCATTGTCACATGGTATGTTAGTGGCACCACAGGGAATTGAACCCAGGAATACAGGCTCCATCCCATACTTGCTCTAGGGCAGTGGATGCCACCCCTTAGAGAACCTTAAAACATGAATGTTGAGATAGAAGCAAAGCAAGGAGTAATGGTCTCAAGTTGTAATGGGGAGGGGAGGTTTAGGCTGGATATTGGGAAAAACTTTTTCACTAGGAGGGTGGTGAAGCACTGGAATGTTTTACCTAGGCAGGTGGTGGAATCTCCTTCGTTAGAGCTTTTTAAGGTCAGGCTTGACAAAGCCCTGGCTGGGATGATTTAGTTGTGGATTAGTCGTGCTTTGAGCAGGGAATTGGACTAGATGACCTCCTGAGGTCCCTTACAACCCTGATATTCTATGATTCTAGATAGGAACAAGAATATCTTTTTTTTATTGATTGCATGCAAGCTCTCTGATCATAAATATGACTACATTGCTGGCAAGTTTCAGACAGGCTGCAATGATGTGATGTTGAATCATTATGTGTTATTTTAAATGTTGCTTGTATAAAACAAATAATGTTCAGCATATGTTACATTTCAGTTTCTGAAAACATTCCACAACAAACTAGTCTAAAATTAATTAAAAATGGTTCAGTTTATGGACAAAAGGTCAAGCTATAACTTTTCCTAAGCTGTCTCCAGATCCAAGCACTTATGACTTAATGATGTGTATATTTTCAGATGTGGGCAACCGACATTCCATGTGTAAACGATTTGCAAATTCTCTACGTGGACTAAAAATCAGAAGCGGTACGAAGCTCTGAAAGGAACAGTTTCAGATGAAAAGCGAATGTCCTATAACATGATGCGATCAGAATGGCCATGTGTCTAAGAGAACCTGGAAAAAATAACTGCCCAACTGTCCTGCAGCTTCATTTGATCTGCATATTTGCATATCTTTCACCACTCTGCAGCAACAAAAGCAACATACTCTGTCAATGCTAGCAAACCTTTGGCATGCATACCACTTCTGCTGCTGCTGCTGAATCCATCCCTTATCCACTTCCAGATGTTTCTGGAAGGTGCAGCCATTATAGGATGTGGTTAATGATGCCTAATAGTGCTTAAGTTTGCCCCCACTGTAAGTCAGGTGAACGTGGTGATGAGAGGTCCTGCAATCAGGAAAGGGATTGGAAATAAAATGGACTAAGTGGGAGTGCTTCTTAGATGAATGCAAGGTCTCTGATGTCTGTAGAAGGGAGCACCAGTTTATGTGATAGTACAGGAGGGTGGGAGAAAGCACATTAGATTAATATATCTGGAGTTGAGGAGTGGAGATAGTGGGTTGGTTTCACTTTGCTGCACGGGGAGGTGCCACCAAGGCCAGCCTTCTGCTTGCCAGTGGGGACTCACTCCAGGAGAGGGCAGATGGTATTTCCACTGGAGGCTCCACTAGCGCCCCTGCCACAGAGATATTCTGACTCTCCATAACCCAGGGTAGGCAGGTACCCTCGCTGGGGGGCGGGTACAGCCAGTCTCTGCCACTGCAACCTCCACTCCCACCCCAGTGGGCAGGGAAAGGCCAGTACAAGCCAAGATTTAATCTGACCCAGAGACTAGGGGGTAGGAAGAGGTAGGCAGGACTTGTGGAGTGGGTGAGCTAGTGAGGGACAGATTGAGGGGAATGAGATTAGAAAAGTAGAAGAGGGGAGAAGAGTGCAGTCAAAGAGGAGACAGTAGGGTGATATCCTAGAGATCTTGTGTGTTTCGGCATTGCGTGGATCAGGTATGTGTCAGCCCCATGAGATAAGGGGCCCCAGGACTGTCCCATCGCATACACATTTCATTGGTCTCTTTGATAAAGCACAACGATGTTTGAAAATACATCTTCCCCCCCACCACCCCCGGACCTTCAGAGCAAGTTGCATTTGCAAAAAACAGCCAGCTTCAGATCAAGAGCAGTGGCTTCAGTTTAAGTAACCGACAGCTGGGTTTTCTTTTCCTACCACAGAGTCATCTGGGTCTGGCTGAGGCAAGCCAGCTGAGCACAAGGCTTCATAGTTCCAGAATATTTTTGTTTGATATCACAGACAGAGGAATTGACATTGGGAGTGGATCAGAGCATGAGCTGCAGCTGTGTTATTATTAGTATTAATTCTTTATATCAGGGCTAATACTTGGGATAACTTCCTCAGACACCGACAACGTCTCTCCTGCCCCCAGTCCTGGGGACCTGTTGCTTTCAGTTGGGCAGAGACCTGACTCCCCCTCTTTCTCAACTGGAAGCACGCTGCCACCCTGCACTGCCATGCCAATGGAACCCTGACCCACCTCCTCTGTGGATTTTGAGGTTCCAACACCCTTCCCCGGGCTCCTCTCTGAGACACACCCCTCGGTGCTCTCTAAGGCAAGATCTGTTACTGGTTTGGCTGCGTCAGATCTGGAGCTACCAGCTGGAACAGCCTTCTCGCTGGCAGACAACACCCTCTTCTCCTGCTCTGGGGACCCTACACAACTCTCTTTCATGCTGTGAGTTAGCACACCAACAGGCCTGGCCTTGTGGAAAAAAATTGTTCCCTACTAACTTGTACACTGGGATGTCCTCTAGCATCCCCACAAGTAAATTGCCTTCCAAACACTCCACACAAGCCTTTGCTAGTGTACAGGGAACCTTTCTGCCCCCCAACCCTTTAACGCTGGCCATTTGCCCTGGTAAAATACTAACCTCTGGGACCACACTTGGTCACACCCAGTATCTCTCCAACCCAGGCACTCTGTACCATCAATTCTGACAATCTTCATGTATTCCTTGTCTGGTTCACCAGACTCAGTGTCCACCAAGCAGGTGTGCTAAGTTATGGGGGTACCCTCCAGTGTCTCAGCACTGAGAACAACTGGCATGGGACAGGGGAGGCTGATTCTCCTTCCATTTGGGACAGTTATACTTCAGGTGCTCTGTAGAATTACAGTGGAAGCACCTTCTAGGGTCGCCTGTTTTTAAGGATGGTTTGGGACAGATATGGGAGACAGGAATCTGGAAGGGTGAGTGCCCCACCTCTGGGCCAATGTCCCTTTTCCCAGGGATAAAGCGGAGGCCTGGCCTCCCACCAAATTTGAACCCCTCTGCCTGTGACTTATTCCTAATGGGTACTTGGGATTGTTTAAAATTATCTGCAAAAGCTGCAAGTTCTTTGACAGTTTCTACCTTTTTATCCCATAAATACTGTTTTACATCATCATTAGACATATTCAGGAACTGTTCCCGAGCAATCAAAACACATTGCTTCACAGCTTGTCATACCTTTCCCCCTAACCCAGTTATCCAGTAAATCTCTCACTTGGTTCACATACGCCACAGTACTTAATCCAGCCCCTTTCTTAAGGCTTCTAAATTTTACTCTATAAGTTTTCAGGTGTAATCTGAAACTGTTTCAAAACCAATTCCTTAAATTTACCATAACTGGAAGCATCACCAACTGGCATCTTATTAAATATGTCCAGAGCTCTCCCAGTCAATTGTGCAACCAAAGTGGTCATCTTTTGATCTTCAAGAATTGCATGGAGCAATTCTAAGAGGCATATACAGCCTCTCAGGTGATGAAATATTCAGCAATGTCCCAGACTCATTGTATGCTGGGTACAACTGCTCCCACTTTTGGATTTTGGGGAGAGGGGGAGCCCTAGTGTGAGGTTCTGTTTCTTCCATTCTATTGTGTTGATGCTTTCTCTCTTTTTCTTTTTCCTCCAGTGCTTTGTTTTTCAGTTCCAGGGCTAACTTCTGCCTGGCTACATCTGCTTCCATTTCTTTGTCAGCCTCCAGGTTTCTCCATTCTTCGGCTTCCTCAGCATCTAGCTATCTTGGTTCCATGAGCCTCTGATGTGCAATCTTTGCTCATCCATTTCCAACTGTTTCAGTTCTATCTGTATCTTATGCATCTTTTCATTTTCTTCTCTTTGCAACTGGTAGAGCTCCAACTTTTTGGTAGCTTCACTTTTGCTCATTTTCCTGTTTTTCCTGTCCCTACTTCCTTTTCCCGAAATAAACAAATAGAAAATAACAAACCAGTAACCACTTTGTCTGTTCTCTATTCGACACACTTAAAACCCACTTAAAATCACCACCAGTGTTTCAGAACAATATTCTGTTCACATGATCCTGCTCGCTGTGCCACTGTGACGGGCTGGATAGATTTTAAGTGATTATAAGAGAGAGCAAACAGATCAAAGCAGATTACCTTAGTAAATAACAAAAACCACAAACTAAGCTTAACACACTAGATAGGTAAGATATAAATTAGCAAATTCTCACCCTGAGTGATAAACAGGCTGGCAGGTTCTTAAGTCACAAGTTGCCTTGGCTTTCCCAGGTTTTCATACACAGGCTAAAAATCCTTCTAGCCTGGGACCATCACTTCCCACAGTTCAGTCTTTGTTCCTCAGGTGTTTCCAGGGGTGGTGTTGTAGGGAAAGTGAGATCCTTCCCTGATGTCATTTCCTCCCTTTTATATCTTCTCCCCACTTGCTGGAAAGCTCTTTTGCTGTCACCTGGGTCAAACAGTTCCCAGTGGGTAGTGCTAGCTCTAATAGGTTTCTATTGTACACAGTTCCCGGGGTAATCCTCGTGCTTGTATGCATTTCCTCAATTAGCCATTAACATTGTTTGGCTTTTTTACTATTGTACCTGAAAGGCTGCATGTGAGTGTTTCCAACTTCAGAACATGTTTCAGCAGCACATATGTAGCCAAACTTCATAACTTCACATGCATTCCCACATTAGTGGCATGGAGAAATAAAATATGAGAAATCCACTCAATGGGAAAGAATGACAGATAGTCTTTTGTTCAGGATCAAGTAGATTTTACAATATGTGGTTACCATTTTGGGAATTTGAATAAAATATATATACAGATAATGATAAGATTCATTAAACACAAACAGGTCTTTTAAAGGTAACAATTGTGGTTATCAATGAGATTTGTTAATACTTATATGGAAAGCTCATGTGTGTTAATAATGATAAAATAAGAAGTTGAACAAGAGAATAGAACAGAAAGTTTTCTTTCAAAAGCCTTGTTTTCCAGGCACACATTTAAAGGTTTCAGCCAAAAATCAAACATCTGTGAGAAGAAGTCACGCTATACCTCACTTAGTTTGAAGAAAATCAGAACTAATCTACATTTTTCTGCTTTTTCTACACTTTGGTTTGATCTCAGCACAAACCCCAGAATCAAATACCATTAGGAAAGTCTGGATTTTAGAATCTTGGTTTGTCATTTGACCCTCCTACATATCATAAAATAGGCCAACCCAAACCCCAGATCTGAAGGCTTTGACACTTGTGGAAAGTTCAGACCTGACCTGTCTATCTCTAGTTCAACTGAACATATTTTTCTGGTTAAAATTTTTTTAGATAACTGTTAACACTTTTCTTTTGTGCCTGGCTCAGATTTCTGTTCCTGTACAAGACCTGGCAACAGGAGCGACAAGATAATATGAGAAAGTCTGTTCCAGCAAGCTTTCCTACACCGTTTAACATGCTCAATAGTTTTGGATAAGCACCCAGCTGCTCAGCTGCTTATTGGAACCTCCCTACCTTTTGTCGTTCTCCCTTCACTGGTGAGTTGCCTAAACATTAGCAAGCAACCTTATGTTGCAATACTCATAGCTTGGCTTGCTCTGGTAAATCAAATGTTATTTGTCGCATTTTAAAAAAAACACCTCATTTACAACCTTGTTGTGATTGAATGGCTCTCTAGTGGGAAAACAGACAGACCACTGCCCAAATTAGCTCACCATGGCATAGGACCAGATTCTGCAACTTTTATGCACGTGAGTTACTCTTGCCTTACGCTGCACCACTGAAATCATTGGAGCCGCTTGCACTGAGTAAGGTTTGCTCATGTGCATTAGAGGCCTGATCCAGCTTCAACTGAAGTCAGAGGGTTTCTTGCTCCCAGACGCAATGGGTGTTGGATTGGGCACAAAGTTTGCAGGCTTTGGCCCTCTTTAATAATGAGCTTCACTACATAATAGGTCAAAATCCTGGCGGGGAGAGAGATAGAGAGAGTGTGTGTGTGTGTGCGTGCGCGTGAAATGAAAACCCAACAGGCAGCTTGCTATTCGAGGATATTAAAAACAAATCGGTAATGAGTAAAATTAATATAAAACAGGAAGCTGGATGCCACTTTTTCTGAAAGACTAGAAACACCCACATGAGAGCAGAACAAAAAGTCACACAAACACCGACCCCTTTTAAGAAGGGAGTCCCCTGATCACATGTAGCATGTGAACAGCCAGTTAGACAACACGGAGTAACTGCCATCAGAAGAGAATGGAGAAGAAAGATGTTTATTGTTCAGGATGACATGCTGTTTACAGTGGCATATTCTGCTCTTCCTCAGTTTTGTCTGTTGGACAAACAACAGCTGTGTTAGGATATTTAAATTATGATACTAGGATTTTGAATTGGGTCCAGGCTTTAGCCTGATTAAATGATATTAAGTTAATTTACAAGCAGAGGCTTGGCATACAGGTCAAGTGCTTTTAACATGTGTAGTTCTCTTTAAAAAAATAATAATTTAAAGTTAAGCGCTTTGAGAGCCAACTTTCCACAGCATGAATAAGCTGGTTGTGTTTTAAACCCACCTGCCATCAAAGGAATTTTTGGAAGCTCATATTTTTTTAAGAGAGATTTTTCTCCAGTGAAGTTTTAATGCATTTAAATACATTTTGTATATTTATGACTTGTGAGATGGTGTCTTAAGATGCTGCTGTGATTTTTGGATCTGTTAAAACAAAACACTCTAATGTTATTAGCAAACTGATTTTCCCACTCGAATTTTACCAGATAAGAGCATAACTCTCATGGCTCACATCGTAAATCTGCCAAGCCCATTCATAAAAGGCTATTTGGTTAATGTAGCTTTTAGATGGAAAAAATCAGGAGGCAGGCATCATATTTAATCTCACTTTAACAGTTACTCTTAAGGGAGATACTGATGGCAGGTCCCAGCACCAACCGGCTAAGTTCAATCTGCATTATTCCTGAGTGAGTTTTTGTCTCCTTCTATTGGCTGCACCAAGTAAAAGAGTTGATCAGTCTGCTACTGCTTTTAAGCTACCACAGATGCTTTTTTAACTCAAGAAGTGGAAACTCCCATGCTTTTAGATCCAGAGATTTCAGGTTCAAGTCCCATAGATGATCCCCACCCGCAATGCTGTTATAAGTATTGGCCCGTATGGAGATCTGAACTGCTGAAGACCTCTGATGTTCAGGACAAGCTTCCTTGGTCAGTGTGTGACCCAAATATACCAATCTAGGTAATGTGGGTTATACAAGAATAGTAGGAAACTTGCTTCTCCTCTCCACCCAATGCCGTAAGAAATAAGCAAGCTGTAATAAAAGACATACTTATGCTTTGAGGGCACAAAGAGTGTCTCCCCCATTTCTCAGATTCCCCTGCCATACAGTACGCTATTATCAGTATTAACAATAATTGCCTACTTCAGTCACTGGAATCATAGTGTTTTGACCAACTTTATAAACTTTGTCCAGTATTTAGGAATCTCTTCGTCACTCAGCTAATTCTGAGAGGAACAATGTCATGTGCATAACATCTGCAGCTCAATTTTCAAGAGAGAAGTGAAGATTATCATCCCTAAGTGGAACAGCAGAGGGGATTGGCAAAGCCAGGGGTGGTTTTAGATTTTGTAAATCCTTGTCAGTTGAGTTTGGGTTTTGAAAAACAAATCCATGGTTTTTGATGGAGTTGGATCCAATTTTATCCAAAGTGCAGCAGTTCTGGGTTTGGGTGTGAGGTAGAAACTCAGACAAATGATTAGTTTTAGCCCATTGCTACAATGTAGGAAGGCAAATTAGAATTGCCTTCTATCTAAGCTGCAGTTTGGCCAGTTATGACTGCCATGGGATAATGGCTTAGGAACAGAGTGGACATACTGCCTTCCTAGCTAATAAAAGAAAGGTTACTGCAGCAGAGATTACTTCAGGTAAATGTTGTGTATCCACAAAATTCAGCTTTACAAATTGTTGTTGGTTAAACATCCACCACATGCAGATTGAATGCTGACATCTCTAGAAAGCAACACCATCTAACTTCTCAGACAAACTGGCAAGAACTCAGTCTCCATGACGCTAGTCACTGTGAGTTAACAGCCTGTGAGGCCTGCCCAGATTGAATGACTCACATGTTGTCCAGTTGTATACATTTTGATGACATGATTCAGCTGGCACAAGTCTCCATTTTTCAAAGGGTCACACCAGAGTAATTCTGTCAAACCGGAGCCAGATAAATGGCCTTTGCCCATGGACCAAGTCATCTCAGTGATTTTCCTTACCACACATGACAAACTGTTGAGAAATGTCTGCTCAGAATAAACATATGAACCTGAGAAATTAACCCCACCACAAAGACAAGCCAGGCGACATTACCATTTAAAATGTGAACAGTGCAGTTATTGTACCCGGTCCAACCTTTCAGCCACATGAAAAAGTGTTCTATCAGGATAGCCCTTTGTAAGTCAAACGAGCCCAGAGGAGTGCCCATAGATTTATTCTAGGACAGTGGAATAGAACAGACTCCATATCATTTTCAGTAGGATATCCAGCAGTTTGGCATCATTGCAAGAACCAGAAGTCCTAAGTGTTTAGTTAGCTAGAATACGTATTATAAACACCGGGTAAAAGTATTAGGGAACAGGGCTTGAAAAAAACGTGGGAAAATGTCATTTACTCTGAGACCACAGCAAAGAAACTCCTCATCAAACCAGTTGTCTGCTTTTTTTGTTTAGATTCCACTAACACGCTGTATCACAGCTTGTCCCCTGTAATTGGAAGAATGCTTATTAATAATATAGCCTGATTATAAAGCACTAATTTGAGTAGCAAGGTCACTGGACTACTGTTCAGAGCCTTTGCCAAAATGGGAACATCCATGTGAATCTATGGAGATCTGCTTGTACAGAAAGCAGACTGCAAAGTTTACTTCCCAACTTCCTTAGGACTGAGATACTCGGCTCGCCAGAGACATTGATTATGCTGTCTCTGGAACAACAAAAATTACATATTGATTTCTCTGGAGACTGGATTCTATATTGATTATGCTAGATACAAGGTGGAGGCTCAAGTTACACACTCACCTCTGGACAGTCAGTACATAGTAGTGAAGTCAATAAAAGGAGGAATGGCAAATTCATCAAGTCGAAGGGTGAAATCCTGGCCCCACTGAAGTCAATGACAAAACTCACATTAACTTCATTCGAGTCATGACTTCACCTAAAGTATTTGGCATCCTAAAAGTATTCTGATAGTTCTAAAGGCTGCTGTGAATAACATTCGGAGCTGGTAAATACCCATGGCCAGTCCTAGAGCCCTGCAGCATGTTGTGTTCGCATGGCACACCACACCTCACGCCCCTTGTGTGTTAAAAATCAAATGCTCACTGCTTTGTTGGTAATCTGACTAGGGGACTCTCGTGCAGCCTCAGAATAGTTCTATGACAGATAGCCACTCTCCTTCGTTCAGGCTCCCATCTCCATCATGACATGCATCAGGTATATTCTGTGCAAACACTGCAGTCTCCAGTGAAACAGTACGTACTGTACTGTATGGTGTTGTTCTCGTAGAACTGGAAAGTGAAAGGCCAGCCGGGTATATGACCAACTGGCTGGATTTGCTTGAGAGTGCAGTGTTTTAGAAGGCAATCCCAGAAAGTCGGTGTCTCAGAACACTAAACCTCAGTCTCACACTAAGCTTTCTAGATTGTTTTTATCTGAATTTTAATGTCTTCTTTCTGAGCATCATTTCCAGTGACTTTCAACTTTGGTTCATGGCTGCTCCAAAAAGCAATTATAGAATCTTTCCTACGAGGCATAACTAAACAGATAGATAACAAGAGGTCTCAGAACTGTAGTGCAGTTCTCAGTGCGATGTGACCTGCCCTTCCATAAATGGGATAGAGCCAATATCATTAAAAAGTGACACAGTGAGTCTTCCTCATGGGAGACAGAAGGCAGCAGTGATCCGAGAAGATGATTAATCCAGAAAGATGAGTGCCTTGATTTTGCATTTATGTCACTAGCGGAGAAAACAAGAAGGGAAAAGAAATCTCACAGAGACGACAACGGAGCTGTTTGATAGTGGAAAATAAAATCCTCAACAGCAGGATTAAAATGATACTGTGCAACAACAAGTTTATTCTACAGCAGTGCACGACTGATACAAACTCTGGGAGCACTAGACTCAAGTGGGAGAAGTTTGCCCAGCAGAAAAGGTTAATATACTGCTGTAATTTCCTCCCGTCCACATTAAAAATAAGTTGATATCATTGACAGAGCCTCATGTGAATGCACAGCACTCCTTAACTGGTATACAAATGCAAGGCCAGACACTGCTGATCAGCCAATTTCCCCTTCACAAGACTAAGCCCTCCCTTCCTTATCCTATAATTGTTTGTCAAAACAAAGGGCACATTTTTTTAAACAGAATATCCATTGCTCTCCCCTTACTGGAATACGAGGAACTATATCCTTGTCCTATTCACCTCATGAAGAAAAGGGGAAAAATGGCAAACATGGCCTTTATTCAGTGCATTTCCTGAAGGAAAGGTGAATGAATAGGAATTCAGATAAGAAAACGACTGCAGTTACCGTTCTGCGGATTCTGTAAAGTATATTAATGGGAATAACAATGCACATTAGCCATCCCATTCAGTAACATTTTTAGTACCCAGCTGAGTCCAAATATAAACTGTAGTGGCATATGGAGAATGTCTTAAGAGCCATTTCAAAACAATTTGCTTTTATATAGCATCTCTCAGACAAAGTATCTCAAGACACTGCAGAGAGAGAGAAAATAACGAGCTAATGATTCAGTAGAGTTGGGAACTGTGGCTCTCACAAAGACAGCAAGACAAAAATGATGCAGATAGATGGAATGCAAAGCTCTAATTTAAAAGCAGTACTAATGTAAGTATACCTCTTTGCCCGCTGTTACGGGGCGGGGGGTGGAGGGGGATGTCAGGGACAATAGGAAGCCAGGCAATAAAGTAAAGCTGTGTTGGGTTTAGTTTAACTATTCTATGACTACTGTTGAGGACTTTCTATCCATAGATAAGGTGGAACCCAAATCTCAAACATTCCCATTATATCAATGAGTTTATGAAAAGCCAAAACAAAAGCTGCCAGTGAAACCAGGAAAATAATGTTTGTGAAAATTCACATGAACATTTTAATCAATCCACATCACAGCCTCAGAAATTTGCTTTCCTTCTAGTAGGCTTCAAAGGGGGCTTCAGCCTGTGAGCTGGACCCATTTTGACAAAACCAAAACTTTCCACAGAAATATATTTTTTTTTAATAACTTTCATTAGAAAAGGTTTTTGAGGTTCAGGGTGGAATTTCTGGTCAAAACCTGTCTTGAGTTTGTTCCTATGAAGAACGAAAGGAAATTCTGAAACCTCAGCGTTTTTCATGAATCAGAATTCTTGTTTTCTGGACCACCCTATAATTGAGTACATTGTTTTGCAGAGATTGTTAAAGCTTCCCTAAAGGGAGTAAGGTGCCATCCTCCCTCAAACAAGCTCCTAGTGAAGAAACTCTCTCAAAACTAACTTTGCAGAGTTTTTGCCCAGCCCGTAGCCTTTCCTTTTTGGTGAAGACTATTGAGAAGGTTGTGCTGAGGCAACTTTGAAGCCATCTGGAGCCTTCAGATTTCCCAATTCCTCTCAGATGGACATTCTGTCTGGGTCTGGCATTGGGTGGCATTCATCTTGTTGGATACAGGTCTCTTCTTAGTGATGGACAAAGGCCTTCTCCATGCAGAATTGGCTGCCTCAGTCACCAGCCTTTGATACAGTAGCATATGACATTTTGTTGACTCACCAGGGGTGCCTATCTGGGGAAAAGGATATAATCCTGAGGTGATTCCATTATTTCCTCTTCCATGTATCCCCTAGAGAAGTTTAGGGTAATTGCTCTTCTGCTACAACGGATCTCATATGGAGATCCCAAAAGGATTTATTTGATCTCTTCTTCTGCTCAACTTTCATGTGAAACCACTAATGAAGACGGCAAATCAGCTTACATTGAGGCAGCATTGATATGTAGATGCAGTTCTAGGTCTCATTTCCATCAGAGCCAAATAGTGCAATGCCTCTATTTTCCCAGTTTTTGGCTGAGACTGGGACTTGGATGTGAGTATGTTGGCTTCAGCTTAACTCAGATGAGACAGAGATAATGTTAATGCATCAGGATAAAGTGAAACAATGGAGGATGCTACCTGGAATTACGCCTGAAATTACAGCGGTCTTCTGTGGCCAAAAGCACCTATTTTTATCTGCATCTGATTAGGCAGCTCTGCATCTTTCCATGGCGAAACATGCTTTTGTGGCTTGTAGATTGGATTATAAGTGTGTCCTCTAAGTGGGGCTGTACATGGAGACTATCTGGTGGCTACAGCCAGTACAGAATGAGGCTACTTACTTTCTTTGTTGTACTAGCTATAGAGTGATGATATATTTTATTTTGTTATACTTGTAACTCTATCATCGTCCCTTATACTTGAACTCACTTAATCCTATGTATATTTTCTTCATAATTTTGTTCTATTTTTACAATATACCAGTTCAGTGCTGTGTTTGAAGGGAAGAGTGTATTTATCCCGGTTATATTAATAAGCTGTAATGTGCTTTTGTCTCCTTAAAGGAGCAACAAACCTTATTATAACTTTGAATGGCCCTGGTAAGGGCTGGACACTCAGGGAACACAGTTATAGGGAAATTTGGAACTGTGAGTGAGTAGGGGTCACCTTGCTGGTTGTAAGCAAGGCTGGTGGAAGCCAGAGTGGGGCTGTAGACAGGCTGCTGGGGGCAGAGCTGCTGACCTGGGGCTGACTAGCACACACACACTCAGGGTGTGATGGGCGTGCTAGCTAATAGCATCCCATGATATAATGATGATCTATTACATGTATGCATCTTGCATCCGATGAAGCGGGTATTCACCCACGAAAGCTTATGCTCCAATACGCCTGTCTGTCATAAAGTGCCACAGGACTCTTTGTTGCTTTTGCAGATCCAGACTAACACAGCTACCCCTCTGATACTATTACGTGTATTGCATCCTAATGGGTGTGGCACAACTACAACACTACAAACTACTTAGAAATTGAATTAAAAAGACTAAAAAAAATATGGAGTCAGCATTTTAGTTTGATTTTGCTTCTGATCCGGCATTCCAAACAGCAGCAGCAACAGATTGACTTAAATTTGAACCATCATTCCGAGAAATAAATCAAGAACATCTACAATTTCCTTAAATCAGTCAAGCTTTATGCCAAACTATTTTTATACCAAGACAGTGAAGTTCTTTAAAGTACAGACGTAAACCTGCTGAAGAGAAACGTTCATCCGAAAGCAGAAGGTGTTTGAATCTGAGATTAGTTGCCTATTTTAATGGGCAGGTAATTAAACAGAGAAATGCAAATCCCTAACAAAAAGAGCTCCTCTTTGCTGGCCTGGATGGTACCCCTTCAGGGCATCTGCTCTATATACTTAGCTATGTCTACATTGCCTTGCAGTTCGGACTCTGGGAGTGTATGTGCAGGGGCGGGTGGTGAATAGCAGTGCACACTCCCACACTGTAACGCCGCCATAGACTCTAAAGGTGTGAACAAAAAAGAGGTTCCTAGTTCGCATTCATTAAATACTGTCTGTGGGACAGTGTAAACAAGCCCATTGGGTCTCTGAGAAAGGAGGAGATTTGGATTAGTAAATCTAGTAACCCATCTGCAGAGGTGGCACAATTAGTCTAGCTTCTGGGAAATATTTTCTCCTCCATATGGAGTTGCACTGACATCATCTCCAAAAAGAAACAAAAATGACACAGTATCTTCTTCCAGTGATAAGAAAGTGAAGGACTGAGGCTAGTGCAGCTACTAATCTCCGACCTATGGAGATCTGGAGTTAGGTTACAAAGGAAATAATATAACTTTGCATTTCTATAACCCCTTCTACCTAAGAATCTTAAAGGAATGACGCCTCACAACACAGTCAGGTGAGTAAATATTATAACAGGACACTGGATGGAAACCGCAACTCCTGAGTCTTAATATACTTAATAAATCTTGATCTATCTTGATTTTAGAAAAGATGTGGACAAACATGTCAGTGAGGGTGGTTTACTTGGTCCTGCCACAGTGCAGGTGGCTGGACTTGATGACTTCTTCAGCGCTCTTCAGCCCTACATTTCTGTAATTCTATGATTCTCCTTTGACCCCAAGACCATTCTTCCTTTTGATGAGAAAGAAGTAAATTTGCTATGAGAGGTGGTTACTGCTCAAAACACTGCAGGTTTGTCTACATAGCAATCAGAGGTGTGACGGCACCTCTGTAGACAAACCTGAGCTCGCTGTGAGCGAGCTAACTCAAATAGCTACAGCAGCGAAGCCATAGCAGAAGAGGCAGCAACATGGACTGCACACGTCTGCCAAGGACCACAGGTATGTACTCAAACAGCCAGCCAACGTAGCTGCAGCTTTACTGCTGCTGTAACTCAAGCTAGCTAGATCACGGCTAGCTTGGGTATGTCTACAAGTGCTGCAGTCAGTCACAAATGATTGCAATGCAGACTTTCCCTAAGAGTGCAGCGGTGCTGTTGGTCAGCACTGAGGTGGATTGTCAGAGATGTTTTGGGAAACTGCACAGTTCTTGGTCGTGCTTATCTCAAGCCACAGAGCACTGACCTTCTCTGGCTTTGATTAGTGCTAAAATGTCACTAGGAACACCAATACTCACTTCTCCACTGCAAAGAAAAACAAAACAGGTGCTTCTGGGGCAGGAGGAGAATGATGGCCTTTAAATATTCAACACTCAACCTTCATTATTCTGCAACAGAGACTTTAACCTAAACTACCACCCTGGAAAAATAAAACCAAGTGGTAAATTGAGGATCTATAATGAATGAATAGCACCAATTCCTACTAGCAGCACCTCTTCCTTATATACTTAGAACTAATCAGGCTCAGTATATGAAAGTAGGTTGCGGACAACTCCCTGAGAGAACTTAAAGTACACAATAAACTTTATTGTAGGAAAATGATTGACTGAAAAAAGGTGGTCTGCCCTGCTCCTCCACCACCAAATCACACTGTATCATTTAAATGTTTTTAAATGCATTTACTACAACACGTAATGTGTGTTCCTCAGGTAAAGTCCTCTAAGCCGTGGTTGTGGGACTCAGTTACTCTTAGGCAGCTTGAAACAGCTGAAAGCCTAAGATAATTCATGTGTTTGAAGCTCAGTGCTTGTTGCTTACTGGCACAGACTTCTGCAAAAGGTTAAACGTGGTCAGCAAATGGACAAAAAAAAAACAAAAAAGAACTAATCCCAGCAGCAGCCTGCCCAAAATTCTTGCAGCAGCCTCGTGGTCCAGTTCATAATGCCACCCAGTGGACACAATGCTCACATGAGCTTTTCTCCTTCATGAATACTGAAGATTTAACAGCAAGGACTTGATAGGGAGAAAAGAACATGATTTCTGAGTATGAACCTATCCTTAAGAAAGCCGCTGAAGAATAGCATTCCATGTCTTATGAGACACACAGCTCCATAAAGTATTTACAAGGGACAGAGATACAACATTAAAGAGTCTAATTCCCCAATCAATAGATAGCAACTGCCACAAAAAATCGACCACTCACCAAAGCTTACCACATAACCGTGTCTGGGATGCCACTGTTTTTCATTTGATTAGGAGAGGAAATAACTGTGGGATCTGTTGGCAGATGTTGGCTTTGTAATGGTGGCCACTGTGTGAGGTTTATACGCATATTGTGTATGTGTCACTTCTACATAAAGAGAAGAGACCAGAGAAACTCTCCATGCATCAATGGATGCATAAGGCCCCTAAAAAGTTCATTATCTTTCAAAGTGAATTTTTGGCCTGAAATGTGACCCCACTTATACCTGACTGTTTTTCTTAACAGATTAAGTTTTGTTTCCTGGAGGATATTACCACTAAACTGCACACCATTGGTTGAAGAGCTTGTTTCAGCCTCTGCATAGCAGAGCGCCCTGCATTCCTTCAGTAATATCATTTTGGCAGCCCCTTACCTCTGGGGTGAGGTATTTTATCATGATTTCCTTTCCTTTCTCTCCCAGTTTTTCATCTGGAGCAATTTCATACTCTGCCTGGAAAAGAAATATAGAAACCATCAATATTTGTACTCACACTTCATCATTATAACTTCATTTTGGAGATGACCTTAACTATACATTCCACTTGAATAATTTGGAAGGCAAATATAATGTTCTGATGGAGGTAAACCTGTACAGTTGACCTAACTGAAAAACAAAACACTGGCGTCGAGATGTTTTGACCAAGACCAAGAAAACGGTTCTCTGAAACCAGCCCTCTTTAGCTAGGCCACACATGAGTACATTTCATTCATTTATACTTTATAGATATGCCTAGCCCCAATGTTTTGAAAATGTTTCTGATAAGTAAGAACCCTTCTCCCAAAGCTTTATTTGTTTTCACTCAGAAGTAGGGAGTAGAAATTATTTTTTTCCAAATGATAAGGGAGGATTATTTGTTTTGTTAAGCTCTATGACAGAAAAAGACTACTTTACTTAGGCATAAGGAGAGTTCTCTCAGGAGGTAGGGTTTTGGAAGCTTGGGTCCTCCTGTGGATTTTATTTTTTTCTCTCAGTATAACACATTCCTCAAACTCTTCCCCCTCTGCAGAAATTTTGCTAATCACTTTTAGTGCTTTTTGATGCACTTTTGAAAAGAGAGATCTCAAAAACCTGGGATATTTCAGGGCTTAGAACAATAAAAGGGACTAAAGGAAGAGTGATGTTCAGTACATTTTAAAATCTTGTTTGATTTCTATTCTGCATTACAAAACAGAGCACACACCCTGCATTTTAAAAATATTATTCTAAGGATTCTGCATATTGTACCAGCACTGATCTGTGATAAATTTTAGCATCAACTTTATTTAGGAAACAAAATATTACTTAGGCATCACTGAGACATTAATCATTTTACTTAAAATTCTTCAGCAATGCAAGTCATTAAAAGACAAGAAAAAAAACATTTAAAGCTTGCAACCCCAAGTGAAACAATAACAAAATGATAATGACAAATTCTTAGAGACATTCTAATTTGTCATTGCCTGGGGTACAAGATTTCAGTCTTATGATCAAAAGGGCTTTCTGGAAAAAAAAATTCAGTTCAACGTGTTTTTATGAATGCTCATATTAGAAAAAGGATCCCAGACCCTCTTGCCAAACCAATTAAGTAAGTTAGTCCAATACAAGCTGTCTGAGATGATAAATGAGGAGGAAATAAAAGACAACATATGGTAGATCAGTCTGAACTAGCACTTGGAGGAATACACTTCAGAACATTTGCACACTTTAGGACATATACATTGTTATCAGTTTGATACAATAAATCAGACAGAAGGCTGTAACATATACTCTAGCTAAACAGACCAAGGAATAACATGAAAACCACAAAAGTAATAATAATGCTATTAACCATGTATCCAGGCAATGCTGATTTAGCCATTGTAGCTTAAGCTTAAGGCTGTATATAGCAGGTTGTTCAAACAATCAGATTTAGTTTGGTAAATGACAACGACCACAAATAAAAGAAAACAGTATTGCTGATGAGAAACACACTGATGGTTAAAATCCACAAGTACAGTACTTCCTTCTTAGCAACCATGCTGGGAATGAACTGATTATGTTCTCATAAAACTTAATACAAGAGGCTTTTTTGGAATCTTTCATTCAATTTCCTGTCTATTTAGATGATATCTGACTATAGGTCATTTCAGCTCTTGAAAGCATGGACACTCCAGAGTGTTTATAGAATCTTAACTGCATTTTTTCTCCCAAAATCTCTGCTAAAGGATAAAACAACCAACCAAAAACAAAAAGAGAGAGAAAATTAAAGAAAGTTGGAGACTTTGCATTTTATCTAGGCACTCACTGTTTATGATAACTTCAAAGAGAGGCTAGGGGATTTTTAACTTAAAGTGAAGATTTAAATACAAAATGTCTTTTAAGAGAAAATATTTGTACTTAAATTTGACTCTCTGTGCAGAAGATTGTCAAACACAAAAGCCAGAATTTATTGGTAATGTCTCAATGGCGAAGGATTTGGGAGCATAACTAAGCCCTCAATTCAGCACAACTCATAAATCATCTAATAATTATCATTCATTGTTCCCTTATCTGCTTTGAGATGCTAAATATTTTGCCACAGAAGAGGTTTAGCAAACAGACCCTTTAAGCAATTTTAGTGGAACTGCATTCATAGCAAATGTTGGTCACAGAGTTCATAGAGTTTGAATTAATATGGCAATTGCTTCAGTAAAACAGAGATCATGAATTCAGGTGGTATTCTCAATGTATGCATCATATACTGTGATTGACTGGCAACTACCAATGCTCTCGACTGGATGTAATGAGACTTGGGTATATGTGTGATTGTCTTGATTTGTGGTTTAAACAGAGTAAACAGAGATTTTAGTTGATTTCAGGTGCAAGAAGTCTGAGTTTTTGAAACAGATCACAAATTCAGATCTCTATGTCATACATATTCAATTTATTTTAAGATGCTAGTGTCTGTCCATAGCTGTGGATTGGTGTCAGAATGTTCCATGGGATTCTTGCCAATCCTAGATGCCTAAAGATAAGCTTTGCATTGACTAAACTTTGGTAGTGAAAGTAGTAAAAGGAATTATGTCATGTATCTGTTCGGGGTGGATGTAAATCACTGCCTTTGACAAGACAAAAGCAAACCTCCCCAAACAGCTGTGATTAACTCTCCACATAGTGTGATTATTGCAATTTATTCGATCTAGCAATGAAGACTCCTGCTCCTCCCCTCGAGAAAGCTACATCTGTTACAAAACACTGCAACTTGTCTGCTTAACAACATAGGATACTGTGAACATGTCACCTCAGTGCTTTACTCTCTTAATAGGCTCCTGACTAACTAGAGTCTAGTTCAAAGTCTTTGTTCAGATATTCAAAGTCCACCAGGGTACTGTGTCTAGTTGCCATGAGAACGACTCTCCCTTTGTAACCATGACATCGCATTATAGTTACCACAGCAATGAAATTGTTGGTCAACAGGCAAAGCAGAGAGGAAGACAGAACTTTAAGAGGAGCAGGACATATGCTATGGAACTTCCTCCCGCAAGAGAGAGGAATGACCATGAATCTCACTAGATACGGAACGAAATACAAAACCTGTTTCTTTGACTAGCTTCCCTGCAGTAAGTTGCACACGCACACTCTACACTAAGATTATTTCTCATACAGCTGGGAAGAACAAAAAAGATTTTCACAGTTATTTCTATTTTAAGTTCTCAGGACGTGCTCAGTTACTATGGGGACAGACAGTGAGAGTGAGGATCTGAAATGGGCCTATAAGCCCTAATACTGGTGAGTGCCAACAAAGATTCTCCTCTAGCTCAAATGTTAGAAGCTGGGTTTTGATTTCTGGAAGAAGATCATGAGTTTTATCTCCAATATCACTTGTATGATATTCAGCTCTCCATGGGTACCTATGTATATTCTGCCATAGATTGTTACAATAGGAAGAATTACACAAATACAGACAGATTAAGCGAGTGGCCCAAGGTCACCGAAAGTTTGTTCTGGAGCCCGGATGTGTATTCAAGACCCCTCCCTTTCTTCCTCAGCACTAGAAAGACTGGTTACAGGCTGAAAGTACATAATTAATAGGAATAGCATTATTAGCTACAATTGCAACATGGTGCACACTCGAAGTTCCCTAGCGTGCTTTAACATTCATTAAAGTTCACTAAAATGCATTAAACTTTTAGTGCACTCAGCAGGGTTGGCATCGGCCAATTAGTGCACAGCACGTTAGTGCACTTTAGAAATCACAACCCTGTAGCACACCGTGTAGACACGCCCTGTATCTTAAAGTACAGACAACCTTAATTCTGGCATTTCCTCATTTGAGTGCTTGCCTTTGCAACCTTAATAATATTCTTTTAACTTACGTTTTTTATTATGTGCAATTTCCTAGCTTGAAAAAAGACACCAAAACTAAAATGTCACATGGATCCATGTAGATCCCCCACATGGGCTATCAGCAGGGTTGAAACCCAGTAATTAGCCGCAGTAAAAGACATCTTCCAGGTGGACATGCCAATACAGGAGGATGGAGACACACATTTGCCCATGGGTTTCAGAGCTATTTGCCAGATAGCAAAGAAATATGGTAACTCAGAAGTAATAGGTTCAATTTCAGGTTCTGTAGACCCTCCTATTCTATCCCTCTAGTCTCTTCCCATCTTCATCTACTCCTATCCCCCTCCACAGTCCCTACCCTGGCCCCGCTCCTGTACTCTGACCTAGGCTGGGCCAGCTCATGCCCGTGTTCTCCTCTGCTCCTATCCTCCAACATCCTTGGTTCCTGCCAGTCTACTACCTCCTTCTGCTCTTGACCCTTCCTCTCCTATCCCCAGCACCTGCTCCTAACACCTCTCCTGCAAGTTTTCTACTCTCCTCATCAGCTGCCATACATCTCTTCCTTTCTCCCGCACCTGTTCCTTGCCTCTCTGCATTCAGGTCAGGCCGCTTCTGCCTTCTCCTCCATGCAACTTGGACACCAGCAGGTGGGAACATTGAGAGAAACAGTTTCCCTGCCCTCAGTTTTCATAGCTGGCGCCACAGCAGCCCACAGCAAACTGGAGGAGCAACTGCAGTGAAAGTCCTGCTCAGCCTCTGCAGCCCCAAAATGGAGCATTCTCAGGCCTTCTGTTGGGATGGCACAAGAGCTGTGTGGTTAGCACACAAGCATTGGGAGGGGATGGAGCATGCTGGGAGCTGCCTGCAGGAGACTGCAAGCCTGGAGCAGGCTTGCTAAATGAGCTAACCTGGGATGCCTAGTGCAGGGAGGGAACCAGAAGCAGCTAGTTCCTTATAAGAAATCTGAAGCTGTTGTTTGAGGAAGCTGACTCTGGGAATTCTACAGGGGAGTCAGATTGGAGCAAGACAGCTGCAAGCCAAACCCCAGGTGGTTCATCCTTTGAGAGCTCATAAAAAAGAAAAAGGACAAAATGAAGGAGCCTTTTCACTCAGCCAGGCTCTGAGGTAAGAGCCACGCCCTGGACAGATTATTTGCAGGACTCTGAGTATTACTTTTGAGTTATTTCCTGAATAAACCCAGACCCCTATAAAGGTAGCGACTGGACAAACAAGCATGTGGAGTCTCTGTAAAAGGGCTTGGAAGAAGGAAGAATAATGGGCAGAGCAGAAGCATCCCACCCACAAAGGGACACATGGCAGTAAACCTATTCTTCCACAGAGAATTGAGTTGCCAAAGTCTAACCAGTCTCTACTGAGCATGTGCAAAATGAGATTTTTTTTAGAGGTTTATAACTTGACCAAATTTGAGTAGATTTTCACAAGGGCAACAAAAGCCCCATCTCTGTTAGCAGGGCAAGCTCCCTGCCAAATTTCAAGTCACTATGCCACAGCATAGAGGTATTATAACTTTTCAGCTATATGGCTGTAACAATTTTTGTAACACGAGCAAAACAACATATTTTCCCCTAAACATGTTCTATGGTGTGGCTTAACCTGAGGCAGACATCCAGCATGGAAAATTTCAGCCCAAATGGTTAAAGTTTGGCAAAGTGATATAGCAACTAAAGCCAGGATTTATAACAGGAAGTGTTGGGTAACTTTAACAGTAGACATCACTATCTGTGCTGTTTACTCCTCCAAATGTCCCTCGTACACACACACATACACACACTCAGCAGGCTGTATACCATGTACAGGAATCAAACCAAACAAATGAAAACAGTCTGGACGAAAGGGTAACTTTTAATAACTGGCATTAAAGTGGATCTTTGTTCATCATTTTTACCCCCCCCCCTCCACATGTATGTCTAGTGAAGCATTCAGCTGAAAAATTCCACATGAGGTAATTGTACCCCCCACTGCCAGCCCCTGGCTCCAGCAGAAACAACCTAGACAGGCACTTGGGCTGTCCTCTGTTCTTAAATCATGCATCTTACATTTCTGCAAGATGCTCTTTTAGGTTAGGACAGTGTAAGTAAGTATAGTGTATGTCTGCTCTTCGGTGGGTGAAATGATTTGGAACATATTTTCCTCTTGGCCTGAGTCAGCCAGTCTCCCTCCAAGACTCCCTTCACTCAGACCCATTCTGATTCATGTTATAAACTGAAGAGCCCACCCTCCACCTCCCCGCTCTCCCAATGATTAGGAATCTTCAATGCAAAGTGAGTAAAGGAAGCAGGGGAGGGAACTGAGGGAGCTCTGCACAATAGGCAGTAGACCAGTCCCAAGGGAAATCATGACACAGCAGAGACCTGCTGAAAGTCAGAGCACCTATGTACGTATATGACTTTACGAAATATTCATGTTAAAATCCTGCACTACATTGCCATATTCTAGTTCTGTAGATACTGGCTTGGAGAACAGGAAATGTATACAGCTAACAGGTCAGCTACTTATTGATCGCCTTTCCAGCACAAGAAAGGTGTCCTGAAAGACTGTATTTTAAGGACATTCTTTCAACAGGTACAAAGAGACATTTATTTGCTACAATATTTGTAAACATGCTACTACAATGCCCAGTCGGGCAGCATATGAATAACTTGTAAGGGTTTGCAAGAAAGTTAATTTTATCATAAACCAGCTACAGCATGCTGCCGTAATAATAGTTTTCATTTTGGACAATGCCTTCCTCTGGAAGACTACCAAAGAGTTTGGCAAACGCCTGTTTTACACATAGGAGATGATATATATGTATGTATGAGGATACAGGTAGAGCGGTGTGTGTGTGTGTTATAAAGACTTCTCAGCAGGAGGGTGGGAATGCTATTCAAGGCTGGGGCGCTCGTCTCTCATTTAAGGGAGGAGCCTATTTTGACAGAGCAGCTAAGGAGGCTGATGGAAGTGAACAGATTTCAGACGACCGGAGGGGCATACTTTGCTGTCAGATGTCCACCATATTTTAGCTTTCTTGCATCCATGCCTGTTGACAGAGTTGCATCTGAGTGCTGTGTCCCTTGGCTTTGGCAGCCCAGAGCACTGTGGTTTACAGGTGATTTGGGATGGATGAGGTGAGAGGGAAAGCTGGTTAGAGTGCAGGTGAGGTAGGGCATCTCCTGATTTTCAGGGCTGGTCCTGGGCTCGCCGTTGGGTTTACACAATTTCATCATCTTCTCTCTTTGGAGTTTCAGCAAGTTTCACTCGCCAAAGGTCTGGCAGTGTTGGGGCGCTTTGGGCTACCACATACACATTAAGCCAGGCCTGCACAACATGCGGCCTGGGGGCCAAATGCGGCCCGCACGGGCTCACTGTGCGGCCTGCGGGGGGTGAGTAGGGGTGGGGCAAGCCAAGCGGTGAAGTGGGCGGAAGCAGATGGGGGCGGGGCTTTTTGGCCTGCAGCTGGGTTTTTTTCCGTAATATGGCCCTCACTGCTTTCCGAGTTGTGCAGGCCTGCATTAAGCCATGTCCCTCCTGCCTGGGAAAGGCCAGTGGTAAGACACTCTTGTGATCTTATAATACTTAGCCAAGAGCATGGCCCCATTGCCCTAGGTGCTGTTTGAACAGCAGAAACAGTTCTGCCATAGAGGAAGTCCTATTACCCCATTGCACAGATGGGGAACTGAGGCCCAGAGAAATTGAGCGACTTGCCTGTGGCCATACATGGAGTCTACAGCAGCTCTCCCAAGTGCTAACTTCAGCCACAGAATCGTCCTTTTTCTGTGCATATTAAAATGACCTGTTTTTGTTACAAATGTAGGGCATTGCCACTTGCAAGGCACTCCTACATATACATTGTTTATTTTAAGGGCTGCCTATTTCATTCTAAACGGCTCAGGGAACATATCTATTCCTTACCGAGAAGCCCTTGGAAGCAGGGCTGTAATTCTGTGTGGTAGGACAGATTGACACATTCCTGCACACTCCATCCTACAGCACACTTAGCCCCCAATGTGTAACAGCATCATAGTCTCAACCCCTTGCAACGCATTGCTAGAAAACATTTAAAACACAGTATGATCTGTTTTAACTTTCTGGTAGTTTATTCTGTTTGAGAAAGGTTGATTTACAAAATTGTGGCACAGTTTTCGGTTCAGAGACACTTCTCTTTTGGCAGATGCCCTTCTTAGCAATGGGCTCTAGCATGACACTTTGCTTAGCATTACTTATACTCCCCTCCTCTCCACTTCTCTCCTTGTGTTGGAATTGACCCTTCTGGAAACTGCTCCTCTGTATTTGGCCCTGGTGTAACCATGGCTGGAATAATGTATCCAGTTCTGGTGCACACAATTCAAGAAGGATGTTGATAAATTGGAGAGGGCTCAAAGAAAGCCACGAGCACATTTAAAAGGATTAGAAATCATACCTTATAGTGATAGACTCAAAGAGTTCAATCTATTTAACTTAATAAAGAGAAGGTTACGGGTGACTTGATTATAGTCTAAGTATGTACACAGGGAAAAAATCTTTAACACTGATCTCTTCAGTCTAGCAGAGAAAGGTATAACATGATCTAATGGCTAGAAGTTGAAGCTAGACAAATTCAGATTGGAAATAAGGTGAAAATTTTTGACCGTGAAGGTACTTAACCACTGGAACAATTTATCAAGTGTCGTGGTGGATTTTCCATCACTGATCATTTTTAAAATCAAGACTAATGCTAATGTTAGGGCCCTATCTTCATGTATAAAAATAAAGTTGGTTAAATTTAGGGTGACCAGACAGCAAAAGTGAAAAATCAGGACAGGGTGTTGGGGGTAATAGGTGCCTAAATAAGAAAAGGACCCCAAAATCAGGACTGTCCATATAAAATCGGGACATCTAGTCACCTTCGTTAAATTGGAAATTTTGGCCTGTGTGTATATCTGTGACCAAAACACATTATTTGGCAGAGAGGACATAGTGTTCAAAGGAAACAAGCATTCAAATCTTTACATTTCTTCTCTATTTAATGCTAAGTCCAACAAGGTGTTAATTTCAATAAAATATTGTATTCACTTTTGCAGTGTGGGATTTTCAAAGTGCTCAGTGTTGACCTAACTCTGCCCTCATTGAAGACGAGGGGTTTTTTGCCCTGGATTTCAATGGGAGAAGAGTGAAGCCAGTGTTGAATGTTTTTGAAAATCCAATCCATACTCATAGATGCGATCTTGTGTTCTTATCACTGTCATTCGTGTCTTCTTCTCCATTCCTGCTCTTCCGCATTGTTCTCTACTCACACTATCACAACTTGCCCCAACTGACTTCAAAGGGCTTTGGATCAGGCCCTGAATTGGTCACCCAGATAAATCTATTTAAAAACATAGGCTCTGATTCTCCTCTGCCTTGCACCTTGTGTAGTCAATTATACCTGGGCAAAGTGAATGTATAATGCCACTATTGTGATTCAGCAGCATTTTATACCCAAGCAGCACTCACTTGGCAGAGATGCAAATCACTGTGCAGGGCACAGGGCAGTGGGGAATCAGGCCTGTGATTTTTATCTGGTCAACGTTCCTTGTCACACTCTAACTGTAACAACCCCACCATTGTATCAGCAAGAGGAATCTGTTTCCTGTGCTAACTTTAGTGATTGTGGAACGTGTTTCATGATAAAAATGAACACTTTAGAAATCCAAACAAATGTATAATATGCCCTATAATCAGTCTTCCCAGAAGATCACGTTGGGTGCTTGTGACAGCTGAAGTAAATGCCATGTAAAGGGCGGACTTTTCTCAATATGTAGTGCAGGTCGATACGACTGATGTTTGAAATCAGAGGAGTGAGAAAGTTCTTCCTAAACTGGGTCTGACTTGCATATGGAAAAGAGAGATTATGGGTAGGCTGGTGACTGTGACTGACAGAACTCCTCAGCTTGCAGTTTCCACTCCAACCTGTGCTATTAAATCACACACAGCATTTATTGGTGCCTGCTTTTGGAAGCAGTACTGTCTAGTGGTTAAAGAAGGGGACTGGAAGGCAGGAGCATAGGTGTATTCTGGGCTGTGCTACTGGTTTTCTATGCAACCTTGGGCAAGTCACTTAATCTCTCTGTGCTTCAGTTTTTCTCTCTGTAAATCAGGGATAATAATACTCGCCATCCTGCAGAGTGCTCTGAGATCTTCCAATGAAAGAACTGAGTATTTTTAAATTATTTTTCATCTCTATTTGGTACTAAGTAAAAACCAAGTTCTGTTGTGCTTCCTACTTTAGACAAAATAATGAAGCCACAGAGCAACCAAAAGGATGCACTTTGCCCACTGCAAGTCCTTGGGCAGTAGGTGGTCTCTAAGATGGTATGGTTCACTGGTGGTCTCAGAATGAGGCTGTAAAGTCAAACATTTGGTCTCATTATGGGCCTCTTCTGCCTAACCTAGGAACTGGCCTGGCTCCCATGACCCACGCCACACAGACTGACTTTGGGTGAAATTCAATAGCAATCATTCAATTTCATGGCTGCATGCTGTGTGCTAGACCTTAAGGTTAGATAATATAGGAAATTAACCAGTTGTCAGCAAACTTTTACAGAAGAAGAAATCAACAAATAAAAGCCATCAAAGATGTTCAAAGATAAGAGAGTGACTACGCAGACCTCCATATAGCTCAGTCATTTTGTTCAACCAATTATTGGTGATCTCAGTTGATCTGTGAATACAAATCTCTTGGCTACACTAAAATATTGCAATAGTATACAAGAGAGTTAAGGGTCAGAGCAGCAATCAAAGGGTGTTTGCCAAGGGCATCCTTGCAGAAGGGTCTTGGGATATTTGTCTGATGTTACTGGGGTTTGGAGCTTTTAGACACAACCATTTCCCTTACCAGCCCCTGCTCAACCTTTCACAGTATTCTTGTCTAAGGGTATGTCTACACGGCAATAAAACACCCACAGCTGGTCTGTGTCATCTATCTCAGGCTTGTGGGGCTGTCCAATAACAGTGTAGCTATCTGGACTTGGGCTGGATGGGTAGAGGAGGTTCTAGAACCTATACTTCAGCTGGAACTCAGAAATCTACAATGCAGTTTTATAGCCCCACAGCCTGACTCCTGTGAACCTGAGTCAGCTGATGCAGGCCAGCTGCAGGTGTGTTATTGCAATGTAGAAGTACCCACAAACACTGCACTCCAGCTAGAAGGGTACTGAAATGCCACAGCTGGTTTTGCTCTCAGGATCTCAGGCTCAGGGCTGCAGAAGGGTAAGGCAGTTTGTTGCCCTAAACTCCAAGAGTGACTTCAGCAATACTCCCAGTGCTTTGTGTAAAGAAAGGTTATCATGTTGTATTGTAAAGTTGATTGTGCTGTTGTGACAGGATGATACACACCCTAATGGGGATAATAATACTACTTTTCGCCCAGCTTGTGGCTCTTTTATCTATTTAGACTGTAAACACAAGGCTTAGACTTTCTCTTAATATGTGTCTGTACAGGACTAGCAGCACCATGGGACCCTGATCTCTGAGGCTTCTAGGCATTCCGGGAATACAAATACTACAAATACAGAACTTAGTTTTAAAAAACAATTTTGACAGACAATATCCATGTCTAATTTTAAGTGTTTTTATCTATTTAATTTTTTATAATTGCAAGAAATTTGGGGGGAGGTCAGACAATAATTATTTAATGACACTACAACACAATGAGATTCAAATAGTTAAAGCTTTATAACCATTAAAACACAATTAGTCAACATCACATGCCAAAATATACAAAGCAAACATCATTAAATTAAACTCAAGTTCTCTAGCAGCTCTTTTCTTTCTTTGCCTAACTGTAAAGTTCAATGATCATTAATGGAAATATTTTCTCTGTTGTTTTTTGTGTGTATTGACTAATTTATTGATAAAAATGTAATCCTTCTAAGCCTATTAATAATAGATAAAAGTGGCACACAGAGCCCCTAAATCTTGTAACCACTCTGAATTTTGAAAACTTCCTGTTGTCTTTTAAATGGAAAACACACAGAAACCAAAGATCATTCTTTCTCGTTGTTGTCTCCCAAATCAAAAGGTAAGAAATAATTTTCACGCATTTTAAATGGATGACCACAGACACTTTCATCAGGTAGGCAAAGACCATTGTACACCACTGTCCCCATTTCCTGAACTAAACTGTTGCGTAGAGGCCAAAATCCATTCCAAAGATGGCTTGTGTTTCAATGCAGGATGAACAGAGTCGTTCTATGACAGCAGCTTCTATTTGCCCTCCCGCTGCTGCCCACAGGTTTTCTAGCAGGCACCTCTGTGCAGTAGCTAATAAATGTAGCTGTATGCACACATTTGGCTACCCAGTTGCATTGCCAGCAAGGAGTTCAAGATGGAAGCTGTCTGGCTACTCTACAGAATCTACTCCATAGCTCCTCTATGGCAACTACATGATGACTACTGTCACAGAATGTTTAGAGGTTGGTACTACACTTTCCACTGAAAAATAATTATTTTGGCTCCTTCACTGTCCTCCTATGACAGAGATACAGCATAACTGTGCAATCCTGGATATATTCTTAAAGGAAATAGTAACCTTTTTTTCACTCTCCTCAGCAATCTAAAAGTTCAGACATGTGAGCAACCGCCATAGCATGAGGAAACTGTGAAGGGTATTTGCAAGTAGTGAACCCAGAGTCCAAAGGGATCGCAATCTGACCACTAAAACTGCACCTTCACATCTAAGAGTCTGAGTGTGCAATTCTCTGATGCACGTGCAAATGCACTGATGCATGCAAATCCACGTTGGTGCTTCTGCAAAAACAGAGACATAAAAAGGGGTAGGTGCAATTTTAAAGTTATTTTTTACATATGGGTCTCTGTGTTCTAGGTAGAGCGCAGAGCATTTCTGAGCCTGCTTATGAAAGAAGGTAAATCGCTAAAAGTTGCTTTATTGTTTGTTACAGAGGCAAGGCAGCATGTTACTCTAACACACTACACTTAGAACCAATTGTCATCCTGTTTAATATTGTATGAACAATCCAAAGAACGAGACTGTGTTTAATGAGATCCCAATCTTGCAATACATTGCATGGACTCAACAGTGTGTTTGTGCCACCAAATGATATGATCAGAATCTACATAAAGATTTTCGTCAAATAGCATTAAACTTCCTTTTATGATGTCTATCAAGCTAAAAAATAATCTTACACTCTCTTACACTAGTTCACAGATAGCCAATACAAATTGTTCCTTTTTAAGTGTGATGGGATCAGAAATGCCAATTAAATAATATTAAAACCCCTGTATTTTCCAAAACATTTCATAGTCAAGGTTTACAATGACTGCTGGATGTCAAGAAGAAGCTTCTAGTGAGGAAGCAAATTTTTTTTTGACTGTTGACCTCATAGAGATATTAACAAACAAAATATTCTGCCAGAGCCTAATACATGAAAGGCTCACATCTTTGTGCTCATGTAGAGAATGTTATTCCTTAAGAACAATGGTTTATTTTTTGTACTCCTACCCTGATGTTCTTAAGTTCATTACCAAGGAACAGAGTGCAATAAAGCACTGCAAATATCAGAAGAATTAACTTACCACCGAGTCAAGGAACCTAATGCAACACTCAAGCTCCGGTCGAGTTTCACAGAACTGCCGAAAGAGAAGCCTTCCAATTGGCTGCTTGTCGCATAAACTGTAATAATCTCTATCTAGAGGCAATAAAAGAAGAAGAAAAAAAAGAGTGTAAAAACCTGAAGATCCTATTTGTGTGTCTTGGGCTGGCTACAATTTTAAAACACCACAAGTGAGTGCAGTAAAAGGACTCCAAACCACACCCCAGCTTTGGAAAATCAGAATCAAAAGCACTGGGCCCATGAGGCAAGTGCCTGCTTAGTTCTACAGTCCTAGCACAGGCAAAAAGTCCCACTTATGCCATTCAGCCATGATAAGACTACAATTTTTGACCTTTCATTTCTGGAGTTATATAGAATCAGAGAAGGCAATTCCCATATTGGTTACCATTTTAGGGAAAAGAGAGAGGAGGGAAAACCCTTAAGGGCAGAGATATCAGAAGCACTGAAAAAGTGAATTAGCACATGTAGTTGCATTAAAATTTGGAATTAATGGGAACTTTCCATAATCCTATCCCCAGTTCCCCATATATTTAAATGCAGATCAGAATGCTGCTAAACTCTGGTAAAATTTGGGTTTAACTTTGTGGCTAAAGCCCTTCTCTAATATACATGTATTTATATTACATATATATATATATATACACACACACACACACATTAAATGTAATTAAAAATCTGTGCTATCTGTTATTTAGGCAGTAACCAGGGCTTTGCACATACAACATCTTACTGATGAGATTGAGTTTCACATGACATCCTCCTTTAGAAGTTTATTTCACCAGCTGCTTTATGGTATTTTTAATTGTTGTTCCCTCATTGTACAGCACTGAACAGCAATCTGACTACAGCGAAAAGCACTTTATGAATCAATATTTAAAAGGAAAACGAGGAAAAAGAGAAAGTCCCACAAACAGACATGGCACAAGTGAAAACCAGCTGGTATCCAATGTTAGCTGTGCAAGATCAGCATTAAACACTAGTCAGCGTGGAGCTGCTGCACACACGTAAGATATATTATTCCTTTAAAAATACACAAAATGTCAAACAACATATTGTGTTGCTTTAAGCATTCTTCTCACTGCCTTTCTCACTGCCAGATGGCAGTCACTGTTATTATGGAAACAACTCACTTCCAAACACATAACATAACACTGCAAACAGACATACAAAACCCACACAAGTTGTCAGCGCCTGGGTTACTTCTCTCTTACAGCGGTAGTAGCTTCTGCATTTATTCCTCCCGCTTCCTTCCACGAGTAGGAAAAACAGCTGAACACAGGACTCTGTGAAAGAACCATCCATTTACTGGAGATTCTACATACCCATACAGGGTTTTTACCCACTAGAGCTGATTTCGTCATGCCCATCCCCTGCACTAACAGGACGTAAGCCCCAGGTGGAATATATATCAGATATTGGACTGCTCATGGCCAGATTACAGTCAGCTTTTGCATGGGTTGTAAAGACAGGAGGAGCCAAACACTCTCCAACTTCCTATGTAGGGACTAGTCACATGTGTAGTGATTGCATACACCCAGGCATAGGGATTGCAGGTTTGCTTGCATCACCCTCTGATGCATAAGTGCCGACTCCATGGGTGCTCTTGGGCACAGGCAGCCACTGAAAATCAAGAGGAGGTGCTGAGCACCCGCAGGGCTGGATTAATCTTTTGTGGGCCCCAGCGCCCAGACAGTGGTCCTATCCCCTACTCTGCCCCGAGGCCCCGCCCCTGCTCAGCATCTTCCCACCAAGGCTCCATGTACCACTCACAAGGAGGAGAGGGGCAGAAAGGGGCACCCACTGGCAAAACCAAAAGTCAGTGCCTGTGATCTGGTGCATTGGGTACTGGTGGCTGTCAGAGACAGGATATTGGACAATTTGGATCATAATCATGTATTTGCCAAGCACCCAAAAGTGAATGGTGGATCGTTATTTTAATCATGGGTGGTGCGTGACTCCTCCATTTGGGAGGTTGGACGTGCCTGGACCGTGGCCCCACCTCAAGACCTGCCCTTGCTTGGTCTCCTCCCCCCGAGACCCCATGCATTCTCCACTCCCACCCGCCTCTCGTGCCTCTTTGCCTCCTTCCCCGAGGTCCCCATGCCCATCTGCCAGCCGGACATTCACCATTCACACACACTTCTTCGCTTCCTCCCGAGTTCCCCATGAGGGTGTGTGGGGGGGACAGGGAGAGGGGAAGCAAGGGTGGGGCTTCGGGCAGGAGAGGACAAGCAGGAGCAGGGCCTTGGGGCACAGCCTGGGCAGGGCCAGAGCCAGGGTGCCCTTTTGATGACAGCAGCGTGCTCCAAAGATGGCGGGGCCAGTTGTTAGGGGAAGCTTAGCCTCCCTTGGGCCTCTTATACGGGCCACCCACAATTTTAACTTTAACTTGCCCTCTGGACCACTCACTAACAACTTGTGGTGCTGGTGTGTTTGTATTGGCTGAGGCACACAGAATGGAAGAGCACGACACAGGCATACACTGAAAGAAAGTCAGAATGCTGAACATCAGGCCTAACTGCCTTGATGGTGGCCCCTTCAAGCGCTGCATGGCTATGCAGCTCAAACCTGTAGGTTTCTAGAGAGAAGACACGTGCCGAGCAATGGGAATCAAAGGAGAACTTGTTCAATTCAAGTGAGGACAAAAATGAGAATCCTTTTGATTGGAACAGAGAGGGGAAGAAAGAAATGAAGGGGAAGGAGAGTCAGATGGTAGAGAAAAGCATAAAGAGGGTACCAGTATGCACTGGGACGAAGACACCTGGAAAACAGTGATGCTGAAAGAGACCTGACAGAAGCCTTTATCCATCAAAGCATTTAAGTGAGTGCTTAACTGTGAATATGTGCATGCACTTTAAGCTTGTGCTTAAATTCATTCCTGGACTAGGATCAGAGTGAGCAGCAAATTCATTAGGCGTTTGCAATGCATTAGGGGAGCAGAAACAGGGACTTGTGGCAAACAAAATAAGCTGAAAGAACGAGGAGTCCTTGTGGCACCTTAGAGACTAGCAAATTTATTTGGGCATAAGCTTTTGTGGGCTAAAACCCACTTCATCAAATGTATAGAGTGGAAAGTAGGAAGATTATATATATATATATATATATACACAGCGAGAGAGAGAGAGAGAGAGAGAGAGAGAACATGCAAAGATGGGACTTGCCATAACAACTCTAAGAAGCTAATAAATGAAGGTGAGCTATTACCAGCAGGAGAAAAAAAATCTTTTTGTAGTGATAATCAGGATGGCCCATTTCAAACAGTTGACAAGAAGGTGTGAGTAACATTAGGGGAAAATTAACGTGGGGAAATAGATTTCAGTGTGCATAATAACCTAGCCACTCGCAGTCTTTATTCAAGCCTAATTTAATGGTATCTAGTTTGCAAATTAATTCCAGTTCAGCAGTTTCTCACTGGAGTCTGTTTTTGAAGTTTTTTTATTTCAGAATTGCCACTTTGAGTGGCCAAAGAGAATGAAGTGTTCTCTGACTGGTTTTTGAATATTATGATTCTTGATGTCACATTTGCATAGACACTGTCCGGCCTGGCCAGTGTACATAGCAGAGGGGCATTGCTGGCACGTGATGGCATATATCACATTGGTAGATGTGGAGGTGAGCCCCTCAGGAGTGGCTGGGTCAGTACAGACACTGAGATCTATTGCCCCATTTTAAGTATCCCCCTACTGTTACTCACGCCTTCTTGTCAACTGTTTGAAATGGGCCATCCTGATTATCACTACAAAAGTTTTTTTTTCTCCTGCTGATAATAGCTCATCTTAATTGATTAGCCACTTAGAGTTGGTATGGCAACCCTCATCTTTGTTTGTTCTCTGTGTATGTTCCACTCTATACATTTGATGAAGTGGGTTTTAGCCCACGAAAGCTTATGCCCAAATAAATTTGTTAGTCTCTAAGGTGCCACAAGGACTCCTTATTCTTTTTGCAAGCACAGACTAACACAGCTACCACTCTGATGAATGTGCTGAGCCTCAGATGAGATTTAGCTGGAGTTCTGAAGACAGAATTACATAGAAACCTTTTGCTGCATTTGCTGTCTCTGTTCAAGGTTAACAGTAATTGTGTACCTATTGTGCACAATGTACAGTCAGAAAAAACATCCTGAGTCTTTGTGTCACTCAGCTTTTCCCCAAATTAGGAATTAAGCCCATCTAAAAGTCCCAAACTCTTCTACGATCGTTCTGAAGCCAAGATGATATAAAGTGAAAAGTGCGAAAGGTAATATTTCTTAATATAGATTACATGTGTGAATCAATGTAATAAAATGCAGCATAAATGTACACATACATGTAAACAGTTGATGAATTTTAAATGTTTCTTTTTGTATATCCTTATTTTATCTAAAGCATAATTATTTATAGTACAAAAATATATACAGCTTTTTAAAATTTGTCGAAATAGGATAGTATGGGAAACATTCATCCTAAAATGCTTATAATATCATTAAAGACTAGTATTTGAGCATCTATATTGTCCGAATCATCTATGAGACTCATACATTCAACAGACTGGCATTATGGCACGCAAGATACAGAAAACATTATGAAGCAAGTTAAACATCATTTTTATGGATAACATAAAATAGAGAATAAATTAACACAAACCCGCTACTATATCTATATAACCTGGACAGCACATGAGAGTGTTAACCCATTCTTAAGGAGGAAAAATGAAATACCAGTAATAACACCAGAAAAACGTAAGACTCAAGTCCAGTTACCAGGAGCCAGCCTGACTTTGATTTAAAAAATGGGATATAGTTGATATGTAACATAAATAAATGGCGTAATTATTTTCATTCCTTTTAGGTGACATAATGTTTTTTCCATTGCAATTGACCCTGCACTGTCAGTTGCAAGATTCTGGCCTGCATTAGTATTTTGGGATATATGGATCATGTTCTGGACAAAGAAGTAAAGTCAGATGTCTCAACTCAAGCCCAGAAGGTGACAATTTTGTTATATTAAACAAGTGCAAAACCAATGCAAGCTGTGCTGTAATTGCATGTCCAGATTCTTGACTACACGCTAGCAGCCAGGAAGGGAAAAGTCAGATCGCTGGGCAGATCATATGATCAGAAGCCTATTTTGGACTGGGTTTAACTATTGTGTCATTTTCTGTATGTCTGCCAATAAAGATATCCATCCAGTTTCAAAAGTTTAAAAAACAGAAAGAACGATTTCCTGAGGAAATGGAAGGAAATGTTAAACAGTTGGAAGTGAAACCATATGTTTGTGATGATGCAGTGGAACTAAAACAATTCTGAGAGCAATATCTCTAGCAGACTGCCCCTCCGATTTTGGAAGACTTTTGCTTTAACACCCGCAAGGTCACACGCAGACAGAATGGATCTTTAAAAAGGGAGTGGTGAAAACTATGAGGTCAGTTAGTTTTAACCTTTCAGTTTCTTTATTTAGAGTTGGCAAATACAGTAGCCCTGCCAGTGAACTGTTTATCATTCCAATTAAGCAACTATCGAGATTAATAGAGGAAGCAGAAAAGATTTATTTAAATAAAATATAGTAACAAATATTAGGTGATAAATTATATTCACTCCATGTTTACTGTATATTTATTTGGTAATTTCTAGATGAAGAGATCAGACTTCCACAGTCTGATCTCTTCATATAGAAGAGATCACTCAAACATTTGGAATTGGCCAACATCATTTTCAATGAGCTAACTATGTCTTGAAGGTTTAAGATTAGTAGCCGTGTTAGTCTGTATCCATAAATAAAACAAAGAATACTTGTGGCACAGGTATTCCTCGTTTTGTTTATGTCTTGAAAAGCAGAGGTCACTGCTGTTCACTGTCAGAAGGCTAAGCTTGTTCCCTGGGAGATGTCTCTATAAAATAGGTCTTTTGATTAAGGCCTGATTTCAGCAAAGTACTTAACAGTATATGCCTAATTTTAAGCACGTGATTAGTCCATTTCCAAAATTTCATTTTGGTCAACCTTTTTTGTAAATAAATAAATATTTTTTAAAAAATGGTTTCCATTAACATTGTTTTACTTTTGGTAAAACTTTTTAATAAAAAATGGTGGTGGCTGTTTTTTTGGGGGGTAAGGGCAGGAGGGCATGGGGGCGAAACTGTTTCCAAACACACAAAAAAAAATAGGTATTTTTTTTCAAAAAACCTGATAAAAATAAATGGGTTTTGATTTTGGGTAAAAGAAACTGTATTTCCTCCCCTCTTCCAAATCTCATGCAACATAATTAGCATTTTCTACCAGCTCTAAAGAGGGCCTCAACATCTTTGGAGGCAGTTGGGGGGATTTTTTTAAATCTCTTCAATATAGATTTTATTATTTTTTAGGGAAGGACTAAAAAACTGGAGCGGGACAATGACATTAGGTTGACAAAATTATTCTGATGTTTTCAGGTCTAGTGTAAATTGCCAGATCACACCAAATATGCAGTTTTTTCTCAAAGTGTTGGAACATGGAGGAACAATATGCAGCTTCTGATCTAGTGTAGGTATGTGTGGAACTTTTATCTAGAGATGGAGTAAACTCAGACCCATTCAGCCAACATCTCTGTCCTCAACTCAAAGTTAGGATGGCTCCAATAAAATAGTTCTTAACTGCCCTTTGTTTTGGTTTTGCAAACCTAAACCCCAAATAGGTTTTGCAAAAAGAAAATCACCTCCATTTTTTGCCCATCTTTACTCACAAAATGTAATCTCTCAAAAGCACAAAAAATGACAACAGCGGGAAATAAATTAAATATTAAAGTAACATACTATTTGCTTATCCAAAAAAGAACACCAGTGCTTTAAAATATAAACATAATTGTTATGTGTGCCATCAGCATAAAAATGGAAAGTACCTTTTACAACATTGAATAATGCCATTTAGAGACACTTGAAAAAGGAATATGTTTTTCCTTTTAAAACCAGTAAGTCTAACACTAGTGCTTACCTGCTATAATTTATTGTTGCCCTTCTCCAGTCAAATGTGAAATTACAGCTACCTACATATAAACATAATAAACAGAGCATACTAATCCATCCAGTCTTTGAGGGCGATGAAAGTTGCTTCCTATCAAAGGCTTCTTTGTGAATGATTTAAAAGGGCCTAAAATACTTTGATTGCATTATTAACAGTGTCTGTGTTGCTGTTATATTTTAGAATAAGGTGCAAAGTTGGAATGCTAGCTATTACATTCTATAAAATATGGGTTTTCATCTCCTATAATAAATGTGTTTCACTACAAAAGACCATCCCTGTGTTCAAAATTAAAGAGCCAACTTCAGCCTCATTTACACCAGAGCTCCCCCAATTATTCTGTTCTATTCTATTCTGGTCTTTATCACCATTGATCTGACAAGAGCTGCATAAGGTTTACCGGGGACCCATGTATTTGCAATCTGCAATAAGAAAAACATCATACAGGAGTTCAGTGTTGTTATCGCTGAAACACCCAAAATACAATTCCATGGCTCATAGAGTATTTCATTCTTAATGGGGACGCAGGGGCATTGTTGCCTGCTGAAAGAGTATTTACAGTGGAAGGAGGGTCATTTGCTTGGTGACTTAGGAGGAATACTACAGGCAAGTTGATGGGTGTGCAACATAGGTCTCACATGTTTTACCATCAGGTGACTATGGCAGTCTACAGGTTCAGACAGTGCTGAGAACTCGCGCTCTGAAAAGCAGGCCCCTTTAAGATGTCTCAAGATGGGCACTCAAAATCACTAGTCGCTTCTGAAAATCGTGGCCTAAAAATTAACCAAGCGAATCAGAATATAGGATCTAAACAAGAGTGATCAGACATCCCAATAACAGCGGCTTGTCTTGTATATGCAATTATACTCCCCGTCTCCTTTGAAAAAAAAAGGTTTCCAAATTTTTCATACTTGCTATCTTGTCACTCTAATCTAGACATTTTTAAGAAAGAACACAAGAGGGAGAAAAAGTTTAACTCAGTTCACCCAGGAGAACCCCAGAAAGTATGATGACAATCACATTATAGTTGTTGAAGATGGAAAGACTCCGTTCACCACTACAGATAATGCTGCACACACTGCTCAGTGGTGCACAATATTTCCATCTGCAAAATGGGGATAATAGCACATCCCTGCCTCACAGGTATGTTGTGAGGATAAATATGTTCAAAGTTGTGAGCTTCTCAGATACTATGGTAATAGGAGCACATAACTGCGGTAGATTAGATTAGATTATCTATCAGTCAACTTCTTCAGCAGTGATGATTTAATGTTGTTTCAATTGCTAGTATCTCTCAGAGAAAACCCTCCTATAAACATGCTGTTTTTGGCTAGCCTGAAACCAACATAGACAGTGGTGATTATCTAGGAAGAGGAAGAAATTCAACCCCATCTCACCCAGTTCTAAGAAATACTTTGCTGTATGAGTGAATGTCCCTGAGTTGAGATGCGCATCACGGTGGCTAGTGCCAGGGATGTAAGGTCCAGTATAATGAGGCCTGAACAATAACAGGTGCAGCACAAGGAGAAAAACGTGTTTATTCTTTGAAGAACTGAACTGGATCCTCAGAACACACCCTTCCATACAGCACAAGTGCTATGAGATAGTCTTAAAATTCCTTGCTAATTACTTGTAATCCAAATCCATGGAGTAGACATTGAGTCCAACAGATCACAACAGATTCTCTTTTTATATCAATCATCTACACGTAGGCTTGGAAGGATTACAGTTTTATTGGTAACTGTTGATTTCATCACACACACACAAACAGACAACAAACCATTTCCATCAATAATAATGAAAATTGGCAAAAATAGGAAAAATAAGAAAAATTCTGCTGGAATTTTGTATATTTTGACATGTGACGTTGACACATGGTGTTTTTACGGTCATAAAGCATTATCCTTTTGAATCTCAATGTCTACTGCTATTCAATAATTATCTGACCCCCCAAACAAAATTTCCTGCAACTGTGACCACTTAAATTGATAAAATTAGTGGAGGGAAATCACTTTAAACTCATCATTTTGCACAACTGTGAAAATTTTAAATTGATAAACATTAAAAAATGCTTAAAAATAAGCACCTGATATTCTTCATTACAGTTATATAAAAAAATTGAATTCTGACAAGCCTGTCTACACTGCATCATCATTTTTCATACACTTTACCAGAATTAAAAACGAAGACATGGACCAAGATGCTCAAAAGTTCCCTTTGATTTCCTAAGGGAGTTAGGTACCCAAATACTTTGAGGATCTGGGTATGGTTCTTGTCTTAACAAGGATATATATTAGCACGTCTGTACTGCATAGGTGCATAATACTAATCTTAAAAATAAGTTTTGTAAAGGAGTTATTTTACCAGTAACAAAAGCATATGTTTTCTAAAATTCAATACTTTACCCATTTATCATTTTTATTTACACTAAATACTAAAATCGATTAGATCATGCTACAGTTGAGAAGCTTGCAACATTTTTTATTTTAAACTGCCGTCATTTTCAGTTTGTTATTAAAGCACACTTATTTTTTTCTACAGTTGTATAACTTTAAAACATCCAGACAGTGTATAGTAAATTCCAGCCTGGAGCACATTTTTTATGCCTGAGTTATTTTCCCCCTTGTATGTGGGATTTTATAACTCTGACAGACTTACAACCAATCCCATTGGACTGCGTGTTGCTTTGAAGCAGACTACACTAATTAATTAAAAATACAAATATAATCAAGATGATTTGTGACAACGGAATTACTTCAAACTGGTTTCAAGTCCTGCCAATTTCATTTTCTCTGCTTGTCAACTGTCTCTTTTAAAACAAACAAAAATAATCTTCGGATGTTTAATTATCCCCCCGACCCCCGCTTTCCAAGTATTATAGACTACATGGATAGATGTCATGCATCAGAGAAGCACTACACTAAAGATTAAATGTTCCAAACATTAGACCTAGCCTGATATTGGAGGTGGAGGGGAATATTTCAGAAAATTCCCACAATTTCATTCACTTCAGTAGTATATGGGGTCCCTTTTATTTGTTCCCTGTGAATAAACGTGGTGAAGTTTTCCCCAGGAAAATTTCTGTGGAAAGTTCAGTCCCACAAACAGCTGCATGAATATGTTTGCACGAGCATTTGCAGCAGAAATGTTTATGTGGCCATCTTAAAAATCTCATTGTTGCTTTTGGAGAAAGGCTTTGGATGAATAGCAGGAGGGATGACTAACCCCTTCCCACTTTTTTGTAATGTGCAGCCGCGAAGCAAATGCCGTGTGGTAGGAGCCGAACAGCTGCCACCTCCACTAGAAACATCAGCAGGGTTGAGAGCGTGGCAGCACTTCATTGGAAGGAGGGCATCTGGCAATCCAGCCCTGTGTCAGGACTAAAGCCAAATGGTGTGGCAGAGGAGTGTTAGTAGCCCCTGGGATCCAGCATCATGTGGTAGCATGTATCTTTCAACTTAACAATGCCCGTCTGTCTACATTGGCTGTGGACATGGACAAATACATCTGTCAATGGCAGTGCTAGAAAACCCTCTGAGCTATTCCAGCCCTCCTCGGATCTATAAAACTTCTGTTCCCTGATTGGATGACCATAACTATTACCATGTGACTTAGATGACCAATCACATAGCTCAAATAATGAATTGGAGATACTGTATAGTCAAGGTAATTGTTGCAGATAAAAGAATGTGAACATTTGTTCATACAAAATATTCAAACCATTTTGAATCATGAACAAAACAAATGTGCTTGCCAACTATTTGTGAACAGGAAAGGGGGGGCGTACCAGCTGAATAAATTATTAGTTACAAATAATGAGCCTGATGCCAAGCCATGGAAGACCATGGAACGGCTTGCATTGATTTCAAAAGGCTTTGAATCAAGCCCAGTTTGTCCATCTCTGGCAAGCATATTTTAAATCAGTAGTGCCCACCTTTCCAGACTAATATACCTCTTTCAGGAGTCTGATTTGTGTCATGTACACTTTTCGTGTACAAGTTTTACCTCGCTTAAAAACTACTTGCTTACAAAATCAGCCATAAAAACACAAAAGTGTCACAGCACACAATTACTGAAAAATGGCTTGCTTTCTCATTTTTACCATCTAATTATAAAACAAATCAATCAGAATATAAATATGTACTTACATTTCAGTGTATAGTATATAGAGCAGTGTAAACAAATCATTGTCTGTATGAAATTTTAGTTTGTACTGACTTATCTAGTGATTTTTAGGTAGCCTGTTATAAACCTAGGCAAATATCTAGACAAGCTGATGTACCTCCTGGAAGACCTCTGCATCCCTCTGGGTGAGAACCACAGCTTTAAATGAATAAAACACTCAGTACCTCTCCCAGCTATGCATTAACTGAGAAGAGAATGTATGGAAGGTGACCTGTAATTGGGTATCCATATTCTGAGTAAGTAATGTTTATTTGGTTTTTTTAAAAAAACCTTTTCATCTAATGGTTATCTCGCTGATTCTTAAACAAATCCTATACTTTAGGAATACATCTGATTACTGGGTATTTAATGGATTCAATGAACTTGAGAAGACCTGGTATATTTTTGCAGATCTTTGTTAGCTCAAAAATCCAAGCAACTAGAAAAGAAGTGGCTACTTTTCCTGTAAATCATATCCTTTATAAACATATGTCCCCATGCCTTTTGGGGAGGCCGGGGGTAGGAGTTCTCAGTAATGCTTCAAGGATGGATCCTATTTGATTGGTTGGGATGCTACTGAACGGACAACTGACATTTGCATTCCCTTCATGTATCCCCATCGCAGGCCATGACACCAACAGCCTTGGCATAGAATACCTCTCCCAGCCTTGACACAAACATGCTTAATGTTTTATAGTCTTTGTGAAACAATTAGCAGTTCCCTGATAACCATATCTGATATATACACTTAAGTTTGACTATGAAAACTATTTTTGTCTTCTCAAACAATGCCCAACAATGTATGAGCCACAAAGACAGATAGGATTGAAAAATTCCCCCAACAAAATATGAAAGGTCACCTCAGACTTTAGAGGTGTCCCTTGGAGTAGGGAATGAAGGTTTGGTTATACCTATTTTGTAGTAGTTAAAGTAAACTTTACTTTACTTGGGGCTTGTCTTTTATCTTGGGGCTTTTATGTCTGGTTCTAGAGATACTGACTGAAATACCAAACTTATTTTCTGCCTAGTACTTTTATTTAGTTGTCGTCCGGGTTATATCCTGAGTAATATGTGCTGAAAGAATATTTTAGTAAAAGTTGTAATCTGAATGTTTAAAGTTATGAACTCTCCAGAACTGTTTCTGTTGTACACAGCACAAAATAAACATCCCAGTTCCAGGAAACTAAAGGAGACAGCTTGTGAATAGTTTTCTTAACACTAAAAAGAGTTGTGTAAAACCACTCTATGACTTCTGAATCAGTCTAGACTAAACCTTCATCAGATCTATACAACGACACAATGGGCAAACTAATATGCCAATGTATATATGTAAGCAACATAAGTTTCTATTGTGCATATAATAAAATTCCTTATGCAAAATAGTTACTGTGCACAGTATCCAGTAGCCATTTCAAGTTTTAAACATCTTGGCCATTTTATTAATGATTCTTTTAACAAAATAGTAATTCTGTTAGTTACTCTCTGGTTACTAGATTTCTTTCTTGCTTGCTTGCTGGTTTTGAAATACACAATCAAAATCCCCACACAAACTAATGAAACCCCACAGTCTTAAGATGCCAAATTATTTTTTAAACATTTGCCTCCCCCCATCTTTTTTAAAATAAACTATTGAAAAATAAACCCAATAACTATATTAAATCAACCAGTAACACACTGTAAAATATTTTTTAAAAAATCTATCCCTTCCACCAATTTTGAAGTAATTAATATAATTTTCACTCTTTAACAGACACCTATCTTAACAAGTTAACACCAATGCTAATTTTATGGCCAACGTATCAGCTTTTGAAAAACAAGGTCTCTCTCTGTAATCAGAACACTGACATAAGCTTAATTTATGTTCTTTCTCTGCTTCAACTTCCTGCTGAATGATAACCCCAGCTGAGTGGGTGTGAAGCAGCTGGTATGCTGGGTAAAACTGGTATTAATAGTGGAAAAGCCATTTAAAAGTCATTTGGAAACTCAGAAGAAACTAAGAGGAACTTGTGCTAAAGAGGACTGTTTAACGGAAAGTATGTTGATTTCCTTTCTAACAGATGTATGCTGTACCAAGCTCCTCTCTTCACTGAAAAGTATGTAATGGATTGAGAGAGCTCAATGGCTGGTGTACAAATACGTAAAAATCTTGAACAATATTAGAGAGAGACAGAGCTAAAAAGAAAGTGTATTTTTACGAGGAACCTCTTTCATGTGTTTATGAAAGCTGATTTGTCTCAGGAAACGGACAATGGTTTCCCTCTCAGCAATCATCCATACATTCTTTAAGCTAATTTTTACATTCTTATTCTTCATTTTATCTCCTTTCACTCTTTTCTTCCATTCCCAGGTTTAGTTTCATATTGTAATATGAATCTCTTACACTTATATGGTACCTTTCATCCCCAAACATCTCAACAGGCTGTGCATTCTAATGCTACGGCATTTACAGAGATCACTGAAAAGCAGCCACTGTTTAGCAGCACACATGAATGCTATGCAGTGGCTTACAGCAATGAGCAAAACAATCAAGGGAACTTCAGTAGACAGACTATAATTTACACACACACACACCATGCCCCGCCCAGGAAATTGACAAGAACTCCAGGCTTAACACCCCCACTTCTGTAAATTGTGTTACGAAATGTTTAAACTCATCACAAGTGGTCAGGAGCTTTGATTTGCTTCTCATTTGAAAGACAACACCTGAATGCCCCATGCGGTAGGGTGACCAGACAGCAAATGTGAAAAATTGGGATGGGGTGGAGGGTAATAGGAGCCTATATAAGAAAAAGCTCCAAAAATCAGGACTGTCCCTATAAAATCAGGACATCTGGTCACTCTAAGTACTACTGATTCTAAGGGAAGTACCACCTACTGAATCACCAACTGTACACCTCCTGCAGCTCCTAAACATCCCTGGCAGGTGTCCCATCCAAGTGCTGACCCAGCCTGACCCCGTATAGCTTGGCAATGATAACAGGATCACTGCACAAAGGAGTATGGCTATTTGCAAACCACCTCAAGGGTTGCAAAATATTTGATGTTCCCTGAAGTGTAGTGTAGCCACTTATGTGTTTACATTTGTTTATGTAAACAGGTGAGTTTCACTGAGCAAGGAGAGATGTGGGGTTATCTCACTATTACTGTATATCTACATTTTCGCATACACATAAGGTTTGACTTTAATGAGGAGTTGGGTGGCTAAGTTCCAGACATTCTTTGAAAATGTGAGGCTGTGGAGTGCACAGCACTGCTCATGAAAACAGGCATGCTGTGTGCCAGGCTACCCTCATGCATATGATCGAGCAGCCAGAAGTCTGCTCTAAATTACAGTGTCTGCTGGCAGTCAAGGATCAGTCTGATATAACAGAGACATGGGTGTAACAGAGTCATGTGCATACCCCCTTTGATGCCAGCACAGCACTTATACAAGTAGTAGAAAGCAAAGTGAGGTAGGAGACACCAGGCTTGCTCTATGCTGGGGAGGATGACCCTCCAATGATCAGTTATGCCACCTTTGTGCCAGTAACTCAGCACAGATTCTAGATTATAGTTTGGGGGGTGGGGTTGGGGAGGAGGGGAAGGAATAGTGTGTTTACACTGTACTTCATTATCCTGGTTTCCATGTTGCATGGATTGGTTCCTGTGTTAGAGTTATTATGGCGCAGTGTGCTGTTGCTGGTGAGAATATGCTTGAGGTTGGCAGGTTGTCTGTAGGCCAGGACTGGCCTGCCTCCCAAGGCCTGTGAAAGTGAGGGATTGTTGTCCGGGATGAGTTGTAGATCCCTGATGATGCATTGGAGAGGCTTTAACTGAGAACTGTAGGTGATGGCCAGTGGTGTTCTGTTGTTTTCTTTCTTGGGCTTGTCTTGCAGCAGCAGGCTTCTGGGTACACGTCTGGCTGTAACAAACCTCGATGCCAACTCTGCCCACACATCTACACCAGCAACACCATCACAGGACCAAACCAGATCAGCCACACCATTACTGGTTCATTCACCTGCACATCTACCAATGTAATATACGCCATTATGTGCCAGCAATGTCCCTCTGCTATGTACATCAGCCAAACTGGACAGTCCTTACGAAAAAGGATAAATGGACACAAATCAGATATCAGGAATGGCAATATACAGAAACCTGTAGGAGAGCACTTTAACCTCGCTGGACACACTATAGAAGATTTAAAGGTCAGCATTTTGCAGCAAAAAAACTTCAAGTCCAGACTACAAAGAGAGACTGCAGAACTGCAATTCATTTGCAAATTTGATACTATCAATCAAGGATTGAACAAAGATTACGAGTGGCTAGCTAACTACAAAAGCAGCTTCTCTTCTCTCACTATTCACACCTCCAATTCAGCTGCTAGAGGAACATCTCACCCTCCCTGATTAGAGATAACAAGCTGGTTCAGCCTCATTGGACTAACCCTGTTATCTCCCACCTGGTTCTTGCCTACCTATTTATACCTGCCCCTGGATACTTCCACTGCATGCATCCGATGAAGTGGGTACTAGCCCATGAAAGCTTATGCTCTGAAACTTTAGTTAGTCTTTAAGGTGCCACAGGACTCTTTGTCACTTCTGCAAGAAAAGTTTAACAGTCCTAATGTTGCACAACCACGAAAATGTAAATAGATAAAAATTAAAAAATGATTGAAAATAAATGTTGATACTATCCATCAAAATTACAAAAAAATCCAACCCTGAATTCCTCTAAGCCTACCTATTTGTGAGCAGAGCACAAATGCGCTGTCCCCTGGATGAAGATAACTGGGAGAGGAAAAGATAGGCAGTGTTTCATGGAGGCTTGGATACTATAGTGACAGGCATCATTGACAGACTCTATATAGCTTGTTGAATGCCTTTAAAACACAGAAAAAAAATCTTACTCTCAATTCCTGCCACAGATATAACCATGCTGTTTATGGACAGCTGTTGCTAGCATGGTTTACTATGAGTTTCCAACCCAGCATTGGTCGGGTTGGGCAGAAGTGGGAGGGTTAAAAATTTATGCTAGCAATTTAGAACACGCAGTCTCCTCTTAATCAGTTAAGAAGTTGCATGAAATCAGGCTGCAGATTCCACAGCTGGGAGGTGGAACAATCCGAATAGAACAGAAGAGAATAGAACATGAACATCACTCCAAGATCCACTTAGGAGCAAGAATCCAGGAACCGATTTGTGCGATCTTCTTAGCCATCAAGCAAGTCCCTAAACTTGAATGAAAACTAGGATTTCCTTCTCACTGGCCACATTAAATATGTTTGTGCAAGGAGAAGAAAAAATTGAGGTGGAAAAAGAAGAACCGCATGCCTGAGCTGAAAGGAGAGCATATTTGTGCCGACTCTGAAACATTAGAGACATTGTTCAAGAGCAGTTCATCCTTGCAAAAATATTATCCTCGTCATGCTGCCAAGGTCAGTGAAACTATGGGATACCTGCCATGGAAGTACTGGGTATGCATGCTTATTTGCACTCTGCACCTAACTTTTCAGACACTCTCAAGTTTAGTGTTCATGTGCTGGTGTGACCTGTTCATTCATGCATTTTCTCCCCTTCCTTTTATTCGCCCTTTGGGGACTCTTCGGGACCCTGACTGTGCAGTGGTTGAAAAATTCCACTGCTTGCCAGAGAAACCCACGTTGATTAATTTCATCCTACTTGCATGGAAGAGGCAAGGTATGCAGCTCTCCAACCAGGGACAAGGAAATCCCTGCTGCTTACATGCCACATCAAATAAAGTAGCTCCTGGATAAAGCCATTGGATTTCAGAATTCACTCCGCCCGCAGGAAAAATGCAAATGGCCACTGCAACTTGAAAACAGACAACAAATGTTACAAAACTGCTCACTGAATGGTAGGGAATAGCAATGATTTTCTTGGTAACAGTTTAAGCAAGAAAGAATTCAGCTACTGCCCTACACTTATGTCACTTCCCTAGATTATTCAGTTATTTTAATTGCAATTACACACCAAATATCTGAGTGAAATTAACATTAGGAAGGTTGCAAGTCAAGCACTCCAAAATTAGGAAATGCCTACATTAAGGCTGCTGGTGAAACTTGATTTGGCCCCCTTGTGCTTATGCATTATAACATGGTTTTTAATTACATGATCTCATACTATTTTTCCCATAGGACCCCTGCCTCATTCACTGCGCAGGAATGAAGGGTGCTCTCTAAATGAGCAGCTATTCAATATTTTGTTTTCTCCTTGTTGTTCAGTGAGTGGCGCTGGACCTTATTTACAGCACACTATTCAAACCCTGTTCTGAAGATGGAATTTATAACTTCCCTGATGGTCTTTTCAATGGGCTCACCACGATCATAGCTGAGTGCTTCACAAATGTTAATAAGCTTCATCTTACAAAATCCCTGTGAGCTGAGGTGGTACCTCCCCATTTTACAGATGCGGAACTGAGGCACCAAGAGATTAAGCTCAAAAGTATCCAGTAATATTAGGGATGCCTAGGACCTGATTTTTCACTCTACTTCGCATGTAATATGTTCAAAGCATAGCTCCCATTGGCTTCATTTCCAGCTGTGAGTGCCCAGCCCTTCTGCTACTGAAGACCCCAGCATCCCAAGTGAGGCACACAGAAAATGAGGAACACACAATTAATGACCACATTAGAAATCAGGCGCACATTTGAATTTGACCACATCTGAAGCAGGCAGTTTCCTCCTCCATACTGCCCTGGCCCATCGAATGTCTGCCTCAGGCTGGATATTTTGGGAAAATTTCAGCCAAAACCATGCAACTGTTACAAGAATGAGGCTAGAGGAAAGTCTATTATCTTGCCCATGTTAAAGAATGCTGGTGACCTTTTATTTCAAAAGCATTAGCACGCCTATGCTTTGAGCTGGGACTTGAAATTTGGCAGGGCATGGTATTTGCAGTAGAAATCTCCCCATACTTGGCTAAGTTAGAAAAATCATGCTCAGTGGGGCATGGCACATGCTCAGTGAGAAGCTACGTTCTCTGAAGACTCCATCATCAGTACTGCGAGCATGCGCCAGTCCAGGGCTGAGCAGGACCTTCCCTGCAATCACAGCTCCGGGCAAGATCCAGGGCACCTGAACTGAGATCCCAGAGACCATCCCGGCTGCTCCTGCAATGCTCCATTGGGGCACCTGAAAACAAGGTTTTATAATGGGAAGAGCTGACCTACCTTAATAATACACAGTGCTACCAGCCCCACCTATAACAACCATTCCTGAGAGATTCTGGCTTTTGGAATAACACGTTATTATGTATTATCTGTGAAGGGCCCAATTCTCCTCAGCCCTCCTTACACCGAGTAGCACATTATTCTGTAAGGTTTCATCGATCTCAGCAGGACCGCTTGCAAAATAAGGTGCCACTGAATGTGTGTAATGGAGGCAGAGTCGGGCACTAACATGGTAGTTACAGACAGTTTCTTCCCCAGTGACCATACCATAAAAGTTAAACGGATATCGGGTGGGCAGGATTCAGTGAGGAGCTCAGAAGAGAGAACGACTAGGATGTTTTAAAATATTCTTAATATTACAGGTTTATAATAATTATTAACTCTCATATTTATTAATGCTTAAAGTTATTTCACACTCTTATATCTAAGAAATTAATTCAAGCTCTGCACTACGGATATTCCATATGAAGATTTTCTTCTCTCTCAGTATTATTTAAACTTTGGGAAGGACTCAATACGTTATAAAAAGTTGGCCCTGGACCCTGACTTAAGAAAGGCTATTTGGGGCTGAACCACTGACCACTGCTGTAATTTGCCAACAAGGGTAATGTATAAGATGTCAAGTAAGGAACTAATGCATTTTCTAAGTCATGAAAAGTCACTGGTATAGATGTGTAGTAAAAGTAATAGATAATATTTTGACAGATTTTTTTGGAATAACTTCCAGTTTAAAATATTGTACAAAGCCTTGCACTGTGGCCTCAAAAGAGACTGAATTGTGAGTTACTGCTATCCTTGACCCCACTTCAGTCAATGGAAAGTTTCATTGGCATCTGGATTTGTTGCTTTGAGTAGCTGCCTGGCTACCAGCACAACCTGGCATATAATACTGTCATCGGATAAAGAGAAATGTACCATCCAGCAAGCAAGAAATGCATGGAGAAGTACATTCCCCTCAGCATGTTTTGCAATCTCCATGGCATTCCTCTCCTCATCTTGCTTTCCATTCACCTCATTTGTGGAGAGAGAGAGGAGAGGAGGGAATGCAGGAAGTAGCACATGCTGACCAAGAACGTTTTACTACCTGCGGAATCACCCACACAAGGCCTGTGCATCACACAGTTCCTTACAATAGATGGTGTGTTGACACAGGAATGAATTTCACCTTATTAAACAGGAAGCGGGCTTCTCTGCCAGGTTTGCGAGGGAGGATGAGAGAATCCTTCTCCAGCATGGAAAGTGTCAGCAAAATTGCTCTTTGCCCTGGTCATCTGGTCATTCAAGCTCTATGTGCTTGCTGTGAGGACAAGAGGGGGCAGGATTATGGCCTCAGGGTGTTGGTAACTTGGGACAATCTGCAGATTATCTATTTAGATTTCTAAAACCACCAAGTGCATCCATAGATCTGGGCATTGTGACATCAATTCAAATATCAACCCTGGCCACCTGGTGCCTATTAGCTATGGAACTGGAGGCAGTTTTTCTCTCCCCTCCCTTGCTCCCCTCAAATATACCCCTTGCCATACTTCCCATCAAGGAAATTAAATACATTAAAAATAATGCTCCTAAAACACTTAAAGTTGCACTGTCAAAATGCTAAAGTTGGAAATGCAAAAATTACAGCAATGCTAATTCTCCCTCTTGTGCATATTCCAATTCTTCTTAAATGTGTAGCTGCATATAATACTCATTCTGCTAAATCTATTTAAAACAAATAGAACGGATGTGCAAAGCTTGCTATATTCACAGGGCTGCAGGAGTCTTATTTGTTGCATTCACTATTTAGCGTTGCATGAAGGTAGGATTTTTGCATTAGGCGTGATCCTCTATATACGCTTCAGATGTGTGATGATGATAGGCACATGAAAAACTACATCTAACATTTTGTATCTTGCACTTTGATTTCTGATTTGCCCTCTTGTGCTATGTACAAATTCCAAAAGGCTTTCAGTCACTGATTCAGAAAAGCATTTAAACCCCACTGACAGGTACTTAAGTAACTGTCTAAAGTTAAGCTCCCGCTTGGCTGAATTAGGGTCACAAACAGCTGCCATTTAAAAAACAAACAAACCACTCCTAAGAACATTTTTTCCCCACAAATGTGTAATCACCCCTGCAAATAAGATTGGCCCGAGGTGCTGGACTGACAATATTCAGTTTCAGACTAGTGATATACTTAAGGCCCAATATCTTGCAGCCCCACCAGCGATAGCAAAAAGGGTATTGCTCCCACTACATATCTGGGAGTGACCTCTGTGTAATGGAGGCAGAACATCTGTTTCTAGCTCCGGCATGATAATGGAGCCGAAAATTGCAACATTATGGTTTATATAAATGTAATTTTCAGTAATTTATAGCAGTACTTCTAATGGGCTAGTTATTCGTTTCCGCCCTCTTTGAGATAAATGCTGTTGGCTTCACGGTAGTAACCCAACCTAGAAGAGGCACGTCGTAATTCCAGAGACTGATGTAATTATTTTAGTTGGACCACTTGCAAAGTGAGGTGCTACTCAACATATGTAGGGGGCACAGAATTAGATGCACAGTAAACAGTCCACAAGAAAATCTGCCACAATAAAACACACATTTTGCTTCTCCACTTGATGACCTTGTTTGATCTTTGCTGTAAAGCCAGTCTCAAACATGTCATTGCATCTTGTTTATTGACTAAATACACTAAATGCTTGGGAAATTGTGGTACCTGTTATGCATGTACCAATACAATACATCTGTTGTGTAGCTTGCAGAATACATAGAGGAACAAGTTCCACAGGCATGAACTCTAACCTCTGATATGCTAGGTAAGAATGTGTCCCTCTGAGACTCAGTACCCAGTGTCTAAAAACATATCACTCATTTCACTTCTGCTCCTAAAAGACCATTGTTCTTGTTCTTTTCATTAGGATCCAAGTATGAGGAAGTAATAAGATTTCCCTCATTTAATTGACCAGAGTGCTGTCTAAAAATATAACAAGTGGAACCAGCTTCTTGAGTTAATTATGTCTGTTAAAAATAAACCTGACATATAAAATGACATTCCCGGACACCTGGACAAGCGCTGAATAAATCTACAATTCCTTCCTACTCTCATGCCGTCTTTCAAGGTTTCTTTTATGAGGAATCCCAGAATCTGGCCACCAACCATTGGGTCATCAGGTCTTGCCTGTCTGACTATAGTTGTTATGGCTGCACCTTCTTATATAGTTCTGGGCAATTAGAAGGAAGATAATTTAATCAATATTGTAAAAAAAAAATGAGATTTGTTGTTTTTAGCACTCTGAGCTGCAAAGGAAAAACATGTCTGCAAAGAGGTTCTTTAGAGGTTTGGCACCTTTTTACTTCTACATAATGGGAGTCCATGGGATTTCTCTGGGGACATTTACATATGCTTTTTGGAATTTAAAGCAGAGAGACAAGTGGGTCCAACAATAAGGGGTTACTGGGTCTCCTTGCAGAGGAACTGCCTAGTGGGCAAGCCAGCCATCTCCTTGAAAGGAGAACCAACAGAGAGTGGGGGAAACAAGGCTATTCCCTGAAGACCTACTAAAGGGGTTATGATCCCCCATAAAGCAGCAAAGCATTGAGAGAGAGGCAGGACATGCTATTATTATTCATTATTTGTATTGTGGTAACACCAAAGAGCCCCATGGAGCAGGACCTCATTGTGCACTGTGCAAACACAGAACAAAAATGCAGTCCCTGCTCCAAAGAACTGAAAGATCTGGAAAATGTGAATAAATGTCCCTCCCTTTGGATACCTGTTTCAACCATCTTCCAAAGCTTCTGAGGTTCAACAGCTACGATTAAGTTACCAAGAGAAACTATCATCATGATTTACTTGGGTAATGGAAGAGACACCTAAAAACACATCCTGGCAATTAAGTAAAAACAAACAACAAATGAGCGTCTTAAATAAAGACATATTCAGAGAACAAGCCTGATGTAAAAGATGTATTTTTTCCTTCAGACCAGTGTTATAGTCCAGCTCTAAATAATGTACAGTAGCTACTGTGTCTTACAGTGCTCTGATCCTATGGTGTTAGCAGCTATAGAGAAACCTAAGAAAAATAGATATGCTAAAAGGTAAAAACACATGAATCCAAGGTCCTGGAGAAAACACAGGGGAGGGGTTATTTTACGTAAGTGTATGTGTAGTTCTTATTAACATTAATCACAGATCCATGTTCCTGAGGGGTGAAGAGACTCCACTGAAAGCAGAGTAGGGAGAATGTGAGGAATGATTCATTATTAGCAATGGGTGATCTTCAAAAGTTTGGTTGCTTGTTTTACTTAAGTATCCAACAGGGATATTTAGGTGGGCAGAATGTAAACACCCAAGATGGAATTTGGCCAGAACACTAGGTTTAACACCCTATTCCTAACAAGGAGCGCCACGCAGACTGTAATTTCCAAGCAAAGCAGACACAAGCTCAATGTTAAGGTCTCCTTTGGAAGACTCACACGCAGCAATCTGCATAGCCCTCAGTTTATATGACTGGGAAGTATGAACAGTTGACCTGGCCCACAGCTGGCAAAGATGGCCTAGTATTTTGAGCAACATCTGTTATTCACAAAAGCAAGTAAAGCAAGGGAGCTTTCCCTAGGGGAGTCCAGGGTGTGCTCCACAGAAAAGAACATTATCTATTGAAGGCCTCATCTCCTCACCCTGTACTTGCTGTTGACTTGCCTCTCTTCTTCGCATCATGGTGCTCTCATTTAAACTTGCTCACAAAATAATGACAGCCTCCCTGCCCCTTGGACACCAGATTCTCAACTAAAGGAAATGAGGTGTTGGAAGTGTTTTCACCTTCTCCTCTGCCAGGAACATTTTCTTCCCTTTCATATTTCTTTCTTTTTAGGAGCAATCAGGAGACGTTAAAACAGAAACTTTCAATAAAATACAATTAAAAATATTTACTGCTTGGCTATTTCCTCTTTCCTTCCCGCCATTTCTCTTTTATTCTCCTGTGTTATCTCTTTATTTTTCCCCCAGAGTATTTTTCCTCATACTAAATTTTTCTCCATTTCCCCCCAGCTTTTTAAGAGGGCTTACTTGTTCACTAAATGACTGTCTTCTCCAAAAACTCCTCTTTCTTCTGGTCTGGTCTGCTTTCCCTGCTCTAATATTAGCTTCTGTGTGTTCTACCCTTCCTCCCTCTTCCTCATCTTCCCTCTACTTTCTCCTATTCAACTCCCCCTCCCCTACCCCCTCCCCGGATCCGTTCTTCCCCCTTCCAAATGTCAAAGTTATGACATCCATTTATTTTAAGGCAATTTACTGGAATTTGGGAGAATGTCATTGACCCCAGTAAGTGCTTTTACAATTCCTTCCATGGTGTGCTGTCAACATGTTAGAGATAATAATGTGATGCCTTAAGAAGATAAAGACCACGGGCCAAATTCACCGCAGAATTACTGAAGTTTTGCTGGTGTGACTCCATTGAAATCAATGGAGTTGCACTGACATAAACTGGAGTTATGTGATGAGGAAACAGGCCCAGAGGTCTTAATTTATTTCCCATACACTCCAGTATTTGAGATGGGACTATATTGGCATGTGGGAACTAGTGAAGACATGCCTTCTGGATGTCTGTTTTTACTCACATCATGTTCTTCCCAAACTGCTCTATCTATAAACTAGCAGTGACTAGCCAAGCTGTTTATATTCCATTGATAACAGCTGGAGGCCTGCTTTTGTAACAAGAATTCTACTATATTCAGGCTGCTTCCTTCCAAAATTAGTCCTTGAGTTTAAGCAGCACAGCAGGCAAAAAAGTTTGTTGATCTTGGATTTTAGTACCCAAACAACATATTCTTCCTCAAATAACCTGTCTACAAAGATCTGAACAGAAAGGACATGTAACGGAAAAGACTCTCTAAGCAAGTTCAGTGGAGTCTGTCATATCATCTACTTAACACCTTTCATCCTAGGATCTGAAAGTGCGTTAGAGTATTAATTAAGCATCACAAAACCCCTAAAACTAAGTATTTATTAGCAAAGAGACCTTTTCATTTGCATCTGTCATAACCTATACAGTGGTATCAGCAAAAAATATATACATAGGTATGTTATACAGAAGCTGGTGCAAGTTATCAGAGACAGGGCATCTGATATAATTAATACTTTATATTTTATGATGTTACATTATGTAACATTCAGGTGGAAATGTATAACAAATATATTTTGCTTTTACTTTTACAGTAGCAGTACTTGTAATTTAAACTTGCTATTTTAAATGTTTAAACCAATGGAATACTCCTGTAAGTAACTGCTTAACAATGAGAGTAAGGGGGCACAATCTAGCTCTGTGTGAGATGCTCAAGGTCTAATGAAAAGTCAGCGACTGAGTCAAGACTGGAACTCAAGTCTCTTGACTCTCAGTTTCCTTTTAAGACGTACTGCCATCAAACATCATTTCTACTGGCCTCATTCCACATAACACAATGGCCACAAGACTGGAAGGTGTGTGATAGCCTGTTCAAATGGAAGTGAGTATAGGGCATTCAGCGAGGTGACAGATTCTCCAAGATGAGTGCCATGGAAACTGAAAAGGCCTGATTCATGGATTAGGCCTGATAGGTGCCAAAGTACAGAAACCTGCATGTCCCCCACCCACAACATTAAGCCTTCCAGAGGACTGGCACTTGGAGAAAACAGTGTTTTCTATCATGTTAGTCTAATAGGACTACTCTAAAACAAAACTGGCGTCTTGAGCAACATTTTACTGATTATACATTTCTGAAGACTTCCTTTCAACCATAGTCAGACTGGGTACAGTAGCAAATATCATAACAGGCACTCTGAAGAAACATTTATTTTTCATTTTTATTTAGACCCTTAAACCTGTTCCTGTATATGTGTATGTATGTTCAATAAAATAAATAAAAATGTTTCGTTTAAGGTTAGTTTAGCAGAAAAAAAAAGTATGTTGCCCATCATTTCATCCATCACCCCAATTAGACCAACAATGACCAACAGGACTATTAATATCCAAACATCGCGGATCCATCTGACCTTTGACCTTTTAAAAAGCCTAGGAAAATAGGTGGCCATTACCTGCCTTACAGCACAGACTCAAGGAGCTCAATCTACTTACCTTAACAAAGAGAACGTTAAGGGGTGACTTGATCACAGTCTGTAAGTCCCTACATGGGGAACAAATATTTAATAATGGGCTCTTTAGTCTAGCCGAGAAAGGTATAACACCATTCAAGGGCGGGAAGTTAAAGCTAGACAAATCCAGATTGCAAATAAGGCATACGTTTTTAATGGTGCGAGTAATTAAACATCAGAATAACTTACCAAGGGCCTCGGTGGATTCTCCATCACTGCCAATTTTTAAATGAAGATTGGTTCTTTTTCTAAACGCGCTGCTCTAGGAATGATTCTGGGGAAGTTCGATGGCCTGTGTTACAAGAGGGGTCAGACTGGATGATCCCTATGGTCCCTTCTGGCCTTGGCATCTACGAATCTATGAATCATAACCTGTGATGAAGCCTGATGTGCAATTTTCATCATTATTATGTTGAAACCAGCAAGATGTGTTATTTCTATGGAGGAGTTTTATATAGCTGTAGCAATTATGAACTTAATCAAACCCTGCTTTCTGGCACACATTAAGCTGCCAAGTAAAATCTGTTTGAAAAGGATAAACAGAAAACAACAATGCACATAGTGAGATGCTCCCCAGTATGGATTCTACATTCAGTCATCAGTACATATTGTTTGTGTACCTAGTTAACTGAACTGGAAATAAGCAGATCTACATTTTAGACCTTATTAGAGCTCAAAGCATAAGCTTTAATGAGCACAAATTACTGCGTAGGAAACTTTTAAAAGCCAGTTTAGTATTTCACTGTTCCTAATTACACCTTAAAGGTATGAGAGAGCTGGCCTCAGAGTCAGTGACCAGCAAAACATTTAAATATGCAAACTGCTATTAAACTTTGCCTTGGTTTCCTTTTACAGTAAGAAATAAGTGGTGCTTGATTAGCATAAACTTGCTAGTTTGCTTCAAATAAACAGTCCAATTAGACCAAATGTGTATATAATAAATGGCTATTGAAATTGTTATATTATTTTTATATAAAATCAATAAGGCTCCCATAAAAGCTAAGGTAATGATTCATCACCTAGCTGCTGCCAAATGTTCCAGGTAAGGAAGGTGGAATGAGCCCACTGAGTTGTTAAATATGTTAAGTACTGAAACATGCCCATTACATGATATTGATTTCACTGGTTAATGGAAGACTGCTGCACAGCTGATATACTTGGGAACAATTTGCTTTTCTTTTGTGCCCCTTTACATTGTGGAACTCCAAAGGCATCATTGGTCAGACTCCAATGATGCCAAGGCAGGCAGAACTCCCATCACCAATACAGATGCAGAAGATATCTGTGCAGGTGGCACTGTGCTCCTGGCAAATCTCTGAGCTCCACAAGGAACTTGGGGAAGCTTGGAGTTTGGGGATCACAATCCTTTGATTTCTTCCAGCAGGATGGGATTGGACAACCTCATTTTATAAGTTTTTTTCCCATCGGAGGATGTAATCTGCACCTTAACTTGGTATTTGTCAATTGGGTCTCCCCTCTATGTTGTTTTCCCCAGACTTTATGTATCCACTTCTCATATATGCTACAAAGAAAGATCACGAGAACTGCAGGTGATGAGTCCAGAGAAGAAAAGACAGAGAGGAGACCTAAAACCTAACTAGCTGAGAATACTGGAGTCAATAATTCTCATTAGTCAAGGGAATTAGTCACACGAGTGAGGTTTGCAGGAATTGGCTTTAGAGTGAAATAATCACCTTGCTTATTTTATACAACGTTCTTATTAATAGGACCCAGTATAATATTTACCTTGTTTTGGTTCATGTTACACTGTTAACATGCTCAGTTTTTCACCCACTATAATCTCCAAGTTCTCCCCTTGGTATCACCACCTAAATTATTATTACACATCTATATTTCTATATTCAAATTATTCCTTCCTTCCTTCATTACTTTACACATCTTTATGAGTGCTGAGCACATGCAATTCCCATTGACTTCAGTGGCAGCTGTGGAAATTCAGCACCTCTTGTGACCAGACAACTGATCTGATTTAACCGAGCTCAGACCTGTTTTCCAATTCATCCTGATCAGGCTGTATTTTAACCCTATCTTCCAATGTATTTTGTGATCCCTCTCCATTTGATGTAGACCTCAGATGTGATTAGTTTATACTCCACTCCATTTTCCAAGTGCCTGATTCAATCATTTAGTACTGACCCCAAAAGAGGCTCAGCAGGATCCTACTGGATATCTCACAACTCAACACAACTACTAATTATTTCCTCATTGTGTGTTGCATTTATTGCATTCAGCTTTGCATCAAATCTATATTTCTATAGTTTCCCTTTGAGAGTGCCACATGGAACCATATCACAGAACTCTACATAAGTCAGGCTTACTGTATTGACTGCTTTTTCTTTACCCCTGGCTCCCACTCTTTCCCTATGCATATGAATAGGTAACAAGTGGGTTTTGGAGAGGGGAACTTCTACAGTGCACCATTACTAACAAGGAAGTGCCTGACACTATGTCTTCAGTGCCCTTTAAGAGTTTTCTCTAATATCTATTCTGAAGTCTATAGGGGCACATGCTACAGTTTAATATGACACTAGAGGACTGTAATTCCAAGGATGACCTATATAGTAATTCATAATGCTGTATTGCTGGTGAAGGGCACTGCTTGTAAATGAAGACTTCTGTTTATCTAAAGAGCAGGTACAGTACAGCTAAAAACAGTGCAAGTTTCCCATTATGCTCTGCTAATGCTCCTGCACTTCATTTTCTAGGTGTGAGAAAATAGCTCCGCTTCTGGGGAACATGCAGTCCTAGGCCCCTACTTAGACTGATGCTAAGGGGACCAGTGTTGTGTCAGCTGTGATGGTGCTTTGGATTTTGTATATTTCATGCCATGCTTACATGATGGCCCTCATTGTTAATCACTAAACCACAGCCTAAGCCAGATTCAAGGTAGTGATTCAGAAGTGAAAGTTGAAATGTTTTGTTTCCCATTACCAACCCACTGAACAATCCAGTACTTGGGACATTTCACCAGAGTCATAGCTTGGTACCTGGACGCTCCAGGCTTCTTTGACCCCCCTCAGTTTGGTTTTAGTCCAAACTGTACTATGGAGGCTACATTCTTTGTGTTGACTGATGGCTCAGCAACAGATGAAGATCAGGTGTACAACTGTCAGTTGCCTTCAGTATATTGACCATGGGACCATGAGGTATACAATGGGCTAAAGTGGTCTGCTCCTTCCTTTGGGATACAACCCAGAGGATAGTACTGGGCACTTACTCTTCTACACGGAGGGTTCCACTGAGCTATGTCTTGGCACCATTCCTATGCATCATACACATTCTAGTTATTTAAGGGTTATGGCCTATGGTGTCGTCAGCATGCGTGTTGCTCTGAGCTCTAAATTTTCACTTCATCCAATAAATTCTGAATGGTCTAGTGACTTACCCAGTGCCTAACAGAGACTAGGACATGGATGAAAGCTGGCTTATTCAACATACATAAAACAGAGAAAATATTACCAGTGTGGCAGAAACAACTGGAAAAAATGGCAGTGTGTCATTGCCCCCTGAAAGAGGTAGAAGTGTGTCACTCCAGTTCATGAGCTCTGAGTCCGGTTGGATCCCGAGCTGTTCTTGGAGGTCCAGAAAGAAGAGGTTACTAGGAGTGCTTTTTACCATTTGCAATTGACAAGGTTGTGACTTTGGGGTTTTTTTATATGGATCTTGCCATGGTGACCCATTCTTTTGTCACCTTCACACTAGAGTACAGGGATGCTCTCTACGTGAGACTCCACTTTCAAAGCACGGAGAACTGGTAGCTGGTGGAGAATGGAGCACTTTTGCTGGGTTTCCTCCTCAGCAATTTACATAGGGCTCTGTGATCTGCACTAGCTAACATGTGACTTCCACTGACAGATAAAGCCTTAAATGATTGAGATTTTTGGCTACCTTCTCCCTGCAACATCCCAGGTCAGCTGCAATCATCTGAAGTGCTCCAACTAATAAACCCAGTGGTTTAAACAGGACGGGGGTAGTTGCAGAATATTCTCAGTGAATGGACCCTCAACTTGGGAATGTGTTTCCCCACCTGACCCACCAGAGCCTGGATTCTGTGACCTTCTGAGCATGGTGCAAGGCTCATCTATTTTCCCAGGCTTTCTGGGATGGAGAAGTTTGGGAGGTTGTGAAGCTGCCATGAGAAACTCTTAGCTTCAGGGAAGTTTGAAGATTTTCAGTTTGGGCACATTGGTCCAATGTGTATAGATTTTACCAATATTGTGTAAATGCACCCAGTGTGCAGGATGGACACATTTTAATAAAACTAAAGACAAACACAATTTTTTTTACTTTGTTGATGGAATAGATGATTGAATATTTCAATAGCCCAATAAGCAAAGTAACACTGATTCAATCTTAAATTTCCGTGAAAAAAGCACAGTTCAAAAAAAAAAATACATGCTAGCAGTAAATGTAGATGTTTGAACAATAAAAGAAAGACCAGAAAAAGAGAAAAATAATTTAAGAGCTTGCTCCAAAGAGATCAGTTAAAAATAACATTGTTCCCTTTGCCTTCTAACTTCTTAAAAGAAATCACCATTTAGTGTTGATGCCATTTAAAGTAAATTATACTTTCAGTTTTGTCTGTTTCCTGCTATATTAGCATGTACCAGAATCTAGAGAAAGCAGACCATCTTACTGGATGTTGCTGGGAATGGTTTTCTTCAGATGATTTTAACACAGAAGGCTTTAAACACAAGTCAGCAGATTACCCCAAACAGAATACTGGAATTTAATCTATGCGCGTATGAGCTGCTCACTTACATGGCCTTCACAGTGTTCTTTAATTACATTCCTACCGTAAACGAGGGCTAAAAAATCCCTTTAAAAAGGCAGCTCAGTTTTCCCTGAGAGACTTTAACTATGAATACTGTATTAGGGAGCTGCCAAGTTGCTTGCTGAGGTCCTATACCATTTTACCTCTTTCAGGGACACATGTTTAATTAAAGCATTCCACAAGCTTTGAAACTGATTTCAGCTGGAAAATGAATTTGGTTTGTCGGTTTTGGTCCCCTCCCCACCATAGCAAACCCTTTCCTTCTGTCTCCACAAATAATAGATTCAAATCAGGAGAGCTAAGAAAGTAAATGTCACTCTACTGCAGAGTTTTACCTTCCCAACTGCTAGGGCAGACTGAAAATTCATCTTTCTGGGTTTCACTTTCTATGTGTTTCTTACATGATTTTATTGGGTTAGGCTAGGGGGACAGAAACAGCTGGAAAGTTGTATTATTTAAGAGACTGGGGGATTAAAAAAGGAATATGAACAACATACTGGCGTGACACTTGTGGAGTAACTTGGGTTGGCAATCGGCAAGTATACTGCACAAAATCATCCTCACAACTGCCACCTTTGCAATCTCAGACAAGCGGCCAACACCTGAAAGGTCACGGGAGCTGAAATATTCTCTCTCTCTCTAAACTATGGGCCTTCCAGGGCTGAGAAACAATGGCATGGGAGTGAAACTGGGCTGTATTTGTTTCAATGGTGGATAAATAGAGGATTTCTGTCCCCAGGGCTGTCAGTTCACCATCTGTCCCTGGAACTTACATTTATATACATTAAGAAAAAAAGAAGCAGTATATTTGCTTTCTAGTTCTATATAGTCTACATGTTCTGTGTCTTACACAGGGAAGCTGGGACTGATCTCTCAGTAGCATCTGACAGCAAATTTTTTTAAAAAGGTGGTTTGTGATTCTTCCCACGGTACGTGTTTGGGCCACCTGTTGTGAATGGGTGGTTGACGTGTGACTTTCTTTTCCCTATTCCTACCTCTCAACAAGTGAAACCCACGGCACAGCCAGGTCTGAAACCCACGGCACAGCCAGGACTTGTTAGAGAGATGCTGGCTGACTACAGGAAGGGAAAATGCTATGGCAGAATACCACCTATTATTTTCAGATAAGACAGTATTTTGTTCTGCATCATTTTAAGGACACCCTGCAGCTACTTTTGAGACAGGACATAGCTTTCTGTATGATTTTAATTAATCATTTTCTAACACTGCGCAAGAGAGTTAGTGAAAATCGTTAGTAAAGAACAGAGGAATTACCAACATAGATTTCTTTTCACGGACAGTGATGCATTTATAGCTGTTGTCAAATTAAATGAAAAGAGAAGCCAGTATCTTCTAGACATCACTACTTACGCTGAGCCTTTATAGAGCCTTTTACAAGTTCAAAGTGCTTACAGACGCCTAGTAATTAATTATATGGATAGTGTTCATTTTTCCTGCACAGAGCCCAAGTAATTCAGGTGTGCTAAGGAGCAAAGGGAGAAATTCACCTGCTGTTCTCAGCTCATGGCACCCCGGCCCAGTAGGGCCAGGCTCAGGCCTTGAATAATGGATAGAAGTTTGGTGAGGAGGAGCAAAGGTCTATCTCTGTGACCCTTCCACCAGAAGCTTACCTGCGCGGCCTGAGTTCTATACAGGGCTCTGAGCAGCCTCTCTCCTCTCACATGGATTTCAGCCTAAATGTGCATCTTTTAACTTGCAGGAAAGGTTCTGGCTCTGGCCTAACTTCTGCTGACACCTTGAAACAGACTTACCAAAAAAAGCCCACGACTGATCTCTGTGATAGGCATGAGTAGGGGACACGGTCCCTGGCAGAGGATTGGGAGTCTCTAAGCAGTGACACAAAAGGTAACTTTGGGTCAGTGAAGTGCTGACAGTATTTTTAGAAATGCTTCCACAAAAAATGATAAGGCTGTGGCTCACTGGTGACCCAGTAGGAAAGACTATCAGCATCGGCCTAGATCATCTCTGTCAAGCAGGGTCCCTTAACGGACATGGCCCCATCCGGTATGTAGGCTCATTCACAGAAAAGGACATGGAGAAACCTGGAGGATCTTTAAAGGCCTGTGCTTTTACAAAGACATTATTCCTCACTGGGCCTCCTGGCCCTGGCTGTATGGCTTTCACTGGAGCAATGCTACCAGGGCCTTATCTATCCATGGGACCTTGAGATGGGGTTTGCATATGTGTGTGAGAAGTCACTGGCAGGGATAATACTGCCTTAGGCTAATTTCCAGAAGGACAGAGGGGTTATTATAAGGACACACCCTCAAGACCTACCCCACACACCTACTCTTCCCTCAGTTCAGTCCAGTCTCCATCTCTTCCCTCAGCACAGATCTCAGATTGCATGGAGAGACCTCCATTGGTTTGGAGTGGGACTGGAGAGGCCGATAAGCTTCCAACTGGATAAAAATGGGAAGATCCATATCCGGAGATGTGCCCAGCACCACTTCTTGCACCACCTAGTCTTTTCTAAAGGGATCCCAAACAATTACTTTCACAATTACCATCTTCAGCTGACGAGATCTGTCAAGGTCAGTACATGAGGTAACATGGCTACTGGTTATAAAATTATTAAAGCATTTTATATATTGGATTGGTATAATAATAACGCTGTCCAGTGAGAAATTGCCATAATATGCTACATACAAATTAAATACTCTGCTCCACATGCAAGTATCATCTCTGCTATGCTTTGGAGTAAAAGTTAGATAATGTGTTTGCAGTTTGCTATGGTAGCCAGTTATTTCCTGGGCCTATAGCAGGGTCTAAATGTTGACGTTCTTATTAACATGATGTTGAAAGTTTTAAAAATTTAAAGGATCTTGACATTTTAGGTGGTTTGCTCAGGCCTCAAGCATTTGCATTGAGCTGTACCCATTTCCGGACATTATAGAGCCCTTGAACGAAGACAAAATACATATAATCGGTGGGTTCTGCACAGTTTCATAGGATTATAGAACTGTAGGACTGGAAGAGTCCTCAATAGGTCATCTAATCCAGTCCCCTACACTCATAGCAGGACTAAGTATTATCTAGACCATCCCAGACAGGTGTTTATCTAACCTGTTCTTAAAAATCTCCAATGATGGAGATTCCACAGCCTCCCTAGGTAATTTATTCTAGTGCTTAACCACCCTGACTATTAGGAAGTTCTTCCTAATATTCAATCTATACCACCTTTGCAGTGGAAAAAAAGGAACGAAAGGGGAGAGAAAGGAGAAAAAGATAGGACAATGGGCTTCTTGTCCTATACTAAGAGGTTCAGAAGAACAATTTTTCTCCCTCCTTCTTCTAACAACTTTTTATGTACTTGAAAACTGTTATCATGCCCCTTCTTGGTCTTCTCTTTTCCAGACTAAACAAACCCATTTTTTTCAGTCTTCCCTCATAGGTCATGTTTTCTAGACCTTTAATAATTTTTGTTGCTCTTCTCTGGACTTTCTCCAGTTTGTCCACATCTTTCCTGAAATGTGGTGCCCAGAACTGGACACAGTACTCCAGTTGAGGCCTAATCAGCACAGACTAGAGCGGAAGAATTACTTCTTGTGTCTTGCTTACAACACTCCTGCTAACAGATCCCAGAATGATGTTCATTTTTTTTGCAACAGTGTTACACTATGGACTTGCATGTAGCTTGTGGTCCACTATGACCCCCACATCCCTTTCTGCAATACTTCTGCCTAGACAGTCATTTCCCATTTTGTACGGGTGCAACTGATTGTTCCTTCCTAAGTTGAGTACTTCGCATTTATCCTTATTGAATTTCATCCTATTTACTTCAGACCATTTCTCCAGTTTCTCCAGATCATTTTGGATTATAATCCTATCCTCCAAAGCACTTGTAACCCCTACCAGCTTGGCATTGTCCGCAAACTTTAAAAGTGTACTCTCTATGCCATTATCTAAATAATTTATGAAGATATTTAACAGAACCAGACCTAGAGATGATCCCAGTAGGACCCCACGCATTATGCCCTTCCAGCATGACTGTGAACCACTGACAACTACTCTGTGGGAATGGTTTTCCAACCAGTTATAGTAGTTCCATCTATGTTGCATTTTCCTAGTTTGTTTATGAGACGGTCATGTGAGACAATATCAAAAGCTTTAGTAAAGTCAAGATATACATGTCTACCACTTTTCCCCTAATCACAAAGCTTTTTACCCTGGCAAAGAAAGCTAGCAGGTTGTTTTGAGGCAATTTGTTTTTGAAAAATCCATGCCGTCACTTATTATCTTCTAGATGTTTGTAAATTGATTGCTTCATTATTTGTTTCATTATCTTTCTGGATACAGAAGTTAAGCTTACCGGGGTTGTCCTGATTTTCCTTATTTATAGAATGGCACTATATTTGACCTTTTCCATTCTTCTGGACTGTCTCTCATCTTCCATGACTTTTCAAAGATAATTGGTCAGATATCTCCTCAGTCAGCTCCTTGAGTATTCTAGGATATATTTCATCAGGCCCTGGTGACTTGAAGGCATCTAACTAATCTAAGTAATTTTTAATTCTTGTAATTTGTGTTATCACAGCTTCGTTCTGCTTGTATGTCTCAGTAACTTCAGTAGCCTGGTCCCCTTCCCTATATCCTTCTGGTTTCATCTGCATTTGTCCTGTTATGTTTTATCTAAACTGTAAGCAAGTTGAGGCAGGGCACATGTTTATTGTACGTGTCTCAGAAGCCATAAAACACGAAATAATTGGTGTAACTAACAATTATTAGTTAGAAAAGTACTGGTGTAATCAGGAATGCTATCAAGAAGTGATATTTGGATTTGATCCTCCTTTTACTTGACCCACACTCTACTATTGAGAGTGCCTTTTAATTCCAATTCTCATGTTTTAATCTACAATGCATTAAAAGCAATATCTTTATTATCACTTCCAAGATGTTTTCAAAATAGCATCTTAAATGATTATTTGAAAAACAAGTAGAATCTGCGAATCATTGTCCTGATTGAGGTAGATGTAGTCGCATTCCACAAAAATTCTTTAGAACAGTTAGGCCAAATGATGGAAAAATCAAGTATTTAATATCCCCCAAATCAGTTTGTTTTCATCACTTCTTAAAAACAGGATCATAGCAAAGAATTGAAGAGCATGTTTTCACAGGTTCACCATAAAAATCTCATACTTCTCTTCCCTTTGTAAGAGTAGAAATTGGGAACCATCAGCACATAATGGGCCAGATTTTTATTTATTAAGGTCCCTTTACCCTCCTTCTTGCATTTGAAGAGGCCTTAAAGTAGGAATAAATTATATTTATTAATGTTAAATGGCTGTACATTTAATAATATGTATTATATTTATATTTACTTTAAGGTCCCTTTACCCTGGCAGGATGGCGTAAAGGAGTAAGTATAACTGAAAATTAGATCCAGTGTCTTTGTGCCCAATAGAGAGCTCAGAGTCAGGAAGTGCTACAAGTTTAATAATTAAAATATGATTTATATTTTTATCATTTATTATGATTTATTTATCATGATTATTAAAGATGCTCAAAACTATTATATTTTCAAAAATAAGTTCCACTCTGTATAGTTTGACAAAACTGTCAGTTTTTGTTTCACTAAAAAACAAACATTCTGTAAAAAAATTTTAGCTTTTGAAAAACTAAACAACAAATTGGTTTGGTTTTTTTTCCCCTCTCTCCCCCCATTCTTCCCTTTTTCTCCATTTGAAAATGGTAGGGGGAGGTCAGAAGGGAGAAATGAATAAGAAAGGGGGGGAAATGGTAAATCTTTCAGTTTTTTGTCAAAAAAGGAACATTATTACTGAAATGTATGTTTTCTATGAAAATAAACATATTATATGAAAAGGAATTTTTTTACTGAAAAAGTGTTTCAACCTAAGTTCCAAGCAGTTCTATTGTCTCCCATATCTACATTTGTGTGTGTATGTAAAATAGGAGAGTATTTTAGAGAGATGAATTAGATAATACTAATAAGAATACGAAACAGCATCTATTCCAGAATAAGGTGGTGCGTGAGTTGAAAGCAGAACAGCTCTTCTGGAATAACTTCCTGAGGGTACGGCTACACTACCCGCTGGATGGGTGGGTAGCACTCGATGTATCGGAGAATCGATTTATCGTGCTTCATCTAGACATGACAAATCGATCCCTGAACGCACTCCCCATCGACTCCGGAACTCCATCTCAGCAAGAGGAGTAAGCAGAGTCAGCGGAGAGCAGATGCAGTCGACTCGTCACCGTGGGGACGATCAGGTAAGTCGACCTAATTGCCACTTCAGCTACACTACTGGCATAGCTGAAGTTGCGTATCTTAGGTCGACCCCCCACCCCCAGTGTAGCCCAAGCCTGAGTATACACACTCTTATTCTGGAATAAAATTGTTTTCTTCTGGTTTAACTTAATCCACTCCAAAGTTCCAGAACAGCTATCCTGAAGAGAACTGGGGAAAATTTTTCAGACAAAACTTTTCCATCAAAAAAATTGTAGGTTTGGGTCTGTGACATTTTGCAAATATGTGTCAAATTCACCAAACTGTTTGAGTCAGGTAAAAAAAATCCAGAAAAATCTAAAAAGTTTTGTTTTAACTTTTCGATTCAAAATGACTATTCATGATTGAATTGTACTTCCATTTTATTTTTTAAAATTATAAGAGTCTGATCCAGCACCATTTAAAGTAAAGGGGATTTTTCCATTGACTTCAGTGGAACTGGAACAGGCCCTAACTGCTCACAGTTGGCCTCTTCTGTCCTGCTCCTTTCCTTCAGAGATATCAACGGCAAAACACCGATGAACTCCAATGGGCACAAGAGTAGAATTTTAGTATAAATTCTGCCCCCTTCTCTCTCCCTAAAACCAGCATATACTAATTCAATTTTAAAGAAACATTTCTTACCAATTAGGTAATACTTAAACACTGAATACTTAGACAGCACTTTACAATTTCAAAGCTCTGCACAAGTATTAATTAGTGTTAATGACTCAGATTACCTAATAAGATAATGACAAACCCTGCAGCTCACAATATCTAATTTGTATTTTCAGTGATAGATCAGAGGCACTTCTTAAAGGATATATTTTCTTCTAGATCCCTTTCTGCCTATTACTCTGATAGTTTTTGGAAACTGAGTGTGTGTTGTGGCATTTTTCTTTTTAATTTTTGGGCAAGAATTCATTGCACAAAACACACTTTTGTCCACAAAAAGGGGTTTTAGCGATAGGATCTCTGGGTTTGAGAGTTTTATACAGAAGGACACTGGGCGAATGTGGTCTCCTAAGCATTATTGGATAAGGAGAAGGGGATTCATTGCCCGCCCTTTAGAGGAAACATCAACGGCTTTCTTGCTGGGTTGCCATTGCCAAGGTAATGCTTAATGGATTAAGTCTTGTGAAATAAATTCTGTAAACAGAATGTGGGCTGAGATCATTTAAACTCATTTCCCCTGCGTCCCCTTACAGTCCTGGAAGCTGTCAAGTGCAGGCAGCCTCAAGCAGACTGTTCTCCCAGTGTTAGTCTTGAGTCTCAATGGATGCATAAAACAGCTTGTTTTTCACATACTTTCTGTGATGGTATTAAAAAAAATTACAAAAAAAATGCTTCTCAGTTTCACCCATTGCCTTAAACTGCATACAGCTAATCCTGCAAGGGCACCAAACATTGCTCTGTTTGTCCGTCATTAGAATATTAAAGACGTATGTTTATGGAAGAATGATATGCAAGTCTGAAGGACTTTAAATAAAGGAACTGCACCAGAGATGGATTTATGAACAAACAATAACATCCAGGCTTAAGCAGTATCATTTCAAGTGCTGGAAGCAGAGAGAGCATGAGGCAAGGCTCTTGCCCTGAAGGGTTTATAATCCAAAGTGGGTGCGTGCACGACACGGAATTACATGTCAAACCTGAGAAAGGGCTATGGGGATGGTTCTGGGGGCAAGATCCACATAGGAAGGATTCAACTCATAGAACATTCAACTCATAGAAGGGGGAAGGCTGTTCTGAGTGTAGAAGGAGGAATAAACCTGATGGGGGGGCGGGATTGAAGGAAAGGGCCTGGAGGACAAGAAAGGGCCGATCTTCATTTCTTATTTAGAAATAAATCAGTTTCACTGTTCGGTATTAATGAAATCCATAAATCTACATAACTTCTTCCAGAGCAATAAATCCTTTCAGAGGCTTTTAGCAGTTTCTCCAATTTTGATTCAGTCATCCACAGTCTCCTCTTTTTCCATGCTGAGTGTTGCAGTGGAAACCTTCTCATGAAAGCCGGGGGAGGTAGGGCAGCATTTCAATTTGAGCAGGAAGTGAACATGGGTAAGATTCACACCCATCGCACTAGACACAGTTGCCATGAGAATGATGTCACCAGCTGGGCTAAGCGAAGCAGTAAATCTCCAAGGACACTACCAGTAAGTAAACAAAAGTTGTTCTAAGTAATCCTTTGAAGATGGGGATTTGGGCATAACTGGGCCTCGCCTTCACCACCATATTATGTTGCCAGGCAAAACTACTAGCCCAGACAATCAGCCTTTTGGATGTGGTTCTTCCAGAAAGGACAACTCAGCATGGGAGATCATTGTGTGGGATTCTCAATTACCTATCATTACAGGCAGGAAGTTCACATTAAGTTCATTGCCAGGGCTGGATTTCTCATTAGGCACATGCCTAGGGGCGCCAGCATTCCAGAGGTGGCTAAAAATCCAAATGTTGCCTCTCCCAGCAGGGGCGAGGCCAATTGAGGGGGAGACAGCCCCATGCAGCCCTGCTGGAACCCTCCTCACTCAGCCTGGAGGACAAAGTCACCGCCCAGTGGGGCCAGTCAGTGCGACCAAGGGCAGGGCTTGGGAGAGTGGGTCTCTGGGGTGTGGGAGGCTTCTGGGAACTCTGGGCAGTGAAGGAGAGAGGGGCACTGGGGAGTGCAGTGTTTGTGAGGGTGCTGGGCAGTGGGGGAGATCTGTGTGTGGGAGCACTGGGAGGTCTGTGGGTGAAGGGGTGCTGGGGTGCCTAAAAGTTAAAAGTGGTGGGGTACCCCTACCACCTGCAGTAGTTAGGAGCTCCAAGTCACCACAGCTGGCAGGGGGACCCCGGAGCTCTGTGCCTAAGGGTGCAAGATATAAGTCCAGCCCTGTTAATTAACTATACGACAGCTTAGTAAAACACATCCTGTAGCTACCTCAGGGTCTGAATCTACACATACTTCCACTTGGGGCATAGTGCTACTAACATGAAGTCCCAGTTAACGTCAATTGAATTCAATGGGACTACTCGTGGGTAAAATTGCACATGTTTATAAGTGTTCACAATTTAGGTGTGAAGTGATGTGGAGGAAAGTCATTGTTTTCTTGAAATTCTTGGGTATAGATATTTCAGTGAATTCAACAATTGTCTGATTATTCTGTAGTATTTATTACCTACGTAGTGCCTTTTATCTAAAGAGCTACATCAACTCCAGTGGAAACCAAATCACTCCTAGAAATATCTGAGGCCTCAATCCTGAAAGTACTTACAATCATGCTCAAATACAGGCACATGAGGAAACCATTTGCATCAGTGGGACTGGTCACGTGTGAAGTAAAGTGTGTGCCTACATGTTTGCAAGCCTGGGGCAGAGCTAGTATAAATGTTACCATGTTTTCTGTGTGTCTTGTTTAATCACAAAACTTCAATCTTATAATTAGAGCTGGTCAAAAAATATTCCTCCCCATTCCACCACCCCTCTGGAATGTTTTGATGAAAATAAAAAAAAAATCATAGATATTTTTAACGGAAAATTTTGATTTGCTGGAACAAAAAAAACCAAAAAAGATTTCCAACAAAAAACTGAAAATTTTCAAGTAAAGCAGAATCATACTCAGAAAAATTTTGTTTAGTCAAAAACTCAAACTTTTCATCAAAATATAGTTTTGATGGAAAATGTTAGATTAGCCTTACTTACAATATTTGAATATTAATTTTATAAAATGATCATAAAAATCATGCATTCCCTAAGCATTCAAAATGGACAGAGAGTTGCAACTCTTTAGCTTTGTCTTTAGCCATTATGAACTCTTGACTTGAAGAAATAGTTGAGAGGGAAAAAATTGATACGATTGTGATTAGATTTGAAAGTGAACTTTGATTATTATTCATTTCTATTACCATAGTGCCTGGGAGCCCATTTTATGGACCAGGACCTCTGTACAACCACAGAACAAAAAAACAGTCCCAGATTGCAACCTTTTTGCACACTATTTCTGTGACCATTTCAGTATTTGAGCTCTGTGAACACAAATGCTCACAAAGAGTTAATTTTACACTCAAATGCTCAGTTTCTGAATTGGGTGTTTGATTCTAAAACATGCAGTTTTCACTATGTTGGTTGTTTACTTAAGTCATTCAATCTGGGAACAGAAAGCGTCTGATGTAACTAACTAAGGCTCTGATTCTGCAATCTGATCTGCATGGAACCTTAAACCCAAGCCAGAGCAGGGGCATAGAGTCTCTCCATGTGGATCAGATTGCAGGATCCGGGCCATGAACTGTAGTGACTAAAAGTGGGTACTATCTTGTAGCTGGTTAGTAGCTTACACAAAATGAGTTGCTGGGCTCAGTGCAGTTCCCAGAGAAGAGCTGTCCACATTACTAAATATCTACATGATTGCTATTAACTGGCAGAGTTGGCCAATGGTAAAATTGACCAGGCAGACCAAATTGCCCTTTAATCTTTAAAGACCCACAAAACCGGGTTGAAGGTATACAGTGGGCAGGAGAGTGTGGGTAGGAAGTGATGTAGGGACACTTGGTATTTCTTTTTACCTGGTCTGTGGATTATCAGAGAACTTCAGTCTGTGAGCCAGATACCTTTAACAATTCCATTTTAAAAGGTAAGGAAATAATGCAGATTTTCTGCAAGTTTGGAAGCCTCTGTACAGAGACAGGTTCTTTGGCAGGAGCACTCTCTGCACCAAAGCATGATTCTTACGACAGCAAAAACCAGAAGGATGGTGTGGTAGCTGAAGCATATGTGATGTGGATTCTACTCCTACCTCTGCACTGACTCATTGCTCAGCAACCTTGGGAAAGCCTCTCTTCCACAGTTTCTCCATCTGTAAAGAGGGTGTAATAATACTTCCCTTCCTCAGAGTTTAATGAGGTTTCATTCATTAATATATTTCTAGAGTGCTTTGAGATCTTTGAAGGCATCACAGAATTATTAACGGGACTTCATTAAGACTCATGAAAGCGAAAATATCTAAAAAAGGCACTCATCTGAAGGTCTCGATCGTGTTTTTTTTAAAAAAAAGCAAGGAGTTTTTTTTAAAAAACTAACTTTCACAAAAAAGCCAGCCTGTGAATGATATGGTTTGAATCTGGACCAACTTACTCTATTCATAATCTCTACAAAATCTCTTACACAGAGATGAGTATTTTTAACGACACTGAACTCATCCCTTCCAAAAAAAGAAGTTCAAAGTTAATTTTACCCTGGCCAAGATGGACCCTTATGACTTGCAATAGGTTAACTGCAAGGGGAAGAATAATTATTTTTTAAACCACCATTACAAGTGGTAAAGCAAAGTTAGTGTTGATCCTTTTGATTATAAACCCCTCTAAGTCTAAAGCCGTAACAAGATAAAAACACCAGAGATATCCTTCTTATTGCCTATAATCCATGACAAGAATCCTCTTTACTGAAGGAGTTAAAGTTTTTGCAATAAATCTAGAATGCCACAAGCTAAAAGTTTTGACAGCCAATCTGGTGTAATGCAACAAATCAGTGTAACATAACAAACAGCAGACACATTTTGTGGCACAGCATCCCCATAAACTTCAATCTTTGGGTAAAAGTCTTGATTTATTATATAGCTTTTGGACAGTTACGAAAGAAAATCTGCCAAAGATCAGAATAATCAACTCTTTCACCCAAGCAGTTTTTTATGAAAGAATAAAGCACAGAATGGGTCTCAGCAAAATAAATAAAAATTCCACACTTTTAACCCACAGAACCTTTTGCGTCATTCAGAAATATTTGCAGACATTAACAATCTTTTATCATCAAAAAGTCACTCCAGGATTCAAAATTAGGGCTTTTTCTTAAATTTTCTTTTATTTGTGGCCTTCTAACTATCTTGTTAGTGCCGTAACTATCTTGTAAACACTGATGTTACATTTGTCAAAGCAGGGCTTTTTAAAGATGCATGTAGCTAATTTCCCCTAAAAACTCCTCTGTTTTCCTAAGCTATTCTCTGCAGGTTATAAAAATAGTAGTATATAATTTACAAATAGTATCTGTAATAGGACTCATTGTTGTGAATGTCTGAACTACATGTTTTCATCCACTGAAAGGGAGACTAATACTTCAGACTTCTCTTGGAAATGCTAGTTGTTTTAATGCAATTTGCTTCTCCTTATTTTGGACTCATGAAGAGGGATGCAAACAGCAACATACATTAGCCATTCATAATAAATATACTAGCCCCATTCAGAGCATGTAAAGGCATTACTGTTGCATCATTTTGAACAGCCCTGCTGTTTCACTTGCCCATGTAATTAGAACACAATGCAAGCCAGACAGTTTCCTGGTGAGAGGCGCTGTATACTTCAGATGAAATAAAATAGTAACGGTAAAAAATAAAATAAAATAAAATAAAATAAAATAAATAAATAAAATGCTGTTTTGACATCTGACCCAAGAAATAGCTTCTTGGCACTTTTGTAAAGATGTTCCCATTGTTTGTTGGTTTATCAAAAAAACCCCAACATTACTACTCACTGATATTTAGATATTTGTATCTGAGAAGAAGAAAGGGGGGGACTTATTAAGCAAGCCTTTCAGTAAGACACCAGATGATGGATAGTCAAACACAGAGTCTCCTGTAAACACAGACAGAACCAAAAGGTATGAACTGACTCATAATTGTGTCAACACAGATTGCAGACCCTTGGTTTATTTCAGCCTTCCTGTTTTTCACAGATTTCTTTTCACACTGCACTTTTTAGACACCGTCTCTTTTCAATACACTTTAGTGGGGTGCAGAAGAATAAAAGTTTTCACATTGAAAGGTAGGTATTTTTACAAACACACACACACACACACACACACACACACACACACACACACATAGTGTAATGGGTTTGGTCACACAGACCCCCTTGGGACTGTCACTTGATGTGCTGGAATTACCTCTGAGCCAACTGGAACTCCAGAACCCTCCCTTGCTTAAAACCCACTTAAAATCACTACAGTATCTCAAAGCAATCAGCTGTGCACAGATCCTGTTCGACTACGCTACTGTGACTGGATCCGTCACAGTGGCCCATCACACATAGAGTTGGGTTTTTTTCCATCTCAAGAGCCTGACCCTGCAACTGATCCTCATGCAATTAAACCCACTTAAGTCAATGAGGTTTTCCACCTGTGGAAAGGTTGCAGGATTAGACCTGTGGTTTGGAAATAAGTTGTCATGTGGAATGCTAGATCTTTTCCAAAACCCCATTTTAAAGATCTCACAAAACTGTATAAAACTAAGTAGTACAGAGCCAAAAGAACTGCTCCATCCAGTCTTCATCCTCAGTAACTTAAACAGCCAGATGTTAGGCTTAGGGCCAGGCTGTGATATGTTAGTGTTGAGTAGTGCCAAAGTCCTTCTGTAGTCTTATTAAAGTCAATGCATAAAGTGCTACTCAACAGGAATAGAGGTGGCAGGATCTGGACTTCTTCTTGTTTCCATCTTTACCAAAAATGTATCAATCACCATAATTTTAACCAACAAATAATCTTTGCAGCAAAGCCACGTCTGACCACTTTGCCCCAAGGGAAATTTTTTGCCTGAATTTTTTTTCTGGTCCATTAATAAAAAGATATAAAGAAAACAAATTTTAAGAGGGAACTGCCACAATTAAGGATCAAAAATGACACCCATGTAATATTTCAGAAACAACAAAAGTTGAGACAGATTGAATTTTTCAATGCTCTTCCTTGACGGTTATTGTGTTTTTCTCTGCAGCAAGAAGTCTCATGCAATACAGTTTTCCCCTTTAGGGACCAAGATTAATTGAACAGCAGAGATAATTCCATGTGCAAATGACAATATAAGTCCCCCTTTCTCACAGCAGGTTCCATACCTTCAGAAATTGTTCCAAGGTTTAAGTGAATGTAGAGTAGGCAAGTGTCCATGAACTGGAAGAGATGCATTTTTTTTTTATGTCCATTGCCCTTCTTTAGCTCCTTTCAACCAAATAGTGAGGGAAGTGAAACTTGCTGGTGGAGACCATGAAAACAGTTTCATAACTTTCCACATATTTTCCCTGCATAAATACTTTGGAGTGTAAATCATGCTATATAGCACATTGGTCAAATCCCATGAGTGCCACTGAAGTCAGACAAATTATGGTATTTGCTATCTCAGTTGTTACAATTTCTCACCTTTCATTTATTCATTGCCAGTGTCTGGATTTACGTCAGAGGGGAAAAATAGGGAGTTTTGCTAGTTAAAGTTAACCCTTTATTGCAGGAACAGTAACATCATGTTTTCCAGCTTCAGTTTACAAGGATATACCCATTAACATTGCTCAGTAATGATGCAGTCAAGAAAATTTCCAGACATGAGCAGGAGAGATTACACTCTGTGGAAAGAGCAACTGGAAACTCCAGTTCCAAACGTCTGTTTATTGATGTGAAACAAATATTAAAGTAATTTTAAAAAAAATTTTACAAGACCTATAAAAAAGTGTGTAAACACAGTGCTGAGACATATATGCTGGATGACTACTGCTGAGTGAGTCGGCCTGGCTGTATAAAGTGTTTACTATTTGCATATTACCTCCAGAATAAACTACATCATTAATGTCGAACCACATTGAAAGGCTCTCTGCTTTTACTAAGTCTCCGACTCCCTGATATAGGGCTTCTTCTTTTGAGGCAATGTCAGGTGATGCAGAAAAGGATCCATTTCCACTCAACAGAGTCTGTTATGCACAATGTTGGCCCCTGTATGGCACAACCAAAGCATCCTTTACACGTACCCTGAATTGTCTAATGGAGATACACCTTGTAAACACAAGTCCCCTTTGGCTGCCAGGGCCTGTACACACAACCAGAGGAGCATGGCCTTTATCCTCTGCCTTGCAAATGTGCACCTGTTGTAAGGGTCAGAGCATCCTATGCCCATAACACCGATGTTAATTTATAATGCCTCCTTCAGACACAGAAAAATGTGTTGTTTGCACAGTGAAATTACAGGAGTTAAATGGAAGCCACTCAGGTGTGGAGAATATGTACTTTGTTTCTGCAATGTTTCTAAAAAGAGAATAGGCCTCTTACCTATTGTTCTTCGGAGATCTTCACACAGGCTAATGTGAGGGAATTTCAAGATATCCTTCCACTTTTTGCTTTTGCCTTTGCGCTTTCCTCCACCCCCTGCAGAAGAAGGAGAAAAGAGGTCAGGATTATAGTCTTTTTCAGTGCCACACCCAAACTACACCTGGGCTGTCCTCTCACTCAGATTGATTAGCACAGTCACAGCCCCCATCAACACCTTTTGAGTATCACAGCCCTGTGAGAGTGGCAGTCAGTGTTGTGTTAGAAAAAGGCCCAGGCTACACTGAGATTTGAACATTGTATTGGCAGAGACAGGTCAAGGAGACAATGTTTGCATCCAGACCTGGATTACTGAAGCCTAGAATTCAGTCTGAGCCCCAGACAAGACCAACAAGTTTGCGAGTGCTGAACTGAGCTGTCCTCATGGCATTTCAACCCAAAGGGAATTCATGAAAATCAGACATTTGTCTGAAGTTTCTACCACCTTAGACTTCATCTGAGTCGCCTCTGAATAACAGGAGCCTTCCAGTTTTGAATCTGATCCAAGCCCCATACCTAAGAAAGGCTTGGATCTGGAGGTCAAAATTCAACACCTCCTGTCCCCACCTCAAATTATTTATACAGCCATAATCTCAAAGTGGCAGTGCCTTTAGGAATTACACTCATGGATCACTGTTTCCTGGGTAGAGCTGGTATTCATGAAAAAGAAAAAGAAAAAAAAAAAAGAAAATTCAGTTAATTCACTCAAGTATACAAAGAAGAGATTCTTTTATCTTTTTTGTCTTTCTTTCCTTTGCTGCTGTTCATTCTCCCCCACCCCTCCTCACCTCTCCTTTGGACTCGATTGTTCTCATTGCAAAAAATAAGAGGTAGTTTGGAATTAATCTGAAGCATACATTGTTGCTAAATGCCATTTTAAAATGTGGATTGCAAGACAACAACAATAAATGCTTTCATCAGAGGGTCTAAAAAGTGAGCGACAATTGTTTATATAGAAAATAATACATCACTTCATCACAAAAAATAGTTTCCTGCTGAGGACGAGAAGCCAGGATGCTGGGAGAGAGTGTGGGCTGCTTCGCCGCACTCCCCACATGGAGCTGCCTGGAGTCTGGGAAGTTCCTAAGGCCCTGCGACAATGAGGTACAAGTTGCTCAGAATTCTGCCTCTGCAGCCCCAGCTGGAGCCAAAGCACCATGGGTATATGCAGGCTGCTGCCTCTGTGTCCACTGAGGCCATGGTTACACTGGCACGTTATAGCGCTATAAAACCCCCACGAGCGCTATAACCTCCTCCCCGTCCACACTGGCAAGGCACGTAGAGCGCTATAACCGCTGAGTTATAGCGCTATTATTAATCCACCTCCGCATGGGGAATAAGGGCTGTAGCGCACCTGCTGTAGCGCTACAGCAAGAATGTGGACACCCACTGCGCATTAATTGGCCTCCAGCCCGTCCCATAATTCCCGTTCGAGCCACTCTGGTCATCACTTGCAAACTCTTTTGTCCTGTCCTCAGGTGACCACACGTCAGACCCGCCCTTTAAAGTTCCAGGGAAATTTGAAAATCCCCTTCCTGTTTGCTCCAGCCAAGCGTGGCGTGCTCTCAGGGAATCCTTGCAGGTGATCATTCTCATTGATCTGATTGATTGCGTGGCGTGGTCTCAGGGAATCGTTGCAGGTGATCATTCTGATTGATCATCGTGACTTCACGTGCCATGCCTCCTCGCAATAGGCGATCCTCAGCATGGAGCAATAGTGAGGTGCTGGACCTCATCAGCTGTTGGGGGGAGGAGGCTGTTCAGTCTCAGCTGCAGTCTAGCCGCAGGAATTTTGACACCTATGGGCAGATATCACGGGCCTTGGCAGAAAGAGGCCATGAGCGGGACACTCTGCAGTGCCGTGTTAAGGTAAAGGAGCTTAGGAATGCGTATCGCAAAGCCCGCGAGGCAAACGGCCGCTCCGGGGCAGCCCCGGTGACTTGCAGATTTTATAAGGAGCTGCACGCGATACGTGGTGGTGATCCCACGGTCACTCCATCGACCACCACGGACACTTCCCAGCCCACCAGTGAAGGGGGGGGTGAGGAGGAGGACGAAGACCAGGAGGATGAAGAAGAGGAGGAGGATGAGGACGAGGCGGCAGCGACCCAGGGCACGGAGGAGTCCCTGGACGCATGCAGCCAGGAGCTCTTCTCAACCCAGGAGGGCAGCCAGCCACAGCGTCCGGCGGTTGCAGGGGCCAGCTCAGCAGCGGATTGCGGAGGTAAAGCTGCTTTTCTATGGGGAAGGCTGGCAGCTTGGGGTGGAAAGGGATGAGGGGGGCATTCCACCTGGAGCTCTTCTCAAGCCAGGAGGAGGGCAGGGGGGCATGCAGCCAGGAGCTCTCCTCTAAAGCCAGGAGGAGGGCGGCCAGCCACAGCGTCCGGCGGTTGCAGGGGCCAGCTCAGCAGTGCATTGCGGAGGTAAAGCTGCTTTTCTATGGGGAAGGCAGGCAGCTTGGGGTGGAAAGGGATGCTTGCATGCTTGCCTACATGTGGAATAGAGCACTGATGTAGTCTATCACATCGCAGTAGTCATCATCAGTAATCTCTTCAAAGGTCTCAATAAGAGCACTTGCAATGCGCCTGCGCAGGTTTCCCGGGAGAGCCAGCATGGTCCCCGTCCCGGTCACGGTCACTAGTCCCTGCCACTGTGCTACAATGGGTGGGGGGACATGGCCACTGTGAGGGCACTGGAGACTCAGAGACCCGGACATATTCCGATCTCTGACTGACCCCATGACACCCCCATTGCACCTCCCCTGGCTTCCCCCTCACATGCATCACAATATTTTCTTTCAGCAACCGAAGTACCTGTTCAATACATGAATTGTCTTCTTAATAAATGGGTTTCTTTATTAAGTGTACATACATTATTACAGGCTACAGAAAAGCAAATGCCTGTTCCTGTTAAAAGAATGCTCCCTCCCTCTCTCCCTCCCTCCATCTGCACCTCACTTTAGAACTGGCTTTCAGCCTCAAAATGCTCCCTCAAGGCTTCCCTGACCCTAACAGCCTCGCGCTGGTCCCCTCCAAGAACCCTGCTCTCTGGCTGGGCATATGTGGCCTCCAGGCGTTGAACCTCCGAGGACCACGCCTGAGTGAAGCCTTCGCCCTTCCGCTCACAAAGATTATGTAGGGCACAGCATGCGGAAATAACCGCGGAGATACTACCCTCGGCCAAGTCTAGTCTCCCATAAAGACAGCGCCAGCGCGCCTTGAGACGCCCAAAAGCACACTCCACAGTCATTCGACACCGGCTAAGCCTGTAGTTGAACCTTTCCTGACTGCTGTCCAGGCTCCCTGTGTAGGGTTTCATGAGCCAGGGCATTAAAGGGTAAGCAGGGTCACCAAGAATCACTATGGGCATTTCCACTTCCCCCACGGGGATCCTCTGGTCTGGGAAAAAAGTCCCAGCTTGCAGCTTCATGAAGAGGCCGGTGTTGCGGAAGATGCGTGCGTCATGCACCTTTCCAGACCAGCCAGCGTTAATGTCAGTAAAACGCCCACGGTGATCTACAAGCGCCTGGAGAACCATGGAGAAGTACCCCTTTCGGTTAACGTACTCCTCAGCTAGGTGGGCGGGCGCCAGAATAGGTATATGGGTCCCATCTATCACCCCTCCACAGTTAGGGAAACCCATTTCTTCAAAGCCAGCCACGATGTCATGCACGTTATCCAGAGTCACGATTTTTCGTAGCAGGATGCGATTAATGGCCCTGCACACTTGCATCAGCACAACTCCAACGGTCGCCTTTCCAACCCCAAACTGGTTGGCCACCGATCGGTAGCTGTCTGGTGTAGCCAGCTTCCAGATTGCGATAGCCACCCGCTTCTCCACTAGGAGGGCAGCTCTCAGTCTGGTGTCCTTGCGCCGCAGGGCAGGGGCGAGTTCAGCACACAGTCCCATGAAAGTGGCTTTTCTCATTCGAAAGTTTTGCAGCCACTGCTCGTCATCCCAGACTTGCATGACGATGCGATCCCACCACTCTGTGCTCGTTTCCCGTGCCCAGAAGCGGCGTTCAACAGCCGTGAGCATGTCCGTTAATGAGACAAGAAGCTTCGTGTCAAATGCATTCACTGCTTCGATCTCGTCTTCAGACTCATCACTGTCATCCTGCATGTCAAGGAATAACTCCACTGCACACAGAGATGTGCTGGCGACAGTCGTCAGCATGTTCCTCAGCAGTTCTGGATTCATTGCAGCACTCGACAATGGAAGACGGAGCGTGCCTTGCTGAAACCCTTGAAAGATGGCGCCGGAGGTGGAAGGAAACACAGGGATTGCTGGGATATGCCAAAAAGCATCATGGGTAGTTCAAACAGGATACAGAATGCCCCGCAAGTGACGCCCCCCCTACCACAAGGCATTACGTCAGATCAGGAAGAGGTGTACTGTGGGATACATGCCTTAATGCGCTGCTCTTAATGCTGTATTAAGTGCCGCAAATGTGGCCATGCTATAACGCTGGAGCATCTCAGTGTGGACATACAATAGCGCTATTATTATTGCTGTATAAGGGGACCGCTATAACCAATAGCGCTATAATCTTGTAAGTGTAACCATACCCTGAGACCGCTGCTGAAGCTCCAGGTCAAACGAAGTCACCCAGGGCTTCTCCACCTTGGGAGGTGAGACAAATCAAGCAAAGCTGTGACATTAATCCCCTCTTGTGTGGATTCTTTCATTCAGAAGTCGAGAGACCTTTGTTCACTGAAAGGACACTTTGCTTCTGAATGAGCACATCCACAGGGGGGTTTAATGTGCTATGTGCTTTAACTTCACTGCTTTAGTTAATTCGTCTTTACTTGCCTGAATGACCCCATGAAGACAAGCCCCAGGGGTGAGTGTGGGCCACTATTTCTCCCATATTCCCACCAGAGACCTGCCCCCCAAATCACCTTTATGGACGCCACTGCCTTCTCTGAACAATCTCTCTCGTGTGCATGTTTAACAACGCTACCTCCCTAGTTTCTGTGCTCCCCTCCCCTTTTCATCTATTTTTCACTACAACTCCACCTAATTTCATCCTCCTCCACACTCCTCCTGCCTTCCCTCCACCTCTTGCCTTCTTACATTTCCCACTCACCTTGCTTTTCAGTTTTGATACAGTAAAAACAATCCTGATCCTCCTGAGCATTCTCTACACTACAGATTCCACCAACGGAACCGCATGGGAATGGTGTCTCCAATCAGTATTTTTTTTGAACTCAAGATCTGGGGACAAAGAATGCATGGGTTGGGGAAACAGAGTCCTAGCAGAATTTAGGGCAAGGCAGAATGGCAATTGTGCCATCTGTCCAGGAATCAATCAAATGAGGTTTTGGACAGTCAGTACCCAAATGATTTTAGCTCACATTCTCTCTTAGGCTCTGGAGCAGGGGCAGGCAAACTTTTTGGCCTGAGGGCCACATCAGGATTGCAAAACTGTATGGAGGGCTGGGTAGGGAAGACTGTGCCTCCCCAAACAGCCTGGCCCCCGCCCTCCTCCCACTTCCTGCCTCCCCTCCCCTCCCCCCACTCAGAATCCCCGACCTATCCAAAGCCCCCTGACAGATCCCCGGGACTCCCACGCCTATACAATCCCCCACCCCCAACCTCCTTACTATGCCGCTGAGAGTAGCAGGAGCTCGCAGCCGTGCGGCCCGACCAGAGCCAGCCACACCATCCAGAGCACTGGCCGTGTGTTGCGCTGAGCCTGCAGAGGAGGGGAAACAACGGAGGGGGAGGGGGAGGGGACCCACCTCTGCTCTAGCGTCTTCTAGAGCATCTTTAGTAGAGCGTTGCTTCTTACTGGGATCTCCAGAGGTTGTAGTACATATGGGCTCACTCATTTCAGTGCAGGGAAATATAATAAAGTCAAATGTGCTGTAATTATTGTCTCGCAGTGTAATGCTAAATGATTTTCTCACATCTATACTAACTCAATCTACTGAGGGTATTTTAATACTGGTTCTCTTTTTCTCTCTCCGTCCCGTCATTTTTAATTCTAACTTTTCTTTCCCTCTCTCTTTCTCACCTTCTTCCTTCCCCATGATTACACCTCACCACAGGAAACAATGGGTGTAAAAAGAGGCGTAAATAAAAGTTTCCTCATCAGCAATAATAAACGGTACAGGAATATGAGGAGGACGGTTTCACTCTCATCACAGTCCCTGCCATGTGTCAATCCCAATTAGACAGGCTGTGCAGTCACGGAGAATGAATATTCTTCTAAATCTGAAACCCCAGCTGCTTTTCCTGAGATTTCCCTCATTGCTGTATTTATTGTGACTCAGTCTCTGCACACAAAATCTGATTCACTACTACTTTAGATGCCATGACACGGCAAGTGACTAATTCAGAACCAAGTTCATTGTTAGTGAGCTGGGAAAGACACAGCTATAGATTGAGAGTATGGTGGATACTACATGATTTTGCAGACTAAATAAGGGGTGTTGATTCAACATATAACAGAATATTACATGGGAAGCTTGAAAGCTTTGGAAGTTTTGCAAAAATCATGCAATATTTGAGGCACTTCTGATCATATAAATACAACATATCCACAATATGGGGTGGAGACGAGTTCTTTCTGAATCATGACTAGCTCACTTCTCTATTCTCTTGTCTCTATGACTAATGGCTTTGTCGTTTAAGGGCTTCATACGCCTACATCTCAAATACCGTGTGTAGATATACTGGAATTGGAGAAGGCACAGAAAAGGGCAACAAAAATGATTAGGCTATGGAACAGCTTCCATATGAGGAGAGATTAATAAGACTGGGACTTTTCAGCTTGAAAAGAGATGACTAAGGGGGAAAATGATAAAGGACTATAAAATCATGACTGGAGTGGAGAAAGTCAGGAAGTGTTATTTACTCCTTCTCATAACACAAGAACTTGGGGACACCAAATGAAGTTAATAGGCAGCAGGTTTAAAACAAACAAAAGGAAGTATTTTTTTCACACAATGCACAATCAACCTGTGGAACTCCTTGCTAGAGGATGTTGTGAAGGCCAAGACTATAACAGGGTTCAAAAAAGAACTAGATAAGTTCACAGAGGATAAGTCCACCAATGCTGTTATCCAGGATGGGCAGGGATGGTGTCCCTAGCATCTGTTTGCAAGAAGTTGAGAATAGGCAACAGGGGATGGATCACTTGATGATTACCTGTTCTGTTCACTCCCTCTGATGCACCTGGCATTGGCCACTGTTTGAAGACAGGATACTGGGCTAGAATGACCTTTCATCTGACCCAGTGTGGCCATTCTTATGTTCTTGCCTTAAATTAGACTTTAAACTCTTTATTGACAGGAACTTAGTTATTGTAATACTCTCCTTTCTATCGCTCCCTCTTTTTATCTCTTCCCTCTCCAGTCCATCCAAAACGCTGTTGCTAAAGAAATTTTCATTTTCTATTCCTCTAACCATGTCCTCCTAGAGTCACTTCATTTGCTGTCCCTCGTGCTTGCATATCTCCCACTTCCTGCCTGCTAAATGTCTTCTCTCTCTACCTCTTCAGACACCATTGTAAAAATCACTTATTCCAGGAATGTTTTCTTCCTTTTAACCACTGATAATTTTGATTGCACTCTTTTCCCAGAACTAACGCCTCATGCCTTGCCTTGTGTTTGTTTGCCTTGTCTACTATAGATTGTAAACTTTTGAGCATCCATCTCTATGGTGGTATATATATGGTGGGAATGTACTGCACTATATAAATACTTATTAACTAGTTGTGGGGGCAGATCCTCAGGTGGTGTAAACAATGGAGCGATGATAAAATACACCAGATGAGGAACTGCCCCGCTGAGTATAAATGTGCCCAAGATTTTAGGATCGATCTTTTTTTAAAAGCCACCTTCACAGAAATTCTTGAGATGTGCTTTCAACTGTAGCAGCACAAAGCAGTGCAGTACATTATAAAGCAACTCTCCATCTGAAATGTCAGTTTCAGTATTGCGTTGGGGGGAACTTGACTACGATAGGGCAGAAGGACTTTTAAAATGCATTTGATTTAAAATATATATTGATACAGACAAAATAGTTGATGCATTTTGACATTAATTTGCATCACAATCTGGGAAGAACTCCTAGGTCCCTAGTTACGACTGTGACTGACGCATGGTATAGTCAGTAAGTTCTCTTCTCTTCTGTGCCCATCCTACAAAAAGCAGCAGCCTCCTCTGATGAATGATTGGCTCTTAGCTAAATGCTACGTAGTGTTACTATTTCTCCTGTGACGTCTTTGTGTTAAAGATGCTGATCAACTGCTTTAATCTACCTGACCTTTCGGAGCTCAGCTTCTCTCAGGCTGGCTCCAAATGTAATTCTAGGGTGTTTCAAGGACATAATGCATTGAAACAGCTGAGACAGGGAAAATTGTCTGGCAGAGTAAAAGCCATAAGGGAAGGTTTCTCTGAATAGTTTGGTAATTGTGCAGGTTGCACAAGTAAAGGCTTTTCACTTGCCTTGATTCCTGTCTTTACACTGTCTATGCAGGCCAGGATGATCTGCAATCTTCAAGGCAGCTTTTCTTAGCAAAAGGTGACAAACCTGCTGTGTTTTATAAACAAGTTTTATCATGAGGGCGTGGGGTGGCTGATTTGAAACCTCAGTTTGATGATGGCAATACAAGGTGAAATGCCAATAACAGTGTGAAATCTCAGTGCTGTTATTGTGAATTCGCTTAATGACTGGCATACTGAGGAGTGAAGCTAAATTTTCATTATGCCTTTCAGTCCTACAGGAAACAAAAATAGTTCCTCAATGCAGAATTTACTGAAAAAATACATGACCTTTTTAGTGTCAGATACTCAGATCCCTCATGGTAAATCTGCCTCTTTTCTTTATATGTATATTAAATAAAAACATTTAGGACTAGGAACTGCCCTTAATCCAACCTAACTAATTATACAGTCCCCATCACTGTAGTACAAGAACGTCTATCATCACAACCCCCAGAAGATATATCCAGCGCAGCAGGGGGAGTATTGTCTCCATGACCATTGAATCACTGACCTTTTGACTGTCACTGCCAATTGGGGTACTACCAGTGATCTAGACTCCTTTCAACTTGGCAACAGACTAGACTGATGCAACCAACTTGTTTCACACGAGCTGCTGAATAGCCACTACCGAGCAACGATTTCTCATTGTGACTGAGATAGGTTGCTAGTTCAAATCAACCTAGCAGATTTTATCTATTCTGAGATCATGAATAAATAGACCCCCCCACACACAAAAAACCCCGAAACAAAAAAAAACAAACTCAAGACTGAACTCTGGGTGGTATTGTGGTCTGATTTGTTAAGACCTGGTAATTTATTCCACAAGGGTATACATATTTACTTAATACATTTTATATATACTCCTTTGTATTTCATAGAAGATTAGGGTTGGAAGGGACCTCAGGAGGTCATCTGGTCCAACCTTTGCTTAAAGCAGGACAAATCTCCAACTAAATCATCCCAGTCAGGGCTTTGTCAAGCGGACCTTAAAAACCTCTAAGGAAGGAGATTCCACCACCTCCCTAGATAACCCATTCCAGTGCTTCACCACCCTCCTGATATCCAATCAAACCTCCCCTACTACAACTTGAGCCCATTGCTCCTTGTCTGGTTTGTGCTTTCCAGTGTACTCTCACACTGGGAGGGGGTAGGGGTCTTCAAGAACAACTCTGGCAGGCCCATCAGCATGCTGCAGTTGGAGGAGGGGCTTAAAAAGGAGGTGCTGCAGGCCAGCAGGGGGGCAGGTGGAGAGAGACAGACCTGTGCTCGCTGCTGCGGAAGGACTAAGCTAGGAGGGTAGCCCCAGGAGGAGGACTGCTCCATGAAGCCAGGAGTTTCTAGCCTCCAGAGGTCCACAGGTTGGTTGCAAGGAGAACCACAAGCCACAACATACATGAAGCAGGGACAGAGCAGCAGGAAAAGACCCAGGGCAGAGTTAGCTTGACTACGGGCAGAGATGTCGGAACTAAGTGTGTTGCCTCCATCCCCCACTTGAAGTGGTTTCCATCATGTACAGGGTTTACAGTTTGGTTCAATGGCTCTCAGCACCCCCAAAATACAAGTTGTTCCAGCACCTCTGACTGCAGGTAGTGGACGCCTTCCTTGCAGTGCCCAAGGGAGCCCTGCATTGGAAGCCAGTGGACTGGGAGGGCCCGGGATTTCCCTACCACTAGGTGGGCCTGTCAGCACAGACTCTAACCACTAGGCAGGGGCTTACTCACTCAAAGCACCATATAAGAATCTCTCTGAAGTGCTGAATATGGTGCCTACTCAGCTGCAATTAAGCACCACACATTTAAAATAGAAAACATTAAAGAACAATGTGTTCAAGCAGACACCAACTGAAACCCTCAAAGGCTCAGGCAAACCACACTGACACACTCCAGTTAAAACACTGTACAGGGGAAAAAAATCTGTTCAAAACAACTTAATGGCCCCAAAAGTGGTGAAAGAAAATTGGCTGCAATGAATGGACCTCAAATATGGATTAAAAGCAGCCAATGAGGGATTCAGGAAGACTTCATGTGGCACAGAGTTCCACAGATCAGGTCCCTCAGCAAAGCAAGCTCTGCTACTGAGCTGATCATGACCAACACTAAAAATTCAGAACCTGTGAGGAAGCAGAGAAACTGCTGTCCGGCAGAGCAGAGGTTAAAGAAACCTTTGGGTTTAGCTAGTCCAGTCCCACTATACCTGCAGCCAATGCCAGGCCTGGAGGGGGCAGAAAAGAAGGGAGGCTGACTCAGTTTGGGACCGACTGGTGAGGAGGCAGGAGCTCTCTGTTTGCCTGCCCAAAGGGACAGAGCAGCGACTTGCCAGCCAGCACAGCCACTTGAGGAAAGTAAGGGCTCCCCCAGCCAAGGAGAACCTACAAATAAGGTGTGGGGCAACTGGACTAGTGGGGCCATGGCCCAAACTAAAGGGACTTGAAGGAAATAGCCCAGGGAAGAGAGTCTCAAGAACCCCCACCACTACCACCAGGAGGGAGACCCATCTCCCCTGTTTAGAGGTTAACCTACACAGGGCCCTGGGCTGAGACCCAGTGGAGAGGGAGGGTCTGGGTCTTCCTACTACTCCTCATGGCCTTACAGCGTGAAAAGCCAGCGATCTAGCCACTAGGCAGCACGGCCACAAAAGAACCTATCGGAGGGCCTGATTCTTATTTATACTTAGGTGCTTTGATTCTGGCAATGAAAAGAGGCCTTAAAGTGGGAGCAAATGTAGATTACCTTATGGCTACTTTTGGTGCTGGAGTGGTGTCAAGGGCTTTTAGTGTAAATGAGAATCAAGCCCCAGGAGTCAATCTGCAATGGCTGATCAGACTTATGGGCAAGAGAAATAGTTGAGTGGCAGTCAAAGTGATTAGTATTAAAGAGTCATCTTTTACCCAGAGTTTCCATGGTCTGGCATCTAAGATGCCAGTTATTTCTTTTCTAGATATAGGGAATTTTTTCTGTGAGTAAATGTGTAGTTTTTAACAGTAACTACTGTAGGCCAGAATTATGAAGAGCTTTAAATAACAGTAATAAGATTGTGATGCGTCTTTTGGTCCTCTTGCAGACGGCGTAGATGATGGAGAGCCACCATAAAACAACTGGAAGCCCCTAGACCCCAATTAGGATGCTATTCAGGAAATTCACACCTCTCTCTGTCTGGAGGACTGAACGTGAATTGCCTCACCATTAATTCTCAAACACTGATAGGATATTTTCCAAACTGAAGCTGTCAAGCATGTACATCTACAGCAACCTGCAGATGGATTTGTGTGCAAATGTGCCTTGATATTCACAAACGCATTAACAAAATCTTGGACTAGTCGGAGAGCCATGCTCAGCAAAACGCCCTGACCGATCATGGCTCTGGCTTTTGCATTTTCATACACAAAGGGAGCGACAGAATTTGATTCTCTTTGGAGAGCATATTTTGGGCTTTTCGTAGTATTTCGTAAGTCACAGGCACTAACTTTCTTCGTTTTATTGGGAGTAGTAAATTAGAGGATTCTTTTGGAGATTCCCAATGATTCTAGAAGGTTTTCTAAAAACAGATTAGCTATGGGCATCCCCTAATACAGAGGTGGGCAAACTTTTTAGCCCGAGGGCCACATCAGGGTTGCAAAACTGTATGAAGGGCCGGGTAGGGAAGGATGTACCAGAATGTCTGGGCATTGCATCAGATGTCATTTTACATCTCAGAGTAGCATAAAGAGCCATGGTGTTTGATGTAAAACCTCAACAGGTGCTTTTTCTGTTGACTCCAGTGGGCTTTGGATCAGGCCCTTATTGAGAGATAGGATCTGCCTCCAAGCCTCAACAATTTTTCAATCCCTACAGGTGGCCTCACCAGATCGGGGGTTTCTGGCTGGAAACCAGAAATTCTATTGCATGGGAAATACTGGCATTTCCAAATTTGTTTCCACTGTGAATTAAAACAAAAAGTTGATATTCCATAATTTTTTGTGGAACAGAAATATCACAAAATTTAGATTTGGGAATAATGAAATATTTTCTTTCGATGTCAAATCATTTCATGTCAAGAAGATGAAATATTCCATATCTCCACTGTTGAAAAATATATATTAAATATTAAAATTATTGCAATAGAATTCAATAGCAAAACAACACAAGAAAGAATTTGTTTTCAGCAGTTTTAGGGATAGAAAATAAGATGGAGAATATCTTATTGCCCTTATACAAATCCATGGTGCGCCCACATCTTCAATACTGTGTACAAATGTGGTCTCCTCATCTCAAAAAGGATATATTGGCATTAGAAACGGTTCAAAGAAGGGCAACTAAAATGATTAGGTGATTGGAATGGATCCCATAGGAGGAGAGATTAAAGAAGCTAGCACTTTTTAGGTTGGAAAAGAGGAGACTAAGGGGGGATATGATAGAGGTATATAAAATTATGAATGGCGTGGAGAAAGTGAATAAGGAAAACTTATTTACTTGTTCCCATAATAGCAGAACTAGGGGGCACCCAATGAAATCAGTGGGCAGCAGATTTAAAACAAATAAAAGGAAGTTCTTCTTCACACAGCGCACAGTCAACCTGTGGAACTCCTTGCCTGAGGAGGCTGTGAAGGCTAGGACTATAACAGGGTTTAAAAGAGAACTGGATAAATTTATGGAGGCTAAGTCCATTAATGGCTATTAGCTAGGCTGGGTAAGGAATGGTGTCCCTAGCCTTTGTTTGTCAGAGGTGGGTGATAGATGGCAGGAGAGAGCTCACTTGATCTTTACCTGTTAGGTTCACTCACTCCGGGGTACCTGGCATTGGCCACTGTTGGTAGACAGGATACTGGGCTAGATGGACCTTTGGTCTGACCCAGTACGGCCTTCCTTATGTTCTTATGTTCCCTCAAAATATCATCAAAATCAACATGTTCTTGCAAAATGTTTTTATTTCAATGAAACTGTGTTTTCTGACAGAAAACTGTTCCATTTCAAAATGTTCTGACTCTTTCTACTTTTGATACATTTGTTGGGCAGCATAGTAAAAGCCTTAGTTATGCCTGTTTTGAGTGTGTGGAGAGGAGAAACTGGTGTCTGTTCTTAAGGGCTGGCAACTTTCTCTAGCATTAAAATCATATGAAAAGTAAAGAAGCCAAAGAATGTTCTCCCTAGACCTACACCCAATTTCCTACTTTCACCGCCACTTCCTTTAACCTAAATGACTTGCACAATTGGAATATATATTGAGCATAAAGGTCCAGCTTCCTCTTCCTAACTGTTCTCCAAAGAGTGAGAACAACCTTGGGTTCGCACAGTTTGCCTGTAAAGGGCTTGATAACATCTCTTCAGGAAGGAACCATTTTTTACAACAGCTTTTTCAGCTTACGACCTGCCTTATAAATGTATTACCCTGTTTTAGTAATGCATCCAAAGCTGCTGGCCACCATTTAAGAACTTGATCCTCAAAATACTTCAGCAGGTTACTGACTTCACTCAGGTATGCATGGAACTCTTGTGACAATTCACTTGAATAAAGGCTTAAGTATTTGCAGGGCTAGACTTTAAATCCAGAATTACCAGGCGAGTGCTAGTCACATTTAGATACCAAAAAGAAGTGGATAGATTTTTGAACACGCTCAGCACATTGGGTGCAAAACTCTCTTGGAAATCTGGCTTTTCAGGTCACAATGGGAGCTGTGGGGGACAGAGCACTTGTGAAAATCTGGCCCTTGTGCGGATACCTAAATAGGAGTTTTGAAAAACAGGGCCCCAATGATAGGTTGAAAATTTGGCCCTGAACTCTAGAAACTCAGAGCTCCCATGTCCATGTCAGAAAGAGCTGTGTGGGCTTTTTCTCCTGCAGCAATCTGTCACGCATGGTCTCCAGAAAGAACTTAGGTTCCCATTTTGTCCTTGCCCATGTGATATTTGTTTTTTTACTGCGGGTATTTCTGAGCCATGGAGATCTGACCAAATTCAAAATTTCCCACAGTGTGGGAACCATCCCGTCTTCAACCAATCTCTTCAAAATTAATTTCCTATCAATTTGATTATGGGGTGGGGAGGTTTGAGGGGAGAGAAAAAGCCTTTTAATAAATGTGATGAAAAGTTAATGATCTGGGACACAAAATATCCTGATTGATTATTAGTTCCAGCTAATTGCTGGCAGCTGCAGATATTTTGATAAGCACCCCAGAGAGTCAGCTGTTATTTGTTCATAAACAACAACATGTGCATTACTTATTTCAGAGTCAGAAAAACAAGAACAAGAAAGAACCAATGTAAAGTCTCCATGAAGGAGGCATCAGAGTGAATCCCTCAAGCTGCAAGATCCTCCATCCTGAATCCCTTCATAGACCTGCTTCCTAGCACACAGAGAGGCAGACTCTAAACATTTCAGGATGCAGCACACCCAATCATAACTATACAAAGCCTGATTCCTTGTTATCATGCAGCCCTTTTTTCACCATCTTTGGCAGTACAAAGATGTTGTAGAGCAGCTTCCCAGGGCCCGCAGGGAATATCCTATGCCATTGCATCCCCCTATCTCCTGCAACAGGCCTCAGCATTTGGGATGCTCCAGCATGGGATAGGTATGTATGAGAAAGTGGGTGTTGTGGGAGTGAGACAGAGTGGCTGGTGCATTCTTATGCTGTGGTGCGTCTGCATCGCTGCAGTGGTCCATAGGAGCTGTTGTATCTGTTGCATAGTGCCCTGCCTAAAACTGTCCCTGCTCTGGTGCTGGGATAAATCCCCCTGATACTCCACAGAAGGCTTATGCAAACTATGTGGGCCTTTTGGGGCTGCAAACTTGGGCTGAGAGTCTTATGAGAATGGGGTGACTTGCAGAATGTCCTGTACTTCCCACTCAGAGTAGCTTCCAGAACATTCTCTCTTCAGGCCATTCAGCACTTCCAGAGCCAACCAGAAATACAAATAACCCACCGGTCTAGTATCAGTAGTTTCTATTTGAGTTCAGGGCCTACCAAGCTTAGGGGTTGGGAGTAGCGTCTTATTGTTCAAAATCCTCTGCCCATTGCTAATCACTGATCTCTAATACACATTTGTTTTATCTGGGGAGCAGGCTAAGTGTGGGAGAAAAGGTGTCAAGCGGCTTTACAATCAGAAGAGGTGGCCGGTAGAGAATAACACAGCATTCAACACAAGAGCTGTGGATCCCAGCTTGTTAGCCCCGTGACGACTGAAGGCTACCGATGCCTGAACTTAAAGGAGCCTTGTCAGGACACAGAAGCAGAGTGAATTGAAGATCTGGCTCCCCCTTTCTTCACATCAAAAATAGATCATTTCATTGTACATGTACACTGCAGAACTCTCCTACTGAACTCCAATCCCTTAGCCAGATTCTCACAGTAAACACTTGACAACACAGCTGCACTCACACAGCTATCCTGGTGGGGAACATTCCTGTGCACAGGTCCATTTGTTCAAAGTAGGTTCCCCCGCCACCCCACATATGCAACTTAATTCCACAGACACAGCAAGAAATCACAAGCAATATGAAAAGATATGAAGGAGGGTGTCTCCATGAAAATCAGTTTGAAATGCCAATTAAGATCAAGCATATGGAAGCTGCAGTTAACTGGCTGGCACAGACATGCCAGGCACAGTGGATTAAAGATAAACTGTCTGGCTAGCTAGCTGGGCAAGAATGGAGTAGATGCTGATCCAAATGGGGGGAGACATCTTTGTAAACAGAAAGGGTTGCAGTATTCTGGGAGCACTGCAACCGTTTGATCTCAAGTGACATCTTAATACTAAAGAGTTAACAACACAGGCAGCAAAAACAATTTATGGGCACTCACTGGGTTGACTGGGCATTGCCCATGAGTACCATCTCTTAATTTATTATGCAGCCTGATTTCCTTTACTACCCTCTTCTGCCTGGCAACAAGGTACCCAATAGCTCCTTTTACTAGATCACTGCAATACACCATGCTAAAGCATTCCAGAAATACTACAGCATCGGAAACGCTGCCCTTAAAAAACAATGCAGAAACTGCCCAGAAGACTACAGTGACACAATTTTATGCTGCAGAATTTAGGCTCATTATTGTCAAAGGTTGGAGAAAAGATTCTGAGGTAATCTGCAAAACCTAAGGGATTTATCTTTCTATTGTAACAGATTGCACTGCCTGTGGGTCACTTAATTCTGCAGGTTGCAATTGCAAATAACGAAGAGAACGTATCCAGTTCTCTAAGATTCCGGAGTACCCCAGGCTGTATGAAAAGATCAGGCAGAGCTTTAGTAAGCGAAGTTAGTAGTAGCAGTGTACTATTTTCACTCATTCATGAGTGTTTCCATAGTTACCCAGAGCAGAAGGGCTCAACCAGAAAGACTGAAAAGAAAAGAGAAAATTAGGAGGGACAGGGAAATAAATAAGAGGAGCCTTATTACAGATCAGGCTGGTCAGAGGGTTAAGCTGCTTTGTTAATGGAGTGCCAGAAAGCAGTGAATAAAAAAAAAGATGGGATTTAATAGTGTGTTGGTTATGCTTTAATTTCAGATGACACGGGCAAGTGCGGTCTGCTCAGCCTCCCTCTTGCAAATATCCACCTGAGAAATTTGCTGTAGTTAGCATCACTTTAATGAACTGAACACATAAGCCTCGTGCCAGTGATGGATTAATCCTTTTCCTATTACTGTATGGAATCATAGAAAGGTAGGGCTAGGAAGGGACCTTGATAAATTATTGCCTTCCACCCTGGACTCGCTGCACCCAAAAGAGATTTAAAAACTGGATACTGATTCCAAACTGAGCAAAATAGGCAAAGCTTCATGTATACGCAGAAACAGATGGGACCCAGCACTAAGTGACCAGAGACCCAACCAATGGGAAAAGCAAAATGGAAACGGGAACAATTACTGAAAAATAAGAGGAACAGGGCGTTCTCCATGGGGGGCCCCCCCATTTTGGAACATATCCCCTCCATAGTCACAAATAGCCCCTCCTTCAGAGCACGCTGCAGGGCCCAGTTCTTTACCCAGGTGTTGGGAATGGGATTGACACAGTCATCTCCATCCAGTATTTATGGGGATGAAGAGACAGTGTGGCCCAGTGGCTAGGACAATGACCTAGGATCCAGGAGACCTGGTTTCTAGTACCAGCTCTGTCACCCAGGTTCAGACATTTGGTGCATGTATTTGGCTGAGGAGCCAGTGAGGCAAGGCTACCACCTCTAGGATTATGACTGGATGCCCCTAAGACTGAATTCTCCCTACATATATTAAGAGTGAGGGATGGGGTAGTGTTTACCCTTTGATTTTATTTTCAGTCGATTATTTTCTGATTTCAGAGTGAGTGGATGCTGCTGGGTTATTTTTATGGGCTAAGTCATGGCTCCTTAGACTACATGGCAAAACCCGGGAATAAACAGGCATTACACCCCTGCATAAGCTACTCAGAGCTGGTGTCCAGGTTCAGAGAAGCAAGCTGCTCCTGCCTCTCCACTTACTCTCAAACTCCAGAGTAGGTGGGCAGAGAATGGGTGGCAAATGAATGGAGCCTTTGCGCCATCCCCATGTTCCCTGGCCTGCATAAGGGGTATCATTTACTGCCAGGAGAGGCCAAAAGCTACTTACTATCCTAGCTCAGAGCAAGGAGACAGCAGGGAAGGAATTGGGACTGAGAGGGGTGTCTGTTGCACAATATGTCCTGGAGCTATTCCTGAGGGAAGGCAGTTCACTCATTGCTGCTTGCTCAGGGTTGGCCTAAGGCCAATATCAGTGTATTTATAAGAGCACCAAAGGCACCTAGAATCAGGGATAGGCACTTCTGATACATATTATAAATCTAAATGAATAATCCATGTCCACCGTCTCTCTCTTTTGCCAGCTAGAGGCTGCCCCTTGTTTGCTGTTACTCTTGGCCCTAGCCCATAGGGATGGATCACTTGATGATTATCCTGTTCTGTTCAGTCCCTCTGAAGCACCTGGCATTGGCCGTTATTGGAAGACAGGATACTGGGCTATATGGACATTGATCTGAGCCAGTACAGCTGTTCTTATTGGCCACATGATCTGGGACAGCCTATTTACCAACCTCCATTACAAAGCATGCATCTCGCCCTGGTGATGGTTAAAGGCTAAGGCTCTGAGCAAAGAAAACTCTAGGACAGTTTGTGAAGAATGACAGTGAGCAAATATTCACAGGAATCTGTCGCCTCTACCCCAAAAAAATCAATGGCATGATGTCGGAGACCACCATCTTCATTGACCAATGAGTTAGTGTTGATGAAGGTTGGTTTCCTCTCTTGTAATCTTGTTCACATAAGCAGTGGTGCATTTGTCCACATGAGATTTTTTCACAGCTGAGAACAAGATTATATGAGGATGATCTTAGATTGCTGACCCCACCAACATAGGCCAAATCTTGTTCCCACTGAAGTTAGCTGAAGGGAACTTTCTCACTGACTTTAGTGGAAGCAAGATCAAGTCCCATGGGCCTGATCCAGCACTTAATATGTATCCCTTTAAAAAATGTTACAAAGCAAATGCAGTCCTTAAATACATTAGAAATTAGATACAGAAACTTGAGGGGTGGGACTTCTGCTCCTATAAGCTGGTGCTTATGGTTTCATCTTGTTTTGAAAAGAAAAATACAGAGACTGACAAAAAACAGAAATAATTTGTCTATGGAAATGCTTTTAAAAAAAATATAATTTAGAAAGTAAAAGCTTTCCTTTGGGATTTCCTTCCTCCAGAAAATGCTTCTCTTTCACTGTCCCACATAAGCCTAGTTTTTCAATGTTGCATTTTTGAGAAGTAAATGTCATCATGAGAGAAATAACAAAAATGGGAAATACCAGAAGCACATTTTTTTTCCTGTTAATGACATTTTATGAACTCTGTTAACAATTTACCATTGTAATGACCTTTCACGGCAAGAATGAGGCCTACTCACTTTGTTTTCAGGTTTTTTAAACTCATTTCAATTCAGATTTTAACGTGGAAAACGGAGCTATAAAAATAATATAAAAGCTTCTCTTTGTTTTAAGGTTCTAATTTAAAGCTGGTCATGTTAGTTCTGAGTTATGTTGTGTAATAACTTGAAGGGCACATCTTTCCTTTTCATCTGAAAACATGTGAACCTATCTAGCATTTAATTTAAACTGCAAATGCAAAGGAGGAGGTTTTTCTGGGTTATAAAAGACACAGTATCAGTGTATCTGATCATTTTCAGTACCTCTAAAATAATTCCTTGCACCATAATAAGTCATTCTTCTTAACATGGGACATGTTGATGTCTTCAGTTAATAACTGCAGTATATAACACTGTCAACAAGGATATGCAACACTGAATTAGGTAACTAAATACTACACACACACACACACACACAGTTTTAACAGTGTATTTTTTAAGAGATTATGTCAACCAGGGAATAAACGCACTAGGTTATTTTTAATTAATCTGTGTAGTCTCTAACTGAGCTAATTATAATGGCAACTTTTACACTGCTATATTTAAGAGTCATGCCAGTACATCCATGACAAACTATTATGTTCATGTGTTTCTAACTCAGATATAAAAATTTGCTTTATAGGGTTATATTCAAGCTTAGCTCCAACAAAAGAGAAGTTAATAGGGAGTTCATGGTTTCTTTGGGTTTTTTGGTATCAATATACTTTAAAAAAACGAAAAGACTGGTTTTATCACACATTTTTCCAGAATTGGTGAATTAATCAGTTTTCCCATTTAAACAAAATATGGAAATAACTGAGAATTGGCATTAGCATACAGTTGTATACATGCTACCGTTCATGCAGCACCTTTGTCATTCATCAGTATACAGTTTCATCTTTGAAGGAAGCCCAATACATTTGCAGACTAAACAATCTCCACTAAGCCTTGACGTATTCCTGTGTGGGGAGGGGAGGTGGGTCGGGTCATGAATTAAACATTTGCCCATTCATTCCACATTGCACAGTTTTAAAACTGACTTGATAGTTTGCTGCCATGAACTGAATAGTAAGTATGTGCATCACTACCCTCTGCTGATGGAATCAGAAATGTTTCACTGTGTGTCATAGTTCCTTTGCTGCTATCAATTAAACTAAACTAATGGAAGATATTTTCTAGGTAGGAGGATGTCAGATTTCTCCTGTGTGCTGCTGTAAAGTTGACGAATGGGTATGATGGAGCATAGTGACAAATATGAAGACCTAGGTGGCCACAAGTTACATTACATGGTCCATTATGCCCCTATGTAACAATGTAATGCCATTCATTTAAAGGGTATTCATTTAAAAAATCATTCATTTTACATGGTTTTAACACTCACAAGAGCCAAGAAATTCAGAGTTTACATGGAAAATCCAAGCTGTTTTATTTGTCTAACTCAACCTGCACAGCACCACACAAAGAATGCAACATAACAGAACTGACCTAAGACTCCTGTGGTATCTAGACACAATGGATGTGCATGAATGGCACATCACTCTGAACCTCCTTGGATTTGTTAGCTCAGCTTCTTAAGGACACTTAAATTGACTTTTTTTTTGCAGTTGATATTTAGCCTGCCCTACTGGGAAACAGATTATTCCCTCTCATGAACACTAAACCCTATTAAATCTCACTTCCTGCCCACTTCAGGTGTCTTCCAGTTTGCAGATAAAACAGGGCAGTTGCTCTTCCTGGCCAGCCAAATAGCATCCTGATCGCTTATGTTTAATAGAAAAGAAATGACTGAACACTGATAAAGTTGACCATTATGCTTTTGAGGAAAAGAAAAATGACCACAGAACAATCTGATAACATGGGAATTTGCTTCCTGTGTAACATGATATTTATAACCTCCTGAATAAGAACATAAAAAGGGCAGGAAGGATAATTTCAGTTGGCTGGCATTAACATTTTAAACTTTAAAAACAATGTTTAAGGGTGAGACACACAAAAACAACAAAAAGACAGGAAACTCAAAGTTCGGGCTGCCCTTTGCTCTTTAGACTGTAAACTCTTCGGTGCAAGGAGACTCTCTCATGTGGAAGTACATGTCTAGCATAACGGGGCCATGATCCAAACAGGGACCTCCAAGTGTTACTGGAATACACCTAAATACTAAGGGGCACATCCTATCAGCACATTCACTGCAAATCTGAACATTTCTTGTTAATTTGAAAATAGAAGAGAGCCCATACCTCGATTTTCAATTACTTTTTAGCTTTTATGTATTTACCTCTTTCCCGAAATGTTAGAAATCAGGCAATGGTTGCCCAAGACCCTACGAACTCTTGCAAGTAGAGCAATATTTATGAACCATAATGACCCAAAATCCTGTTGTGCTGATCACCTACAGCTCCACTTGATGGGAACTGGAACTGTGGATGCCCAGCATCTCTGAAATTCAGTCCCTAAGAGAACAATAAAGAACAAGAGAGAGAGAAAGCGAGCATACAAACCCCAGTCTACATATCTGCCACCCAGATACTACAAAAAAAATTTTGCTTCATGAATAAGGCTTTAGTTGTCAGATTTCACTATGGGGAAACTTTCTACGGGTGAATGATAATCCCCCGAAAATTAAGATGTGGAAGAGCATCTATACTGATAGGAGAAAACAAAATGATGTTATAAGCATTTTATGCATGAGAAAGGCAAAGGTTTCTATTTAAAAATATCAGTGAAATATGTTTATCGGTTCAATATAGTGTGGTAAACCCAGAGCAGGCAGCTACCAGACGGGGTGATAAGGGAGGTAACCACAGGTCAGTTGGGCTCAGCTGAGTAAAGGTTGCCAGAGACTCAGGCAAGATCAGCTGATACCAATGAAGCCCTGACAGAGACCTTTTTAAACCCTCCTCCCCGGCTAGGAAGGGAGAGGGAGAGATAGATGGAGTGAGGCTGCCAGCAGGTTGGGGGCAGCAGACAGGGAGCCTCTCCAAGCCAGGGGACTGCTTTCCCTGGACAAAGGGTAAAAGACTCAGCCAAAAAGGAGTGACTAGAGGAAGGGAAAAGCCTGCCCTTGTGCTTTCTAGGTGGTTTGCCTGGGCAGCCCTTGCCTCGCCAGAGCTTAAAGGACTAGAGCCTGGTGAGTCAGAGAAGGCACTTTGCCACAATATTCAAAAGTAGAAAGGAATAAAAAGCCTATATATCTATATCTATATATCTATGGCAGATATTGCTTCATTTCACATTCTTCATAACAAGTGACAAAGCAGCTTGCACTTAGCTGTCTTGACTTCACATTCCAAATTAAAAATGTTTCTGAATCTGTTTTAAAGTGTATTAACAAAAAGAATAAAATCAACATTATTCTTGGCATTTCTATAGTGCCTTCCAGCTACAGACCTCAAAGTGCTTTACATACAAAAGAGACTAGGCAATTATTTACCAGATGCAAGAGGAGTTCTGATCTCAGATGTGTTAGCATGATTTTAACTGATCTATAGAGTTGCTCCACATGCACATCTGGGATGAGAGACTGGCACAATATATTTAAATGGACACCATCAACTGTAACAACCACCAGAAACCACTTCTGTGCAGGAAAAATTCTGCTCAGCCCCAGCAACCGTGGAATGAGTCCGGTCAGCATATAGGAGCTGTGAGGGGGCGGAGCATGCTCAGTGCAGATGGAATCCTCTAAGAGAGGGGTTCTCAACCTTTTTCTTTCCAAGGCCCCTCCACAACATGCTCTAAAAACTCCACGGCCTGCCTGCGTCACAACTGTTTTTCTGCATATAAAAGCCAGGGCTGGTAGCAATCAATTCAGTTGCCCCAGGTCTCACGAAGCTCAGTTGCTCAGGCTGTTATATACAGAAAACATTTGTTTTCTGTGGCTTCGGTGTTCTTCGGCTTCGGTCCAGGCAGTGGAGCAGCGGGCCTCTGAGCTTCAGCCCCAGTAGAGTGGCAGGGCAGTGGGACAGCAGGGCTTCAACCCCAGGCAGCAGAGCTCTGGAGCTCCAGGACTTCAGCGCCAGGTGGCAGGGCTCTGGGGCTTGGCAGGCCCCCTGAAACCTGTTCACGAACCCTGAGCTGAGAACCACTGGTATAGACCAAACTAGAAAAGATAATCTAGTGGTTAGTGCTGACCTGGAACTTTGGAGACCCAGGTTCAGTTCCCTGCTCTACTTCCTGTGTGACCTTCGGCAAGAAACTTAGTCTCTCCCCCTCTAAAATGGGGATGATAGCACTTCCCTACCTCACAGAATGCTGCGAGGGGAAATCCATTAAAGACTGGGAAGTATGAGAGCTGGTTGGAAATTTTCCAGCAAAACATTCCAATTCATCTCAAGTGAAGTGTTTTGAGGAAACCTGTCAATCTGGATGAAAACTTAATTTTGAACACACACAAAAAATGGGAAAAGAAGATAAAAATAGAACGTTGCAATTTTCTGTTTCAACACAACTTTTCATGTAATTTTTTTATGTTATATAATATAAAAAAAGGGTTCAGCAACCTTTGGCACCTGGCCAAACCCCAAACGTTTCAATTGGCCCCCAAAACATTTTTTTTCCTCCAGAATTTTGGTTTGCAAAAAATTTTAATATTTTCTTTAAATCACAGATTTTCTCACAAAACAAAAAATCTGGTTCTTATCCAGCAATATGAAGCACTCAGATGCTACAAGGCTACGTCTACTCTACCACGTCCGTCGGTAAAACTTATGTTGCTCAAGAGTGTGAAAAAAAACCCCTTCCTCTGACCGACATAAGTTACAGCGACTGAAACGCCAGAATGGACAGCACTATGTTGGGAGGAAATGCTCTCCCGCTGACATAACTACTGCCGCTCGTTGGAGTGGTTCAATTATGTTAATGGGAGAACTCTCTCCCATCGGCCTAGAGCGGCTACACGCGAGATCTTAAAGCAGCGCAGCTGTACCAGTACAACTGTACAGCTGTAAGATCCCTAGCGTAGACATAGCCTAAGGGAACTAGGATAGACTAACGGACTAAGCAGGATAGACTAATACACTAACACCCTCTAGCGTGATTAAGCAGGACACTAGTCAAATACCATCACGAAAATGGTTCCAGAATGGGGTCGCATAGGGTCTGAGGCTTTTGAAAGATCTAACTCTGCTTCCATTGACTTCAGTAGGAGCAGAGTTCAGCCAACGCAGAGCACTTTTGAAGAACCTGGTACCAGTGTTCAAATCCTATCATGCACCAATTATATCCCTATCCATGAAGATTATTCTTACCATCAGGAGGAGTTGTATGTACTTGGAAGGGACTATACAGTTGCCATTGTTAAATTAGGAAGTGACAAAAATGGTAATATAGTGCAGATGATCACTCCGAACTCAGCCCCATCCTGATTCCTGTTCAATAAAGGAGAAATTACCTTTGGTGGGGGGTAAAGAATCAAAATTGTAAAGTTGTTTCTGTTTCACAGGGTCCAAAACAGACCCATTTTCTGGAGACATTTTCTGTGATTTTTTTAAATGAAAATGTTTCTCTTGCTGTACACTAGGTTTTAGATAAGTGTTTTCAACATATTTTTGTCTAATCAAGAACCCAGTGTACAATAAGAAAAGATACCAAAAAAAAAAAGCCAAAAATGATTTTGATACAAATTTGTATGAAAAGGTCAGTAAAGTAAATCACATTTCACAACATATGGGTCCATTTAGAACCTGGTGAAACAGAAACAAAATGCATTACATTTTTTTCTTCCAATGCTAACAATTTTTTGTGAAAAGTTTCATTTTTGTAAAGGAGGTCACTTTTTGGACACTAATAACCACGGGTGAGAAAAATTTCAATTTGCTCCAATTCCTGTTACGGAATCTGTAGAGCCGCCTCCTCAGGAATTTTTGGGGACAGATGGCTTCTGCCTGTACCTCTCTCGCCCCATGTCCCTGGGGTTTCAGGAAGGGCCTGATGTGCAGCACCTTGCCAGAATGCGATCCCATGTCCAGTCTCCTCTACAAAGAGCAAGCAATTTTCAAAAACAGGGGCCCACACATTGAAACAGATCACAGCCAGCAATTGTGCATAGAGACTGCAACCGAGCTGAATCATCTACATTGCATGACCGTAATCCCCAAATCCAGGTGCAAACTATTAGGAAATCCCTCTAATCAACAGTAGAGATAAGAGCACAATTTATTCTTTATTGTGAAGCACAGAAGGCACTGGAATACCAGCTTCATCCCTTTATTTATTTTAGGCAGCTCAGCAATACCAGTTATCCAGTGTAAATCTATACATAAAATAGGGAATATACGAACGAGCAAAGCCATGAGAAGGTTGTTGGGATAAATAAAGTCAATAAAGTCAATCAAAATCAATGGGCTGCACTGCTTGCTAAACAGATTTTTTTAAAAATGCCATTGTGTAAAATGAAGTACAACAGCTCCACTGATTCTTAATCCTTCAACGTTAAGGGCCACATTCCCTATTGCCTTGTGCAATGTGCAATCGCACCAGGGGAACGTATGGGTTAAAATGTTGCTAAATCAAAATGGTAGCAATTTATATCCACTTTGCACTGTGGCAAATGACTGCACAAGGTGTAAGCAATGGGCAATCTGGCCCAAAGTATTAACAGCAGATTTGATGGGAGATTATGAATATACACAACGGTAAATGAACCTAATTAAAAATCATTTGTCACAGTGCACGGCCTATACTGGAAAGTCACTAATGGAAACCTGTGCATTTGTGCAGAAGTCGGGAAAATGACCCTTATACAAAGGGCAGTAAAAAGTGTTTGCACCAAGAAAGCGTTATTTTGAGGGCGTGACTGGCATTTAAATGGGCATAATGCTTGCGCCAGCCCTCTGCACCAGGCTGAAGTTCAATCATTATTGGCAGACAACATACAAGTGTATTATAAGCAGCCCAAAACACACATGGATATCTAAATTTGTTTATAGAACTACAAAGATCTGATGCATTACCGTATGTTAAATTGATAGCAAAATTTATTCTGACTACACCAGAACAATCAATGCTCGGGGCACATGAGCACAGTGTCTACGATTCATGTCAAGATATGCAATAAACACTCAAAACAGAAAAGAATGGGACAACATATTAATCCTACATCTCTAGATAGAGAAACTTCATCACAAAATGTTTTATACCTTCCTCTCTCTCAGACACTGCATTTGAATCTCTCACTTCATTCACCTCTGAAAAACACCTTCCTCTGGGTCTGAACATGGAAGGTGTTAAACAGCTCACAGTAACACTATACTACTGAGTTTAGGAGAAAGAATAAAGATCAAAACTTGATCCAACTGAAATGGAAGGCAGAAATTGAGGTAGGCAGCATGTAATCACCAAAGATGGCTCTATTCATGGGGAAAAAAGGGTTTTGAGATTTTTAGGCGTTAGATTTACATTTAATTTGAAAGATGTTGCCTCCTACAGTACTGCACCCTCAATTATTCTTCTTTAAGTGTTCCACCTCTGCACATAACTCTGAGATAAACAAACTACCAGATCCTTGCTCAGATCTAACACTGTAAATGGCAGGAACTAGTGCAAACAGTACACTAGCACTTCACGAGTACAATTCAGAGGTGGGTGAAATTATTCGATGGGAACCTTTTTGTTGAAAAAAATGCAGATTTCGGTCAGCCAAAACATTTAGCAAATGCACATGGATTTCAGCAAATTGTATGGTTTGAAACAAAAACAGGAATGTTTTTGGAAATGTCAAAATGAACTATATCAATGTTTCTAAAAGGAAATGTTTTGATTTTTCAGGCTAGATTCACAAGGGATTTAGGTGCCATAGCAGGAGGCAGTGCCTCCCTGCACCTTGCCGTTAGCCCAGTGACCAGGGCACTCAGCTGGCATATAGCAGACCAAGATTTGAACCCAGGTCTCCCACATGCCAAATGACCATTGGGCTAAAGGTTATTGGGGGGCAGGGCGGCAGCAGCAGCACCACCACCCTTTAATTCCTTTGTTTTAAATTAAAAGGTTAAAAATGCCCAAAATGTTTTGTTTGACCCCAAACAATTTTTTCTAACATTTTTGATTAGCCAAGAATCAAAAACAAATTTGTTTTCGGTTCACCCCAAAAGGAACAATGTTTCTGCTTTTTGGAATTGCCAGGGAACTGAAAAAAAATCAGTTATTCGCCCATCTCCACTGTATGGGACACCTCCCACCACGCTGGGGCACAGATTTGCTATCAACCCAGAGGGAAGAGTTCCACCTACTGGATTTCTTCCACCTTGTCCCACAGCTCCTGGCTTTCCTTGACTGAGCAGGGAAAGGACATATGAGGCTTGTGAAATATGACAAAAACTGCAGCTCAAGGTGGTTTCCTGAGCATAAAAATGTATTAAAATAGGATTTGCTTTTGCATAGCCCAGGTACCACAAAGCACTGAATTGAGGGGGCAGTGACTAGAGCTTGCACAAAGCACTAACCGCTAAAAATTGTCCTTGTGGGTCCACTTTCCCCCTCCTTATCAGCTCACACATTTTTCATGAAGTCAAAAGCAGTTTAATGAGGTGAACAACAACAGCTTCTGAAGCTGTATTAAGGAGGTGAAAGTGGTAAAAGGGCTATTGGTTCACATGTTTTCTGGCATACTCTGATCAACTGCCAAAATCAGAAAGGAATCTCCCTTCATCCCCCACAGTGCCTCCACAGCTAGGTGCTTTGGAGCAAGGTTTTTGTTTCTTCGTCCGACGCACCCAGCATCGGCCACTTTCAAAGACACAATGCACACCTCAATGAGCCATGGCGTTTTCCTGTATTCCTTGCTTTCACTGTTAAAATAGTAACTTGCCTCTGTACAAAGCATGAATTTCCACCCGATAAATATTCATGACATTCCCCATAGAGCAGGTGGTCAGCGTTTTTTTTCTGCCGAAGACAGAAAAGAGATCTCCGATGGAAATGACAGTGCTCCACTTGCAATAGCTTAAAGCAGAAATATTCAAAAACATGACATTAGGTAAAGTATCAATCTCTGCAACTCACTTCTTCTGTAAAGCCAGATGTATAAACTGCATTTGATAGTAAAAGGCAAAATCTGAATATTTTCCAAGATGCTTAAACATGCTAATCAGATCATCTCAAACATAACAAAAGACTCTGAATGCTATGACATATGCTTGTGGTACAATACAACCAACTAAATTTACCTTCTAGCAATTTCAGTCACATAGGGTACCTTTCATTAATGAAAACTTCCATAAATGTAATACAATCTATAAATATAACCAAATCCTCTGATAGTTGAACTGAATGAAGTCTGACCTTTGGGGTTCAGATTTAAATGCCATGGGTTATGAGCACAGTATGATGCAGCTACTGACTGCAGTCGAGGGCTCAGTGCTGACAGATGTCCCTTTAAAAATCAGTAACATGGAATGAATGGAATGCTTCCATACAGTTCCTGACTGCCAAATAGCACATTTTAAATGAACATGAAAGAGTCCATGTCCTTTTAAAGCCTGCTGATACAGCTACAAATACATTACATCTCACCCACGTAGACCATTGCATTTATTTTTTAAAATCACATAATTGTTTTAAGCACACACTTTTTTCTTGCTTTAGAGCCCATATATTCTTGTCTCAGAATTCAGGACAAAATTCTCCTGTCAGATCCGCAGGGTGGATCGTGACTCCAATCTTCTGCTCTCCCTGCAAGAGCCTATCTCCCATTGACGTCAAAAGGAGTTCTGCACACGTAGGCAGATAAGCGTATCGGAGGCAAGATCCGCCGTACAGATCTGAGTGGAGAATTTTGCTCTAAGAATTCACAAGCCTCTGGAAGGCTAACAGTTTTCTCTCTTGATTAAAGCAAGAAAGAACGTTACACAAATATGACTGTGAACTCCTGGCTATCTTACGTCTGCCTCACTCAGGGCTGTCTGCTGTTAACCCATCTCAGTTTATTTTAGGGAGGGAAAACACTCCTTTATTTTTTAAATAAGCCAAATGTAAAAATTTAAAACAAAAACCAAAGGAACAAAACCTTGGTTTGTTATATAGTGTATCAAAGCAATGAACTGTCAAGATACCTTTAAAAGCCTAGCAAATATTTGTGGTGCAGATTTTAAGCAATGTGCGTGTGTATTTTCCCCCATTATTAATCATTGTGCTCTGGAAAGAAAATGTCAGTTAAGGGAAAATTTATCAATTTGCTGATTTGTCTCTCTTTGCGCTGGAGTCTCTCAGCCTCGCTTTCTGAGCTGACAATACATTAGCAGCTTTTCCTTCTATCTAGCCGGAATATAAACTCTTGGGGGCAGGGACTGTATCTTCATTTCATGTAGCTACAGCCCCTGGTACAATTGGGCCATGACCTTGATGAGAGACTCCACTACAATACAAATGACATCATCATCTCAAAATAATCTGGAAAATGTAAAATTTCAACATGTAAAGAGCTAAACACACCAGTCCCATGTTGGAGATGAGTGAGGCCACACTTCCTTTTAGGATAAGAGAACTACAAAGCTGAATATAAAGGATCTGTCACCTCAATGATTCACAAAGATGCTTAGATGCTTACTTCCACTGCATGCATCTGATGAAGTGGGTATTAGCCCAGGAAAGCTTATGCTTCAATACTTTTGTTAGTCTTTAAGGTACCACAGGACTCTGTCACTCTGCAAATCCAGACTAATACGGCTATCCCTCTGATTCTTGACAAAGATGCTTAGAAGCACACCTGAAGAATACAGCACTGATAAACATAAACATTTTGAGATCTATTGATACAAAGCACTATAGAAGAGAAATTTATTACAATAATAATAAAATACCTATCACCATAGCAATTACAGATATATGGCAGATACCTGATGTACATGTACTACTGGGTGTACTCAGAGGCCTTCCAGTGGGTACTCAATTCATCTAGATCAGTGTTTGTCAACCTGGGGGTTGCAGCTCCTAACCGAGGTCTTGGGACAGGTTTAGGGGGTGACAAGTGCAGGGCCGCCATTAGGCAGAGGGAAGCAGGGTAGCTGCCCGGAGTCCCACACCACAAGAAGCCACGTGAATCTAAGTTACATGCTTCAGCTCAGGGCAGCGGGACTTGGGCTTCAGACAAGGCTCACTAGTGAAAAACAGGTTCAAGTATCACACTGAAATGAAAGTACAATATTTATATTCCAATGGATTTATTCTAGAATTATATGGTACAATGAGAAAGTAAGCAATTTTTCAATAACTGTGTGCTGTGACACTTGTATTTTTATGTCTGATTTTGTAAGCAAGTAGTTTAAGTGAGATTAAACTTAAGGGTACACAAGACAAATCAGAATCCTGAAAGGGGTACAGGAGTCTGGAAAGGTTGAGACAGTTCATTTAGGCTGAGTTTCTTTTTTTCCTTTGAAGACACCTCTGATTAGTAATTTTATAAGACAGTATCTCACAAGCTGCTTCTCAGTAGACTACACCGGTAGAGTTGTATTGACAGCGTGTACTACACTTCTTATTGTGTGCATATTATCTTATTCAGTCTTTTTTTATAAAGAGGGGTTTGTAGCATTAGGCCCACAGTTAATGCTGTATTTTAAGTGTAAGTCTTTATATACATTAGCACATAATATTTTTCATAGTGACTCTGTTTTCTTATACTAATTCTGTAGAGTGCCATTTAAGTACATTTTACTTCAAATTTTTCATATAAAGTGACTGTCATGGACTGTCTGCCATACACAGAAGACACGGTGGGTGAAGTAGTATCTTTTATTGGACCAACTTCTCTTTGTGAGAAAGACACGCTTTTGAGAAGTTGGTCCAATAAAGGATATTAACTCATGTCTCTCCAATATCCTGGAACCAGCACAGGTACAACAATACTGCATACACAGAGATTGTACTCAAACCCCTATCCAGAGTGATAGAAAAAATTTGTATACGATGTTGCACTATTTAAGGACTAGTATGTGGTCATACAAGTAAACACTGAATCATAATGCATACACATAAGGGGGTAGAGTGAAGAGTGTATGTTGAACTTTCCCACTTCCTGATTTTTAAGCATTTACATTTCTAACCCTAGCATTCCATTGCTGATATCTATTGTTATGTATTATAAAGATTGTGTGTTTGGAGTCTGGCTTTGAACTCTTGCATATAGGTAAGACATTCTTCAAAGTAAAAAATCCTCACTTGGACAAAATGCAAATTTTGTGAATGAAGTGCTGAAGGAATTTAGAATGGCCATTTCAGAAGCAGAGAATACTCTGGAGTGCAGCTACATGTAATAACTTGTCATCAGGCTGAGGCACAGTCCCAGTTTACAACTGGCACAACGGTTATTTGTATGTCAGAGATAAATTTTCCTGCCATTTTTTCCTCCACTACCTGATTATGTGCTGAGGAAAGAGTGAAATTCTCATCTACAGTCAATAGGCTCCTTCTTTCCTCTTGTCCTTCAACCTGGAAAGAACAAGACAGAGCAATGGAGGTAGAGAAACGCTCAGCTACTGTAAATAATACAGGCTCATGTTGTCTTCACTATTGTGGAACGGCTCTGTGGCATATTTTTATGGTTTGTAAATAGCATTGCAAGATGCCACTTAGGAGTTGTCATTCTGGATGACACCATTAGTCCATCAAGTCTGCTTGATGCTTCAGAAGAAGGCACTTCTGGTACCTTGTAATGTGTTTTACACAAGGCTGGAGAAAGGAGGAGAAGAAAGATTATTTATTGCCCCCCCCACAAAATTAATGAGACCATTTCCTAAAGCATGAGATTCAATTATCTTTCTCTTATGAGGCACCACTACAAACAGTTATAGAATTATCCAGCCCTTTAAAAAGTCTCCCAAAGGAATTTGACTCAATGGCCTTCTGCAGCAGTTAATTCCACACACTGACCATCCATGGCATGCAAGAATATTTAGCTTTATTTGTTCTCTATAGGGTTATTACCTTGGTAGCACATATTTTGACTATGTTATGCAATAACCTACTGAAATCTGTTACTGAGGGCAACATGGAAAATTTTGGACAAATGAGGCCTAACTGGGTGATATACAACTATTTATTCCTATTCTACCTTCAAACGATAAATGGTTTAAAAATCAACTTACATCTATTTGCAAAAACTAAATAAAATTGAACTGAGGCAGAAAAAGGTCATTTAATTATTTTTCCCCCTGTTAACATTTCACATAAATTGCTGGTTGTCTAGATGCCAGAGGAAATCAAGAATTAAAAATACAGAGCTGCCCAAGACAGCCTCGGGACCATTCTTTGACAATGGTTTCTGTTGGTGACCACACTTTCATTTCATTGGGATGCCCCTGAAAAACTCCTACTGCAGTCGGAAGCAAAAGCTTCCCCAATTCCTGGAATGCATGAATGCAATATGAATTGTCACAGGCCAAGAAATTCCACAAAACCCTCATGGATTAGCTGTGATAACATCTCTTAATATATGAATATTAAACACTCACAGAAATAAAAGATGAATCATTTTAATATTGAGAAGTTCAGGGCTCCATCCTTCCAGTGTTAGGGGAACTATGCATGACTCCCCAGGAACCAAGCTGCTCTATCAGTGGCTTGCCACATTGTGGGAGGATCTCTCTTGCATATGGAGTTCTTTGGAAGGCATGTGCCATCTCTCCTCCTGTAATTGGTGGAGGGAGCGTGGCTGTGGGAAAGAGATGTGGTCAGGGTATTCCTGCACCTCAGCACCACACCAGCCCTTAGAGAGGCAGCAACTGGTATAAGTTAGAGAAGTCTTCACGCTGCTCTAATTTGTATCTCAGAACCAGACTAACCAGAGTAGCTGCAGGATTGGGGATAGCAAAGGAGGCTTCAAGGCACATTTGTACCCAAACCCCCAACACCTCAGCTGCCCTAAAAATGCTTCTGCTGCAGCTGAGGATCCAGTCCCAAGTAATTCTATTGACTTCAAGTGTGCAAGTAGTGCTAGCCAGAGCAGTGTGACATTAATGGGATTGCTCACATGCTTAAAGCTAGGCTCACCCTGAAGTACCTTGCTGAATTAGGGCCAAAATGCCAACCAGTTTCATATTATTGTTTCTCTTGTATGTATGACCCAACCCTGGGTCTTCTACCAGTCCAGTACATTGCCCGAAAAGCTTGTGAGAGTTTGGTTTCTCTCATTGCTCAGTGACTAGTGACAGCAGCCATTCCAATTGTTGAATAAAGTTCAAGAGCAGCAATATTGTGGGACACTGCATGGAATTGGATTTCCCGTGATAGAGCAGGTGAGTCACAGGCACATAAGCAACTAATATCCAGAGAGCTAGAAGTCCATATGACTGATGTACCAGAGTTTATCAGAACCCTGACAGTCAAGAGTGCGGATTAAGAATCCTAAGCCTCCATAGGCACCATTTCTCAGTCAAGGGGTGGCGTGGTACAGTCAAATTTAAGGAGGGCTTTTCCTTCTTTCCCATATGCCAACTAGTGTACACCTTTCTTATAGCGTGCCTGGGAATTCCTCAACCCACCTCATCCAAGCAGCCAATCTTTGCTTTCAGGTTGACCAGCCTGATTTTCCCTTATTCTTTTGTTAACCCTCCAGCTGCCAGTAGAGCTGAGTGAATGGGTGTTTTGGATCACTGGTAATGGTGGAAATCAAAACATATTTCAGTGCAGGTCAAACTAAATCCCCAAAATGCTGATTTTTAAAAAACTGAAATGGTCATTTCAAGTTGCAAGAAATGCATCGTTTAACCCAAAACATTTTATTTCCAGGCATTTTTAAAGGGTTAGACTGACAACATTGCTGGAGAAGGAGGTGGTATGGTGGGAGACACGGACACAACTTTTAACCCAGTGCGTAGAGTTCTCACTTTGGATGTGGGAGATGAAGGCTCATTTCTCTGCTCTGCCAGGTGTGCAGAAGGGATTTGAACAGGGGTCTCCCACACTGCAGGAGAGTGCACTAGCCACTGAACTCTGGGGTATTCTGGAACAAGGTCAGACTAAAATGCATGTGTGTACCTGTGTGTGCGCGCAAGAGAGAAAGCATGACTGACTCTAAAGCCCAGTGGTTAGAGCACTCACATGGGAGGTCTCTACGCCAAACCCTATGACAAGGATTTTATACAAAGTGGAACAGCTTCAGCAGGAGAAACCGAGAAAGACCTGAATAGCCCAATGACTAGGACACTCTCCTACAACATGAGAGATCCACATTCAAATTGCTTCTCCACATCAGGCACACGGGAAACTGAACCTGAGTTTCCCACATTCCAGGGGGAGTGCTCTGACCATGTGGTCCCCAAACTTTGAGGCGCATCCCCTATGGCCCCCCAGCCACAGCTCCACTCCGCCCCCTGCTCTGTCCTCTTCCAGTGCTGTCCTCATTCCCTCTCCACTCTCAGACCAGCTCTGTCTCAAACCCCAGCCACAGCTGAGCCCCCAGCTCTGCCTAAAGCCCAAGTTCCTCTGCTGAGCCAACTGTGCAGTAATGGTGGCGGGGGACGCGCAGACAGATTCCATTACTGGTAAGGGTGGGGTACCCATGACCTATGGCACCACTGCTCTAACTACTAGGCTAAAAGTCATAAGGTAGGCAGCAGAGCTGTCTCTTCTTCCAGCCATGTTCTGAATGGTGCCTAAATCCCCTTGGGAATCCAGCCTAATATTATATATTATTCATGTTGGCTGAAGCAATTTGGCAAATTCATGTCAAATTTGCAACTAGTTTCAAGGTCGACTGAAACTTCATTTTTTGGTGAATAAACTATTTGCCCCCACAAAATTCGGCCAGCTGTAGCTGCCAGCATCTGGATGGAGTCCATATAGTCCATCACAGGGCCTTCTTACTGCGTGCTCCTGACTAGGGACAGCAACACAACACAATATAGATATTCTAGTGTGGAACGTACAGACTAGCACGGGGTGCGCAAACTATGGCCCACGGGTCACATGTGGCCACTGGCCATTTGTCTGCGGCCCGCGAGCTTGGGCAGGGGGCGTGGAGCCAGTGGCTCCGTGTTCCTGGCTCAGAGTGCCGCGCCGAGCACGGGAAGCTATGAGGCTCTGTGCTCTCGAGCCTGGGGCGGGGCCAAGCACAGCAAGCCACGGGGTCCAGTGCTCCTGGCCCAGGGGCTGGGCTGAGCGTGGCAAACCCCGGGGCCCCGCACCTGGATGAGCAGCTGAGCAAGTTGTGGGGTAGGGCTTAGGTGGTGGAGGGGATCTCAGGAGGGGGCAGTCAGGGAACAGAGAGCAGGGGGACTAGATAGGGGGTGAGGTCCTGGGGGGGCAGTTAGAGTGAGGGGTCTCCAGAGGGGGCAATCAGGGGACAAGGAAGAGGGGGTTAGATGGGTCAGGGATTCTGAGGGGGGCAGCCAGCGGGTGGGAAGGGGATGATAGGGGGCGGGGCCAGGCTGTTTAGGGAGGCACAGCCTTCCCTACCCGGCCCTCCGCACAATTTTGAACCCCAGTATGGCCCTCGGGCCAAAAAGTTTGCCCACCCCTGGACTAGCAGTATTATTCAATCACATATTGCATGAGAGTGTAGATGCCAAATGGAAGTGTCTAGTATCTTCCACATGCATCCTATGCATTTCCTGTTCATTACTAGCACTCTTTGACTAGCTCATCATTTAATAGCCTCTTGTGTTCTATAGCAGGCTTTTCATCTCCTGTCAGCAGGATGGTGGTCAGTCAAACGAGGAAGCTCCGAGACAGCTCTGGTTGCCAGACTTCTGGATGTCCTAACGTGAAACCAGCGAGGGCAATTTCAAGCATGGAACTTGTGTGGTCTTATTTGTTATTGAATCCAGAGATGAAAGTGTGGGTCAGATTCATCTCTGGAGTTACTCCATCGACTTTGGCAGTGGTGAAGTTGGCCCAACACGTCCTGGGCTGTGAGAACAGAATACCAGCCAGGAAAGAAGTAAAACTTGAAAACCAGCGCTCTTTAGTGCGCTGTTCACACTTTAAGTCTGGCAATGGCACCCTTTCCATGTCCAGAAACTCCCAGGAGAACGTGAAACAGTTTTCCACACTTTGCTGATATGTTCGCACAACATTCAGCCAGGTCACATCAGCTCATTTTGGCCAGATGCTAGGGAAGCTTCTCACAAAGAGCTCAAAGAGTGCTGAGGAGAGAGTTTATTAAAATGCCCCTCTGTAGTCTTGCTTGAACCAAATGGAAAAAAATTGCCTATCCTGGTCACTTTTAAAATATAAAGTTCAAACAGATAAGCCATAGGCCATGTCCCCTTAATCATAGCCACATAAAAGCAAGAGGAGCATCCATACCAGTGCTCCCTTGTGGGAATTCCGTCCACAGAAAACAGAGTTCATGTGAATCCATAGTTTGTTGGCTGCCTCTCCTCAGGCCCATCTGTTTGTATGGCAAGTCACAAACAGGCTGGAAGCTTGTCCTAGAACACAGGTACCCAAGCCAGCTTGGGTTTAAATAGGCAGCTCCTTTACCATAGCTAGCACAGCACAGCTTCGTGCAGCAATGGTGCTGCATTCTGATGTACAGCTGTGCCAAAAATAAATAAACAGATGAAGATGGAAAGGGCGACACATCTTACAAGTGTTGCTGGCAGATTCCTGCAGTGAGTGTTTGTTCATACATAACAAGAAAATAACAAACAGCATAAAGTTCCATGTTTGACAATGGCACTGGGAGTGAAGATGAATCCAGGTGAAGTTAACTTGTACAACTCTGATATGGACTTATTTGGAAGAACGGCAGCCACTCCAAGGAAGATCTAACCCTGCCTGGTCCGCTACATGGTAGTATAGATGAATCCCTTCTATGTGGTTCATTGAAAACCAGAGAGATTGCACAAGTTCATGCGCGGTTCATGAAGGATTTAAAGAAATCATCAAATATGAGATTACAGAGAGAGAGCGCATTTGTGTCCTGAGCACAGCCAGCCTGTGGAAAGTGCTGTAGCAAATCAACATGGCAAACATAAAGAAAAACTGGTGTCTCTACATAAATAGCAGAAGTGTGGTCGGTTTGCATTCCAGAGACCTCTCCTGGACGCTATTGTCCTCTCCAGGCGTGCTCCCCCCATGTCGGAGGAAAGGACAGTTTGCACGGCGTTGCACCAGGCCAGGTGTTGGTGCGTGCTACCAAATCCAAGGTTCAAGAAAAGTATTTGGCGGCTGATCCAGGGTTCAGCTATGTGGCAGTGTGAAAGGCCTACAGCTCAAGGAAGCTGAATTCTTCTCCTTTAATTAATATCAGGAAATTTTAAGTCTCAACTTTCTAAACCAAATATACTCTGAAAGGATAACCACAAAAATAAAATATAATAATGGAGAAAGGGTAACATTTTCAAGAGTGCTTCCTAAGTGACTCAGGCACTTGGGAGGCCAAAGTTTCATTGAAAGTCACTGGAAACGTTAGCCAGAGGCTCTAAGGGTTCACTTTAAGGGAACTAGATAGCTCAGGGGCTTGGTCATGAGCTATGAAGCTTTCCCCACTTTAAATCCAGCCCAGTTTGGTAGTGACTAACCATTATTGTAATCTGATAGACTCAGACCATCATGTAAGGCCTAACTCATAAAAAGACTGTGTCACAGAAAACACTAGTGTAATTGGCACAAATCTGGAGCTCTCAGCAGGCCTACAAATAAATGGCCCATAGAAATAGATCCGATGGTACTTGCTGTTGCCTAGGCTATATCTTTTCCATGCACAGTCCTGTCAGGTCCAGTACCTTTCATGAGCACTAAACTTAATTCAGTACCTAATTTAAGCACTTCCAATATAAGAGGAAGGATTTTTAAAAGGAATTGATTCAATTTTAAAGAATTTCTTTGGAGTAACAAAGATAAGGAGGAAATTCAAGCAAGTAAACTAGTCAAACACTGTACGATATTGTCAAACATGAGTCTTTGATTGCAGAAACAAAGATGAGTGGAGAGAAAAAAAGAAAGGTTTAAAAGACAAGGAGAGAGTGCCAGGAAAAGGAAATGGAGACTCCGTGAAGACAGAAGCAGGAGAATTAGAGAAAAAAACATACAAAAACAGATGTCAGGAAATACAAATATGGAGATATATCTATCTAATAGAACTTGAAGGACCTTGACTCCAGTCCTCTGCTTTCACTAGCAAAACCAAGTACTGTCCCTGACAGATTTTTTTGCCCCAGATCCCTAAATGGTCCCCTCAAGGATTGAGCTCACAATCCTGGGTTTAGCAGACCAATGCTCAAACCACTGAGCTATCTCCCTCCGCAGGTATTGCTTATCAGCCATTCTTGCACACAACACACATTTTTTCCAACATTATGCTAAGAAAGCTATTGATTAATCGTAATTAATAGAAATAATATCCTGGTCCAGATCCTAACATGGAATAAAATTCTTGCACAAGTGAACGTCATGGAATGTTCTAGACATGGAGAGGTCTCGGGAATAGGACAAACCCAAAATATTTAGAGCAGATGGGTGTCCTCAACGAGCCAGCCAATTAGAAAGCCAAAGCACTCAATTTAACAAGTCAGGGCATGGCCCTCCTGAACGGAATGCCTGGGGAAATAATTCTCGGTGTTGGGACATTGGACACTGTGGGCATGTGCTGCTACCAAGCAAATGTCTACCTGTGTTTCATTCTTCCTTGGACTTCAGGAAGTCCACTAGTTGAGGGAGATAGGTTTCAGAGTCGCAGCCATGTTAGTAAGTGCTCCTCATTCTAGTTGAGGGAGAGTCACTTTAAAGGACTCATGGCATAGTCATGTATATGGAGATTGTGTGGGATGACTAGGAAATTAAAATGGGAATCTCCTCGACTTCCCCTCAGACTCACCAAGGCACAGTTCAGATCATTTTAGCAAGCTGGCACCCTGCCTACCCTTCAAACATCATATCTCCGCCATTTACCTTAGTACAGAGGTGGACAAACTACGGCCCATGGGCCACATCCGGCCTGCAGGACCGTCCCACCTGGCCCCTGAGCTCCCAGATGGGTAGGCTACCCGCTTCCCTGCCCCCGCTGTCCCCCCTATCCCGCAGCCATGCCATCACACAGGCAGCTCTCTGGACGGCAGGGCTGCGTGCTCCTGCTTGGCAGTGCGTCTAGCTCTAGCCAGGCAGCGTGGCTGACAGACATGCTGCTCTGAGCAGCACGGTAAGGGGGCACGTCACGGGGGGCACTCACAGGACAGAGAGCCAGGGGGAGCTGGATAGGGGGTGGAGTCCTGGGGGGTGCTTACGGTCAGGGGTCTCAGGAGGGGGCAGTCAGGGGACAAGGAGCAGGGGGGACTGGATGGGTTGGGGATTCTGAGGGGGGCAGTCAGGGGACAGGAAGTGGGAGAGAGTCAGATAGGGGGCAGGGCCAAGCTGTTTGGGGAGGCATAGCCTCCCATACCCAGCCCTCCATACAATTTTGCAACCCTGATGTAGGCCTTGGGCCAAAAAGTTTGCCCATCCCTGCCTTAGTAGCCCACAGCTTCACCATCCTCTTTGTGCATACAGGGGCAAGCCATGAAACTCGCTCTTACTTCCATGATGTGCCCATGATACCACCCTGTCCTGAGACCACCAACTCTGAAATGCAAGCAATTACCCTGGCACGCATGGCTTATATCCACATTGTAACCAGGTGGTTTTCTCTCCCTTTGTACTTCATCGTTGTACCTTCCAAAGCACCTCTACAGCCAATATGCCTATTCAACCTCTCCTTCCCAAACTTCTACCTCCTTCACTGAGTCATCCATTCCACCACAACCTATGCCAGCCAGCACAGGGCAACAGGATATGGGCAATGATGCAACCTCTTCACATGGGCCGCTCCTTCAAAGGAACAGAAGACAAAGGGCAGTAATTTATCAGCTGTCAAGAAAAGCAAACACAAACAATTTCTCCCAACTGTTCTTTTGCTGATTGCCACATGGTTATTTTGTTGATTTCTTCAGCTGGATGCTGCATTCAGAGCAATGCTGAAATAACTTGAGTAAAGTGAAACCGATTTCATCAGCTGCCTGTGTGTGCGTGCCTGATATGGACACACAGGCCTCCTTCCTCCTCTTCAATTACCCATCTATTATGCTCCCCAGCAGCAAAGCTGGTCAAAGTTTTTCCGACAGAACACTATTCATTTTGAAAATGTTGATCTAACTAAATCAAAATATACCACAGACATGTACTGATGTTAATTTTTTCTAGGATAAATTACCAAAACATTTTGTTTTGACTTTGTTATAATTTCCAACATAAACATTGAAATGTTTTGACATTATAATTTAGAATGCAAAACAAAAGTCAAGTTGACAGTTGAAATGAAATATTTTGACTATCAGAATGAAATGTTTTGATAAAGTCAAAATGAAATGTCATTTGTATTTTCTCTCTAAATGAAATTTCAGAATTCCAGTTCAATGGGAAATTTTAAAAAAATTACTTTGGTGCTGATTCAGAATGAAAAAATACCTGAAACGTCAGGTTTTCACATGGATCAGGAATTCCATGTTCTGACCACCAGCCTCACCCAGCAGCCTTTTATAATCCTGGGGAAGCTACCACTTGTTGGTGGCTCTTGAATACAAAGAGACAGAAATACTTGCTGAAACATTTGTACAACCTTCCCTTCCTCCTTCCTGCGCCTACCCCATTTTAAAGCAGTGGCATGATGGATGGCTGCATTGTTTAATTCTGGGAGAATTCTGTGCCACTGCATGTGCGCAGAATTCATGTCCCATGCAGATTTATTTGCTTCCCCACAAAAAGAATCGGCTTTCTGACAGGGAAGCAATGGGAAGCTGCAAGAGCAGTCACGCACCATTCCCAAGCTGCACAGGTACCTCGTTTCAGGTACCCAGAGCAGCCTGTGGAGAGGTAAATCACTGAAGGGCTGAGGACACCCCAGCCAGTGGCTCCTTCCCCTGCGCTGGGATCAGCTGCTAGTCCCAGCTGGGCTAAAGGCAGGAGAGGACGGGACTTCCTCTTCCCCTGCAAGGAGTTGCTGTGACTGTGTTAGACCCACCCCCAGAAACCTCTCCGAACTGCAGGAAGCTCAGCATTCTCCTGTTTCCTGTCCCCATTGCTCCTCAGGTGCAGAGGGAAGGGTAACGGTACAGGGAGCTGCTCCCAATTTTCCCAACCCCCATGCATCCAAGTCTCTCATACCAGACACCCCAGCCAAGCCTCACCCCATACACCCAGAACTCCCCTAACCATCCGTACACACCTCATTGAGACTCGACCCCTGCAACTGGAGCTCCCCTGCACCCAAATCCCCTGCCACCCAGACTACCCCCCACTGAGCTCCCTGAACTCAACCCCCCAACCTGATGAGCCCCACCCCCCTGCAGCACCCTGAGCCCCCACATCCAGACCCCCATGCCACTGACCAACTAGCTATACCCACACCCCCATCCCACAAAGCCCCACTCCCCCAGCACCAGACCCCTCCGCTGAGCCCCAACCATCTTCACCTAGAAGCCCCTGCAGAGTCCCATTGCCTCTGCATCTAGAGCCCTCCTAATGAGCCTCTGTGCATCCAGATCCCCCCACACCTAGACCCCCCCCACTGAGCTGCCTGCACCCAGATTGTCCCACACAGAATCCTCTCACCCCACACCTGGATCCTCCTCTCTCCCCCCCAACACACTGGGATCCTGCCTGGTTGAGCCTGCCTGCCCCACACCTGGTGTGCCTGACACAGAGAGGCAGGGCTCCAGAGTGTTCCTGGAGCAGGCCCAGGCCTTGTGCTGTGTCACAAGGTCAGGTGTGGCCCCACTGCTGAGTCCGTGTCCCGGGGTGGGCGTTGGGGAGACTGCAGGGTGATCTCCCACCTTCATGCAGCCAGTGGCCTGTGTTCCCCACTGCCATGCTGGAACCTCTGTCTATGTTTACTGAAAAATAAATGGGGCTCATTATTTTATTGTGCACAGAATTTTAATTTTTTTGGTGCAGAACGCCTGCAGGAGTAATTGTTGGTCATGGCCTTTACTGCAGCCTACTCGAAGCTATTCCTCCCAGGGCCCCACCTCTCTCATTCCCCACTCACATCCTCGGCCCTTTCCATCCCCTCCTCCTACCCTGCTCTCACCTAGGAGTTTCACCTTCCCCCTACCCCTTACTTGCTCTCTCTCTCTCTCTGTGCACAACTCCGGTTTTGCAGTGTATTTGGGGGGCTTTGCAATCATAGTGGGGTGAAGTTTGTGGTTCTGCTGTGTTTGCTTTCACTGACACATAGCTGGGAGATAAGGCTGTTAAACTGCACGTGCTGAGTCAGTCATATCTCCGGTACAAATGAGCAGCCATGCACTTAATTGTACCCCTTTTCCCCTAGGTCCCACCTGGGCCCTTTTAAGGCCACTTACACCCTCATTTTGAAAATGTTACACACATGCAGAAGATACCCCGGCCAAAAAACCCCAAACATTTAGTCTCCCTAACAGCTGTACAAGCTTTGGAGATGTCTGGCCATTATATAAGCTTAGGCTTCCTGCCACTAAAACAAAAGATAGACTTTTGCCTGGGAAAGGGATGTGGTTAATGGGTAGCCAGGCCAGGAAACCAGTTACCATTACCGCCTGCTCTCTTCACCCATTAGTTCTCCCTCCCACCTCACTGTTTTCTGCTAGTGCACAAGCTAATTTGTTATTGTTCAGATGTGCCAGTCTGCTAGTACCACGGTGTTGTAAGGCACAGGGCAGCTGAAGCACTTGTTTCGGAAAAGAATAGTCACATGTGCAAAGAATGACAAGAAAGTCTTTCTTACAGGAGCAGCAACTGTTGTTCTCCCTTATTTTCTGATGGCAACTTGATAGATTTCAAACAAAATGAGACGCTACAGAAAACTTCCTCCCAAGTGTGCAGGTTGCTCTAAGGATGGTCTAGTTCAGCTGTTCTCAAACTGTGGGTCAGGACCCCAAAGTGGGTCACAATCCCATTTTAATGGGGTCACCAGGGTTGGTTTAGACTTGCTGGGGCCCGGGACCAAAGCCTGAGCCTCACCTCCCGGGGCCAAAGTCCAAAGTCCTGGGCAGAGAGGCTCAGGTTACAGGACCCTGCCTCAGGATGAAGCCCTTGGGCTTCGGCTTTAATCCAGCCCTTTCTCCCACCCAGGGCGGCGGGTCTCGGGCAGTCTCAGGCTTCAGTCCTCCCCTGGGGTTGCGTAGTAATTTGTGAGGTCAGAAGGGGGTAGCAGTGCAGTGAAGTTTGAGGACCCCTGGTCTAGTTGGTGGGGGACACATAGGAATAGAACTCAGGAGTGCTGGGTCCACACTCCAGTTCAGCCACAAACCTTGGGCAAGTCACTTAATCTGCCTTGTGCCTCAGTGTCTGTAAAAAGGGATTAATCGCACCATAGTCCAGAGGGCCACCGTGAGGAGACAATCCATTAACAACTGCAAAGTGCTTAGATACCACAGTGCTGAGAGCAATATATGAACCTAGAAGGTCCTTTACAGATTTTTTCAGTCACAGGAAAAAGAAAAAAAAAAATCAACCCTCAAACCCCTCTTACGTGTTGAAATGTCAAATTTGAGTTCTTTTAATAGCTGTAGTCCAACAACAAGCAAATAAGATTGTATTGTATTGATGTGCTTGAGTAAACAATTTAGCGTAATCTAAATCAGAAATATTTAATTGCGGTATTAAAAAAAGCCATTATCAACGGAATACAGTTACTAGAAAAATTACAGCTCATGAATATGCAAATCACTCAACAAAACATATTCTGTGAACGCTTCAGCAATTTTCAGAGCTAAACCTTGATCAAGCTGCCTATTTCAACTGCAGTTTTATTTCTAGATAAGTAGCTGGTGCTCAGTAGTGCAGGTTTAGGAAATACATCTTTACAATGCAGTCACGTAGAGGAGTTTCTGGCTGGTAAAATGCATTTTAAAAATTCTTCAGTTTTACCCTATGATTCTCCTTTCTGTGCTATTTAGGAACATTAAAGCTTGAGGTCCAACTGTTTCTAAACACTTTTCCCAACCCATTTTACACAGTAGGTGAGACACTATTGGCAATATCGAGCCACAATAGTACCTACCGGTACATGAAGAAGCACAAGTCATAAAGCCAGCTACAAAGCCAAGATGTTGAATTGCTACAGCCATGTTTCCTCTGGCCTTGGCCTGTCAAGAAGCTGAGCACTCTGGCCCTGATTAAGCAAAGGACTTGGGGCCAACTGACAAAGGGATTTAGGTACCTAAAGATGAAGCTAGGCCCTTGAGAGAGATGCTTTGAGAATCCCACTCAGTGCCTAGGTGCTTTTGAGAACCCCCTAAATACCTAGGTAAATTGGACCCTTATCCCTGATCTTGTCCCAGACAGTGGGGACTTTACTATCGTGTCTACTAGTTCCATTGAAATCAATGGGGCTACTCAAATGCTTAAGGTTAGGGATGTGCTTAAGTGCCTTGTTGGGTTGAACCCAAGCACTCGGCCCCTTGGAGGATTGAGTCTTTTCTACAAATCAATAGGAATCTTTCCATTGGCTTCAAAGAGCATTGCATCAATCCTTATATGCCTACCTGTGGAGTCACAAAATTGCAGCCAAGAGCTGTACATAACTTACTGTTATCTTCCTAGGATCCAGGCCATCGCCCTGAAACCAAATGCATGTTGAGGTGGGGGGAGGGAGAGGGACTTTTTTATTTTTCATCCATAACAATAATCAAATCATTACAAATATTAATATGACAAGATTTAGAGGAGAAACATTTACTGTAGATTTAGCCAATTTATAAAATAGTCTAAAATGACAAATTTACATTCACTCTTCTGCATTTAATTGGGTGTAAGCAAATAGGTTCACGATTACAAAAAGACAAATGTTTTCCTTATTGGTTGCAATGTAGTAGTGAAATAGTTTGTGCGAGCACTCGGGAGGTGTGTACACCATTCCTATCTACTGATCAGCCTCAAACTGTTCTACTGTGTATCATAAGATTTATACTGTCAGGAGGTAATTCACCTTTAAGCTTAAGTGGCTGAGGATCTGAGTTCTAGCCTTGGTATCCCTGTGAAATTCACTACGGCCATTATGTGCAGCACACTGACAACCACAAAGTCCTACACTTGTTATATCCACACGTTGTCAACAAACTAACAGTCAGCCTTGCTCAGCAAACTGTCTTTGAGAATACGGTACCCAATAATCCTGAAGCTGAAGATTTCCATGGCTTAATTTGGGAGGGAATCTTATCTGATTATTTGATTCTGCAGAGAGTGTAATACATTCAGAAAATATGTATTTATAGTCCAACAGTAAAATTGCATACTCTTTACTTTTGAATATTCTAAAATTTTCTTTGGATCCAGTACAATTTTTCTGCATTTACAGAATGAACACCATATACTTTGCAGGCTGTTAGTTTTTCCACTTAGTCTGGATCAGTTTTAATCCCCTTTGTGGCGGGTTTATACATACTGTATAAACATGAATAGTAAAAACAGAATTAACAACATACAACAGAGATACAGTCCAGCAAGCATTTAAACAAATTGGCACAAGGATTTCTCTCACCTAGTGCCCATGCAAATGCTAATGCGTATCAATGTTAGGTCAGGGATTCACAAATGTTTTTTATAGGCTAGATCACATTTTCATTCAGAGATTGTCTTGTTGCCACTTCCCTGGTCATCATAGTCACTTGGCCCACCTCTTCCCACTTGCAACTGCAGAATAACCCCCTGACAACTATGCCCAATTCTTACATGGTAAAGTGATAGTAGGAATTTTTAATGCAGGCATTAAAGCCATCTTTCACACAAGTTAGCATCTGGAAACAAATGCTTTGAGGACTGCCAATGGCCCACAGATCAGATCGAAAACGACTGTATTAGGGTGATGTGAAATTGAAGTCAGGAGTGGACTGCAGATAAGTTACCTTGATTTCTGAAAACGCGGTTTTTTACATGTTTCAATATGCAATAATTATACACCCCAAACCTCAGAATATATCAATTTATTCAAGTTGCTCTTCTCAAACAGACATCAAATACTAATTCTGACTAGAAAGATATCAAGGGCAGTAAGTCAGATATTAGCCCTGTTGCCACTGGTACAGATGTGGTCTGAGCAGCTGTGCAAAAGTGCTAGGCATTCTGAGGTGCCCTGAGATCTGCATGTTCATCTGGGGAGCTCCTCCCACTGCCTGTTTTGGGGAGTTGTAACTCCACTCTTCCAATACATAATGAACGGACAGATAAAAGGAAAGGGGCCCCACCCCAAATTTGAATTTTAATGTAATAAGTTGGATGAGGGGTGTTTTACTGAATGCTGGAGTGGAAAGCAGTGGATGATTTTATTTAAAAAACACAGGGTCAGTCTTTTATACACACCTACACAGCCATATCCCTTTCCTCCACCTTTTGGGTTTTGCTTATTGTCCTAGCCCTGGTCTACACGGGGTTGAGGGTGGGAAATCAATCTAAGATACGCAACTTCAGCTACGCAACTTCAGCTACGAGAATAGTGTAGCTGAAGTTGACATACTTAGATCGACTTACCATAGTGTCTTCACAGAGGTGAGTCAACTGCTGCCGCTCCCCTGTTGACTCCACCTGCGCCCCTCGCAGCGGTGGGGTTCAGGAGTCGATGGGAGAGTGCTTGGGGATCGATTTAGTGTGCCTAGACTAGACACGATAAATCGACCCCCAATAGATCGATCGCTACTCACCAATCTGGCGGTAGTGTAGGCATATCCTTAGACTGTAAACTATTTGGACCAGGGATTGTGTCCCCCTTTATTTTAGCATATCACTCAGCATAGGACCTTGATCCTATTTGGGATTTCAAGTGCTACTGTGATACAGACAGGACATTAAAATAAGAAGTTAGAAATAAGTTATATATATATATAACAAAATATACATTCTACTGCATATACACACACACAAGATATAGGTATATTTGAGAGTCAGGCACAACCTGTGATAATCGTATTAGCAGAACTAGAAAAAGTTCTGAATATGTGCAGTTTCTAAAGAGAGGAATGGATGTAATTTACACACATCAGCACAGTATATCCATTTACTCATTTACTATCCTTGCCATAGGATGTACATTTCCCCTTTACTTAACTGGAAAAGCCCCCTAGTGAATTTCTTTTCCTGCTATCACTGCCACGCAACCATAGGATCAACGGATTGAGATGCATTTTCTCAAAGTCCAATCAATCCAGCCTGTCTCCACACACAGTTATTTGTAATCACTTTTCTTTTCAAGATGGCATATTTTCCCCTACAATTATAGTTAGTTACATTTGTTCTTAAACAGGAAAAGGAGATAGTTTCACAACTCAGATGTTTATATCATTTTACAACAAAAATAATTAATTTATTTTCAAGATCTGAGGGAGACCAAATGACCTCATGCTTTAGTTAAAATGTACCATGGGAAATGAAATGAATACAATATCAAGTTCAAAGCACTTGAGCAATAACTAACTAACCTATTTGAGTTTCTTGCAACATTTTTTTAGCATCTCAAGACAGTGTTTGATGCGCATCTAGAGATGCATGAGACAATTACCAAGACATAAAGCTTTGTACTTTTTTGTTTTGTGTCACATGCCTGCGATTCCTGGTTTCATAGAGGAGATGACTGATCCTGCTTCTCAATAAATATGTTCTGCACTTGGGACAGGATGGAAGGAGAAATGGGGGCACAGGTCTCTTTAAGCCATCTTCTACTCCACTCTTTTCAGGACTGTTCAGCTCTAGTATAAATTAAAGCAATCCTGAAGCTGTCCTAACTTATGCTCTGCTTCCTATGGCCCCCTCTAGGAAACAGCTGTAGTACAGTGCATCTGGTCATAGTCAATCCACTGACACATAGTCAATCCCCTCCCTCCTAGGTCAGATTGCAGGGCTGGGGTGGAGCCCCTATGCAACCTCTACATGGGTCAGGGAAATGAAACTCCTTTCATGAGCAGTATTCTTAAGGCCCCGCCATGTTGCCAGACTAGTGTAAAAGGGCTTTAGCATAAATAAGAATCAGGCCCAGGGAGTAAATTTCTCCTTGGTTATTTCTGAGCAGGCCAAAGCCACAAAGTATTGTTCTCACGACATTTTTATATTTTGAGTTTTGTGCACTTGGCACCTTCTCATTTCCAGGAAGGGGAGGGGAGTGGGAGATCAGAGTTCTTTGGGAGCTGGGCCGAAAAGTGTTAAGCTAGCAAGGTGATTGGTTTGTTCTGCAGGCAGTGCAGCAAGACTTGAAAGAGACAGCTATAGCCACCACCACCACAAAGTGAGGAAAATAACAAAGAAATAAATCACTAAGGCTTGGTCTACACTGGAGGGTGGGGGGAACTGATCCAAGTTACGTAACTTCAGCTACGTGAATAACGTAGCTGAAGTCAGACATACTTAGATCTACTCACCGCGGTGTCTTCACTGTGGTGAGTCGACTGATGCCGCTCCCCCGTCAACTCCTCCTGAGCCTCTTGTGGCGGTGGAGTACAGGAGTCGATGGGAGAGCGCTTGGGGGTCGATTTATCACATCTAGAGTAGGTGCGACAAATCGACCCCGCTGGATCGATCACTGCCCACCAATCTGGTAGGTAGTATAGACATACCCTAAGCCTCTCTGAGTAGCTTCTAAAAGAACCAGCATCAGGTAATGCAGCCCAGGGTATTCTTCCAATGACCTGCGGGGGAGGAGGGAAGTGGGAATTCAATTTCTGCATCAGGGGAGTGTTAAACAGGACACCAAGCGGTCGCTGTCTCTCACAGGTTGGTGCAGCTGCACAACTTTTTACCAGCCATTCCAGCAAAGCCAATGAGGGCAACTTTTTATTTGTGCAATGAATATTCAGCAGTTCAGATGCAGAGATATCAGGCAGCTTCAGAGAGGCGGGATGAGCTCATGCCAGGTATGCCAAGATATGCCCCCAACATTAGGCTGAATCCTGAGAGACTCTGAGCATCTATAACCCCACTGAGTTCACTGGGAGAAGCAGTGCTCAGCGTCTCCCAGGATCTGGTGCTTGTTGAGGAAATGCTGCATGTCCTCATTTGTTACATTTCTCTGCCCGGAGCTAATGAAAGCGAGACAAAAGCCCCTTAACTCTAGGTGTAGGCCCAGGGAACATTCATAAATATATGTACTGATCTGTCATCATTAGCAAAGGAATCATCAGCATCCACAAACTCAGACTCCCTCCCATTTAACAACTGGAGTCACTAGAAAGTGATAGCATTTCCAGAGGGTGAAGAATAGAAACTGAAGTCCCTGTTTGTCTCTCCTGAATGTGCTGATGAGGTAGAGGGGTTGGAAGAAGAAATACCTTCCTATCTACAAAATGTGCAATAAAAGGAACTAAGGGCCTGAAAAAAAACTTGCCATTCCTTCCATCTATCAAGAAAACTAAATGCTGAATGTTCATACTGAAAACAGATGGATGGCCCCTGCCCCCAGTAGTGGTACTCCTCTGTGTTCTACATACACTCTTAAGATATTTCCACAAGTAGAGATTTTTGCAAGTTCCCTAAAATCCTATAGTTTTACGGAGGGAAGAGATAAAACAATGGACATTGAAAGCAATGATGAGGTTGGAGAGGATGCTAATGGCACTTTACCACCACACCCCTGGGTGGGCCGGCATCAGCAGGGACCAAACCTGGGATCTCTGGTTCTAAATGCATGAGCCTCTGCTGCCCATCCTAAAAGACAGCTCTGGAAGCCAAAGCTGCAGCAGGCGGCTTATCAAGTTCTGTGTACTGGCCACTACTTGAGGGGGACAGAGGGTACCCATGAGCAGGTTACACCACAACCGTGAATAAGACCCCAGCATGAGGCTGATTTTCAGTTGTTTTTTCAAGTTTCTTCAGGGTATATGGACCTGAAAGGTTCCGACTATTCAGGTAATTTTCAGAAAGTGTTTTAAATGTTTTATCTGAATCAAATCAAATGGATCTAAACCTTTTAGTTCGCTCATCACTGGATGCAATATGAAAGTATTACATGGCATTTTAGGACAGGTTCCGTTATGAAGTGGCACAATGAAATACATTTTGTAAAGAAACATCAGCAGGTCCTGATGATGAGAAAGGTCAACAGATGTTCTGAATGACCTGTTATCAACAGGCATAATACTTCCTTTCACACGAGGATGATCTGTTCACGTGTTAATTTTTGTCTGTTTCTCCCCACCAGGCTACATAATCACATCACATTTATTTTTTGAAGTCTGTGATAGAATTAGTGGTAGGCTAGATGAGCTTTATGTGACATGGGATTTTGTTATGGCAATGTAGGCTGCTCCCAGCAGCTTAGACAGACAGAATTATTTCATACCTGTGTCAGAGCCAAGCACTTGATTAGAAAGCTACTGTATACTTAAACTACAGAACAGTTGTGATGTCATTAACCAATGTTCTACTCTCTCTGTTCCCTTCCCTTCCTTCCTGGACACTATTCACCAATAGTTCCACAAAAAGAAGGCGCAAACAAACATTAACTGATGTCAGATTCATTTACTACCACACCCTGGTTTTTCAGGAACTCCCAGGAATTTGCTGCCTACTGTGTTTACATACCAGTGGGAATTCCCACTTCAGTCTTCATTAATTTAAAGAGACACTGGGACTTTCTGCAGTTCTCAGTGACTTTCTCCATGGCATGAAATTCTGAACTCTGTTAAAACATCATCAGCACCAAAAGTGCACCAATTCTTAGATTTGTAAATCTATGCCTATGATTTTCACAATGTCAGATACTGATGTATCTTCTTGCTATTAGAAACTGTTTATTCTACTTTATTATGAGGTATCGAACATTAAAACACAATAAGCAATATACAGGAGAAAGACATGATCTCAAGGCCGAGATCCAGGAATTCCTCTGATTCCTAATACCAGTGTTCACACTGCAACTTAGGGCAAGTCACTCATTTGTTGTGCCTCTGCTGCTCCATCTGTACAATGGGTATAATATTAGTCTCCCCCACAGGGGATTGGTCAGGCATGGTTAAGGATTGTGAAGTGCTTTGGAAATAAACCTAACACACTATATAAAATGGAGAGTGCTGTAATGTGAGCCTTTGCTACTAGAGCAATTTTGATGTGAAGATCTCAAAACACTTCAAAAATGCCAACACACAATTAAGCCTCACAGCACTTAGTGAGGAAGGGAAGCATTAGCTTAATTTTACAGCTGGAAAAACTGAGATAGAGGTAGGTTGAACAATAGGTCATATCGCTATAGCAGATCAGGCAATTACCATGCCCCTGATAAACAATGTTCAGAAAAATGAATGAATCAATAAGTGTGTGGCTGGTTTGTTTTCATTGAAGTATTTCAAAGTTTTCATTGAAATTCTGCAAACTTTTTTTTTTTTTTCAGATAGGGAGTATCTGTAGACGTTCAGTTGTAAACAGAAAAATTCTGACAAGAACCTGAACATTTTTGTTGAAAACCACTAACTTCCTGTGAGGCGCCCAGATGCTACGGAAACGGGGGGCCATGCATTCATGAGCTCTGCAATACAAAGCAGAAACAGATCTTGTTTTCTGTACAGTCTAAATAGAGGAGAACCCACAAGCTTTTAGTGTTACAATGGACTTGACCTGCCCCTTAGAGAATATGACAGTATTCTATAGTAGTACCCCGAAACACTGTAACATCACAATATGGAGCGGGAAATGGAATACGCGCTGACGAGCTGCAGAAGGTCTCTCATTCTGGAGACTTGGACAACTTTTCAAGCAGAGTTGACAGAAGATGTTTCTTGGAAAGAAACAAAAAACAAACAAACAAACGACTTGTACAGGTAGACTCTGAATCCTGCATGCAATGGTGGCAACAGAATAAACAGGATCAAAATTATATGCTATTAGGCACAAAGTGACCTTTTCTAATACCACAGCAATGTAGCATACTAGCTGCAGTGAGTTCAGTGGCTTTATGCGATTCCCTAATAAACATGAAAAGTATTGCTTGTATACTGCAGGACATTCTGCACGTGAACGCGAGGTCATATTTCTGAGGAAGAATTTTCAAAAGTCCAGAACTAATTAAGGTCCAATCCTTCCATTTTAGATGGAGATGACTAAGAGTTCATATGGGTGACAGATCAAGACCTTCAGCATATCAAAGTTTCAAGATGCTCCTTTGGATCCAAGCAATGGGAGGATGGAGAACACTCCATGGCTCTCAGAGTGATGTTTCAAGGCCTACTAGATGGGACCTTTGCTGAAGTGCCTGTCTCCACTGCAGAGCATCATTAGCTTCCTGAACTTCAAGGACTCCTTTCTTGAGGAGGATATAACAGAGAGCCCAGTTATGCTGCAAGGAGCTTGGCCTGGGATACTCCACTTTGAAAAATCTTCATGCAAATCTCACATCAAGTCATTATCCTTCCCAAGGCCATACAGGTAAATACAGTGTGTCGACGGGTCACCATCTGTTCACTTGCAGACCATGTTGCTATTCTTGTAAGAGAAAACATAACAAAGGACACTATCCAGACAGAAACTACAAATAAAAAAGGGGGACCCAAACCTAAACATACTTAACAAAAGAGACTAGCCAGGACATTGTCAAAACAAGTCACCAAAAGATATCAGCTAGGTCTTGTGCCCACCAACTGATCCCAGTCAATACCAAATACTTAAGAAAATGTTTATTTAAAAGAATAAGAAGTACCTTCAGGTCATGCCAGCAGTTAGCTACAGGAACCAAATGCCTGGAACAAAACCCAGTTGTTTAAGCTGTCCAGAAAGAGGATAGCCATGTAGCAGGCCCAAGTGAGCCACTGTTGGAGTACTTTGTGATGAGAAAGGAACAGGGCAGTTGAGAGTTACTGCCCACTGGAATGCTCAGGCAGGCATTAAGGCAGGCATGACCAAACCTTTTAGCCTGAGGGCCACATCGAGGTTAAAAATTGTATGGAGGGCGGGGTGGGGTAGGGTAGGGAAGCCAGATCCCAACCCCTATCCAATATCCATTTCCCACTCCCCTCAGAACCATCCACCACTCCAATCTCCCCTGCTCCTTGTCTCCTGACCGCCCCCTCTGGGACCCTGCCCTAACCACCCCCGGGAACCCCACCCCCTATCCAACCCCCTGCTCCTTGTCCCATAACTGTCTCCTCCCAAGACCCCCCACTCACCTCTAACCACCCCCCCAGGACTGCATCCCCCATCTAAGCCCCCCTGCTCCTTGTCCCCTGACTGCTCCCTCCTAAGTGCCCCCCAGGACCCCAACCCTCCCCCACTCCCTGTTCCCTGACTGCCTCAACCCCTATCCACACCCCCGGGACTCCCTGCCCCTTATCCAAGGCCCCGGCCCCACCCCAACCCCCTTACCACATCATTCAGGCCCACCAGAGCAAGACATGCTTCCCTGCCGGAGCTCACAGCCCTGCCCCCTTACCATGCCGCTCAGAGCAGCAGGAGCTTAGGCTTCGCCAGAGCCAGCCCTGCCACTGCAGCACTGCCCAGCAGTAGTGGTGGGCCAGAGCGCTAGCTGCGCAGCACGCTGAGGCTGCAGGGGAGGGGCCAGAGCAGCCTCCCCGGCCTCAAGCTCAGGGGCTGGGCAGCACAGGCCCATGGGCCACAGGTGGCCCATGGGCCATAGGCCGCCCACCCCTGCATTAAGGTGCCCCCAGCTGGTGAGATGACTCAGAAGCTCAGAGCTCTGAAATTCCAAGCAATGCCTCTGATGTATGACAAGTTCCAAAGAGTGAAGATTTATTACAGATGACATCTTTGGATGAAAATAATTTACCTTTGTCTTTTAATTGTAAGCTCTATGTACCCAGCTAGTTAAAATACCAAACTGACATGAATTATTGAAATATTAACTTTAGGAGAAGATTAGTTTTCTGAGGCCCTGGCAGTTTTGTTCAAATCAGAAGATTTAAATGATATATTAGAAAATGCACTTTGGACATTATTTCTCTTCAAAGATGAAATCAAAGCAATGTTTGGAATGCGTCTCTGTGGAGGTCTACCACTCTCATTTTATCAATGTAAAGTACCAACCTCTGACTTCTTTTTATTGCTTTTAACATTCTTATTCATATATTTCAGTAATTTGAATGAGTTTTGGTATTTCACTACATGAATAACCATGATGCTAAGGCCTTTTTAAGCTTATCTGACTCTGTGCTGATACGCCCCTTAAAATTAAAAAAAAAAATAAATCCAAACTAAAATAGAGAGAAAATAAAATTGAGAGGGATGCAAGATGCAAAGATTGAATATAGATCACAATTTTGATGAAGTTCGGGAATATTTTTGATTTATTAAAAATAAATAGGGCCAGATCTTCAGCTGGTGTCAATAAACAAAGTTCCACTGAAGTTGATCAATGGAGGTACACCTGTTTGTGACAGATGAGCATCTGGTCCAATATTTAGTAGTTAAAGTACTGAAACCTTACAATTCCCATTGCAATTAATGAGAAGTGTAGGTGCTCATCTCCTTTGAAAAATCAGGCCATCAAGGCCACGTAAGTAATTCATAGTTGAGCAGGGAACAGAACCCAGGAGTCTCATATCCTAGTCTTCCTCTCTAATCATTAGATAGTACTCATTCCCCTAAAATGTAGATCTCAGAACACCTCATGGATTCCAGACTTTAAAGGAGCAAGTTGGTAAAAAAAAAGTTAAATAATATAAATGTCTCCTTTAGATGCTACAGAGGGACATGCAACTTGATTGTATGCAACACTTGACTAATTTCAAACAAAATAAAAAAACATATGGTGAACATGTTCTCCAGACTATAAAAAGCCACCTTTATAAATATCCACCACTCTGGCAATGAGAAGCAGGAAAAAATCATCATCATCATATCTATGTGGCACAAACATTAATCCACCTCCTGATGCTTTGTATCCAATATTTAACCAACAAAAACTACATCCAGAGCTGTATTCATTCTTCCTCACACCATGTAGGTGTAAAACAAAAGGAAACAAACAAAAGGGAAGTATCTTAGATTCCTCTTTATTAGAAGTAAATAAAACTAATCTGGGTTTAACTACACATTTGGAAAACAATCCATAGGGAAACCTGTCTTATATTTTCAGGTTACTAAGAAGTAGTGCAAACAATGAAAATAAAAATAAATTAAACTCTGTTAAAAAGAAAAAATAATTTTTGAAAGGATTTTTAATCCCAGGCAGTTCAGTTTCATGCTGTTTAGAGACTGAGCGAAGCCACAACATTTGGATCTGAAGATTCTCCAAGTTTAGGGTGTTTGATCCAGATATTTTGGTTTGGACCCAACTCTAATTCTGTTACTGTACGGATCAAAAATCTTAAGATAATGATAGTAAACAGCAAGGGAAATTCATAGAATGGCCAGTACTCCCTCTGTCCGTTAATAACATCTCAGAAAATGTTAATAACAGTGCAATGTAGGATGATGTTGTGGACACCAAAAAGGCCCACATATATGATAGTTTTTATATGGCAAGTTTGTAAGATAATAACTTCATCCTAGGTTAAGTACGCTCAAAGACTGAGTGTCTATAAAGTTCAGAATATAGTTAAGTGTGAGGGAGTTAGAAAGGATCCTCAAGTCATTGTTTTACTGAAATCTGCTCCCATTCTCTAGCCATTCTACTGCTGGCTACTGCCCTCAGAATTCATCATCCACATACCCACATAAACCATGTCCACCTCAATTTGACCTGCCTCACTTCAGCACTGTCACCCATCTAGTCTGTCTTAACATCTGCCATTTCCCCACAAGTTCCCTTAACTCTTCTCCTTATTATTATGTGTGTTACCGTAGTGTCTCAGAGTCCTAGGTGTGGACCAGAATCCCACTCTGCTTGGTGATGGGCCTTACCACAAGAAGGTTTACTGGAGGAGACGGAGTCAAATGCCGCAGTTTGAACTAATTAAAAACTGGTCTAAATTAGAGCAACAGGCTGGGGCAAAGGGACTGTAAATCAGAATGATAATTTGTTATGGGTATACGAATGGGTAATTCTGAGTACAGAAGCCAAACTGAGGGCAGGGATTGCTGTAATAAATGTGGGGTTACATGCATTTGAGGCATGCATCATCATCATTTACACAGAAATAATGTAACATTTTGTTCTTCTGTAGAGACGTTCACTTGAGAATCTCAAAGTGCTTTATAAAAAATTAATTACACCTCTTAAGACTTCTCCAGGCAGCAGAAAAGTACTTTTCACCCCATTTTACAGAGGGAGAAGTGCAGGCAAAGAATGACCAAGTGACTTGTTACAGATCACAATGTGAGCCAACAGCAGATCTTGGGAATGAAATAAAGCCCTTAACTCCCAGGTCCATATGGTAACTAGGAAACATGCTTCCCTAGACATGGTCTAACCATTAGATAGGCAAGCCATATACAGCTTTCAATTTTCCTAAACCTTATTTAGCCAGCAAGCCAAACCCTTTCTTTTAATCTCTGAAAATTGGTTAGGTTTTAACACACTTGATATTTGATTTAAGTTTAAAACTCCCCCTGAAGTCTATTGCCTGAAATGCCTACATCCGAGGAGAGAATTTGCCTGCTGATTTCATGTGTGGGAACAAGTTCTTAAAAACCCTGCAGGAGGTAGAGTATGTCTAAGAAAAACAGACAGTAGGGCTGTGTAAATGGAGCATCAGTTTCCATGACAGAAATGTCCTATTCGAACACTTTGCTCTGTTTGTATTTTTTATTCCCAGCTTGGTTTCTTCATTCCAGAACAGTTAGAGTGCTGCCAGATTCAGGCACAAATTTTCACAATGAACCAGCTCTAAGCCTGAAATGAACCCAGTTTTTTCTCTCTCTCTCTTTGTAACCCCAGTAAAACCTTGGGGAGGCTGAAAGACAGTTTAGTTACTGTTTGTTCCTAGAAAACTCTGGAACAGAAACACTTAGTCCCCAAAGGAGTAACCCCAAAACAGCCAATAAACTGCATCTAGTTTGAACCAATGAGGAGGAGAGGGCTGCCATGTTTTGACATCCATTAGAACTGCCTTAGACAGCTTGTCTGTTATTTGTTGGGTGCCAGTAACAAAAGACCTGGGATTGTATGTACATATCAGCCTTGGCTTGGTGCTGTGCTTTCAACAGGAAGCAATACCTGTCCAGTGAGTTCATCTACTTTCAGCTGCACTGAACTCACCTTTTTTTAAAACAAATACTACACTTTCATGGTGAAGAGGACATCTCTGATTGCATCCAATGGAGGACAGTGTTTGCCTGTTATTGCAATAGCCCAGGGGTTTGCAACCATTTTTGTTTGCAGATCCCTAACAAAATTTCACATAGAGGCATGGACCTCTTTGGAAATCTTAGACGCAGTCTGCAGACCCCAGGGATCTGTGGACTACAGGTTAAAAGCCATTGCAATAGCCCTAAAATTGCTGGTTTGCCTTTTCTGCCTGGCTGTACTGATAGCTTACGTTACGTAATGAGCATCATACCCAGTGCTGGTAGACAGCCACCCTCTTGTCTGGCACAGTGGGGATTGAACTGGGAATCTCCAGAGATAAAAGCATCAGCTGACACAACTTGAGCCCAAGTGTTAAAGCACCTTAGGTGGAGGTGACAGAATCATACCCTCTGCGGACTGGGCACAGAGGAAATCCTGTAAAACACAGTGGCCAGTGAGTGACACATATACACAGTCTGAACTGCTGCAACACACTCAAACACAAGCACCAGAATGTTTAACCTGCACAAAGGCCTTTAAGTTTAAAATGAAATGTAATCAAAACAGCATTTAACAGCACATGGAGCTTGCCTACCAGGTCTGGTGGCCAAGCCAAAAGTATTAGGGAGAGTTAACTTTGGCTGACACTACAGCTTTTGCTGTTTAATTTCCTGATACTTAAAAAATAATTTAAAAAAATAGCTGTATCTTGAATGTATCTGTGTTTGGGAACAGCTCGTTTTTTCTTTAACAAGGGCTGTGTTCTTGAACGCATATTTTGCAGAATTTTTTTTCTTACTCTGCTCAATATAACAGCAGCCACAGCATCTTGGCTTAAGCCTCCCTTTGACAAATATGTCACCAAACATTTCTGGCAGGATATCCTTTTGCAGATAACTGAAATGCCAAGCTCAAAACAGTCTTTGCTGCTTCCACCGTCCCTTTGCCCAGAATGAAATATATTGTTTTGCATTGTTGTTTGTCTTGGGCTCAGTTGGAGACCTCAACAGAACTCAGTTTGGCCATATATGCATCATCAAGTTAGATGGAGGCATTGGCAACCCTTGGGCTTGGGGTTCAGATAACACCAAAATCTTAAAGCAAAGCTCAGTCCAACTAATCAAGTTTCACCTGTTCTGCCTCTTCCTGTTTGGGTGAGGAAGAAGCTTCCCTATATGTTATTGCAGAGCTTTCCTTTATGGAAGTATTATGCCTTCCTCAGAAACATTTGGTACTGCTCGCTTTCAGAGAGAGACTATTGATCTGATCCAGTATGGTAATTCCTATATGGACCCAATACTATTCAAAAAATGACCAACAAAATAGGACCTAATCTATCAACCACATCATCAGGAGCTCATTCACCTGCACATCTACCAAATGTGACATATGCCAACAGGTGCAGCAATGCCCCTCTGCCATGTACTTTGGCCAAACTGGACAGTCTCTATGCAAAAGAATAAATGGACACAAATCTGACATCAGGAATCATAACATTCAAAAATCAATAACAGAACACATCAATATTTCTGGTCACTCAGTAACAGACTTAAATGTGGCAATTCTTCTACAAAAGACACTTCAAAGACAGACTCCAATGAGAAATTGCTGAACTGGAATTAATTTGCAAACTGGATACCATTAAATTAGGCTTGAATAAAGACTGGGAGTGGCTGGGTCATTGCACACACTGAAATCTATGTCCTCATGTTAAGTATTCCCCTACTGTTACTCACACCATCTAGCCAACTGCTAGAAATGGGCCATCCTGATGATCACTACAAAAGTTTTTTTTCTCCTGCTGATAATAGCTCACTTTAATTGATTAAGCCACTTAAAGTTAGCATGGCAACCTCCACCTTTTCGTGTTCTCTGCATATATATATATATATGTCTTCCTACTGTATGTTCCACTCTGTGCATCTGATGAAGTGGGTTCTAGCCCACAAAAACTTATGCCCAAATAAATTGGTTAGTTTCTAAGTACTCCTGTTTCTTTTTACCCACCCCAAAGCAACTATTTATGGCTTCAATGAAGAACCAGGTGCAGTCCAGTTGAGCTTGTAAGGTTCACAAATGGCACTCTCAAATGCTTTATAATAAGTGCTCTGAACCTATGAGGGGCTTTGCAGAGCATCTGCAGAGATGTTCCCTGCCCCAAGAGCTTACAATATGAATAGAACCAGAACAACACAAAGAAGGGATGGAGACAGGTAAAGGCGAGAATGGGGATTGCTGAGAAGAAGAAGGGAGGAGAGACTGTAGGTGTGTTTGAAGGAAGTAAGAGAGGGTGCTTGGGAGAGTCTAAGATGACAGGAAAACTCTGCCAGGCACAGGAGCAATGTGACAAGGCACAAAGCAGGCAGTGGGAGAAGGATGCCCATCAGCACAGAGGTAACAAAGCAGAGACACAGGGAGAGGCAAGATTACATTGGACCTCATGGGGAAGAATGAGGAACTTGACTCTGAAGCAGTAGGAGAGAAGGCGGCAGTGGAGGGACTCAAGGAGTGAGTGGGGGTCACAGTAGCTGCAGAGGAATTGTGGCAGAGTATAAACTTTATGCTGAAACCTATCTAGCAAGTTTCAAGAGGTTTCAGGCATTGTTTGCAACCACTATTTAAATAATATTCCACAGTAATATTATATTGTATGTACACATAATATGGTGGTATTATTGTTCAGTGTTTATTCATTTTGAGTTTGTATTTCTCTACAATTTCACTTCACTGACCTATCCCTCATCCCCCAGTATCTCCTCTGCATTGATCTCTGCAACTATGCTCGCTGGAAAATTGGGAACAAAATATCATTTTGTACGTTGCCTCGCTAACTGGGCGCCTCATCTCTTTACGCATGTGTCTGTCTGGAGGTGTGTGATTCCCATCTCACTTGGGTTTTGGATAATAATTGCCCCAAACTACATTCTGATTAGATGGTTGGATATTTCTAACTATGTGCTGGGTATGCACCGGCTCACAAAGCATGCACAGTTAAGACCTCACCACTGACTAACCTACACCCTAGGTCCAATCTTTCCCTAATTTCAGGATGTTCTGATCAGGGCATGACTCACAACTGGATTTTAGATCCAAGGTTTTGGTGGAGGCAAATGTCTACTGAAGATATGTCACAGAACTGGAGAGCATTACAGTGCCAGCAAGGTAATGTTTCACCAACCTTCTTTTTCTCCATGCATTTACAGGTAATGATATGCTATAATATAACAAACATGGCAGGAAGCATTTCACCCTTGTTGCTAGGCTACACAGGACTTCCTAGTGACAGCAGGTGTAGAATAACTCCTATTGCCCATATACCTTGAGCTCAAAGAGACTGTCTATTAGCAGTGCTCTGTAGAGTCTAGGACACACAGCTGAGCAGATCTGTTTCCAACAGGTAGAAGGAAATGATACAAAAAGTGACTTTTAGTCTTGAGAATAATAAATTTGTTTTCTTTCCCAGGGAGTTATTTTTTTTCTGGCACCGTGACATGTAAAACACTCTGAATTTTCTAAGGAAAATATTGTTAAAGCCCCAACCTTTATCAGTAGAGTGTATTTAAAAAACAGAACAATCAGACATGAGAGTGCATGTAACTTGGCCACTGGTGCCTTTGTGAGTTATTTATCACACACGGTTAAATGCATTAAGCCCCCCAGCCCCTCACCCCAAGCCCCAAGAATCCATCACTATTTGGTGACCTTCTCTCCATTCCCCTATTGCAATCTAGTGGTACATGTACTGAGAGGAGAAGCATTCCAAAGCAAGGACACTTTGTCTGCGCATCAAAACCCAAAACCTTGAGGGCTGCATTAGGAGTTGTTCCGCAGAGCTAGGAATCCAACAACATCAGATACTGGAAGATCCAAAGGCCCCATGGATTAGCCCAGCTCACATGTTGAGACACAACACTGGCAAACATCAGTTTAAATTGTGGACTGCATAGGAAAGGGGTACGAGGTTCATCATTTTGGAGTAAATTGATAGCTAAAATGCACCATTTAAAACAGGCAGTGTTGTGGTAGCCATGTTGGTCCCAGGATATTAGAGCTACAAAATGGTCCTATAAAAGATATTACCTCACCCACCTTGTCCCTCATTTAAAATAGAACTTTTACCAAGCTTCCCAGGATAATGTCACCCAGTTTTTGCCAATATTTAAACATCTCCAAAGGCAGCAAAGGAAGTTCCAGTGCAGCACACTTAGTTGGAAGGAGGTTTTCCTGCTAGATAATGGGAAAAGAGCAGAGAATTTCTGAGCTCTAGTTTGTTCTCACTTGCACACCATGCAAAGATGCTTTTCAGAATCATTCAGAGAGAGGGTGTTCTGTATCAAATCACCTCTCCCATTTAGCTTTTCATTAATGTGTGCTGTAGACTCCATTATCTGAAATGCTATCACAGAACTTTGTGACTTTGTCTTGACTAACACATCAGCAGATGCAGATTTCAGTCACTAGGGGCCTGATTCAAAACTCACTGAAGTCAATGGAAGTTTTTTCATCAACTTTAAGTGGGCTTTGATCTGGTCCCTTCTATGCACAGCTTAAAAAACGTGGAGAGAAGATACAATGGGAATTTGCCTCATTAGTCCCTACTCTTTGTAACTCCAAGTTATGCCCTCAAAATAGGCAGGGCAAGTACTTGAGGTTACATGGAAGCCAGGGATCTAGCATCTTCCTCATCATTTGCATAAGCAAATCAATACTTTTTGTACCCTGAAGTAATATTTTCCCCAAAATAAAACTTGAAATTACAGTCATGTTCCAAACACCACAGTAAATATACCTAGCCTGCTATCCTTGGAACATGAGGCATCCCTGACTAGAAACGCTATGGACAGGGAGAAAGAGGTCATTTGTAGAAATAAATTGCATGATTAAATTATACCATTTATTACTGGCTCAGAACGATAAAGCTAAGGACGAGGGAACAAAGGACAGAATATGAAGGGACAGCCATACAGTTATTTTCCACAGAGAAGCAAAAGGGAATGAAACAGTTGTAATTGCAAATGACCTTGGTCTTGCCTATAGCTGAGCCCCTAAGTAAGTGGAGGGTTATTTTAGGCTGAGAGAGAAAGGAGGTGAGTGAGTTGTAAAGGAATGTGTGTGAACGCATGGTGCTGAAAGGCACAGCTCTGAACCTGCCAGGAAAGGGCTCAACTGTAACACGCTGGTTTTTAGAAAAAAAAAGGCTAGGAAGTATAATGAGGAACAACAAAAACCTCACTGAGCCAGCATCTGGAAACAACTGAGACACGCTGTCTGTTTCATGGGCAGAGGGCTCCATAGCCTTGCTTCCAGGAGTCAGCGTTTCAGGGGTCACAGGGAATCACAGAGAGAGTGGTCAAGGAGTGTGCAGGAAGAAGGGGCTATTTGGATCCCAAGTATGTAATGTGGTACGTGTGAGAGGTCTGCTGAAAGGCATGCCAGGGAACATTGGCCTGGAAAGTGTCTGAGGGCACGTGGAGTTAGCAGAATAATGCACAACCGGCTATTTAAGCAGCAAGGTCAAGAAGAAGCGGAAAAGGCCTTCCTGGATTTTCATGGCATCCTTTTTTTGTAGAGGAAAAGCGTGCTCTCTGTGTACACTACTTTCCTATAGAGAAACAGGATAAAGCTTCTCTATCCTTCAACTGAAGGATACAAAAATCCACCACTAGAGGGTGTCCACCCCTTTTCCCCTCAGCCACTGAGAGGCATTTCTGGTGAAGTAGTCCTCATGGAACATACCAGAGGGCCAGAACTTCTAATTTGGGTTAGAACAGTACAGGCAGGGCCATTCCTACCCATACACAAAGTATGCAGCTGCATAGAGCACCAGGAAATTTGTCCTGGTGCCCTATGCAGCTGTGTGCTGCTCCAGCTCCTGCTCCGCCTCTTCCCCGTGGCCCTCGCCCCTGCTCCGCCCCCAGCCTGCCCCATTCCAGCCCCGCCCCCCACGTCACCCCTTCCCCTGAGGACTGCAGCAGGGGTCAGGCACCCTACATTATTGGGTGGCAGGAAGTGGAGTGACCTGGCCCCAGCCTGCTCCGTGCTGCTGCTGAGTGCTGGGGAGGCAGTTTCCCCCTGCCCCCCAACTCTGAAGGCTGAGAGCCAGGGGAACAGAGCGGAGCGAGCTGGGGCCAGGTCACTCCACTTCCCGCCACCCCAGCCTGCTCCCCCAGCTCGTGTTGGGGCGTGGTTTCCTCCCCACCCCCTCCCACAGAGGCCTGGGGCCAGCCCCACCCTGTGGTGGCTGGGTAGGGCACCAACATGGTTAGGGATGGCCCTGAGTACAGGCTTCCGTGCAGCTAAGTTCATTTACACAAGCTGAAGAAGGTCTCACCCAGTGGATCTGTAATACAGTGCATCTAGGCCGGTGGTTCTCAAAACTTTGCGTTTGAGCGAACCCTTTTTGAAAGCTCCGTGTGTTCGCAACCCATGTATGTCCGCCAAAATGCCGCCGAAACCAGAAACTATCAGTTCAACGGTTTTTCTGCAGACACACTGACGCATATGCTATGTCTGCCAAAAAGCCGCCAAAAATGGAAGAGTTCAATTCGGCTGCATTTCAGCAGAGTCAAGAGCTCGCGACCCCCCCTGGAATCGGGCCGCGACCCCCAGTTTGAGAACTGCTGATCTAGGCCATGGGGTGGAAGGCAAAGGGGAAATCACTAGAAGACTCAATACTGCTTGAGAAAGTGGAAAGTGTGTGGAGAAAACACACTAATTCTGTCTTTCACACAGACAGGAAAAGACAAAAAGTATGTTTTAAACTCAAAGGCACTAGTGTCATTTTTATGGACCCTCCCTCGTATCAACTTCTCCCCTTAGACATTATTTTCTTCTCCTAAATCCAGGCCTCTGGATTCCGTAGCATTCCTGTGTAGCAAACTGGAGATTCTGTGGCACCATTAGATTTTTTTCCCCCTGAAATGGAAATCTGTATTGAATTAAATATGAAAATGAATAATGCATGGAATCAGAGAAATGTAGAGCAGGAAGACACCTTAAGGTCATCTAGTCCAGCCCCCTGCACTGAGGCAAGACCAAGTAAACACAGACCAGCCCTGACAGTTGTTTGTCTAACCTGTTCTTAAAAACCACCAGTGGCAGGGATTTCACAATCTCCCTTGGAAGCCTATTCCAGAGCTTAACTATCTTTATAGTTAGAAAGTTTTTCCTAACATCTAATCTAAAGTTCCCTTGTTATAGATTAAGCCCATTACTTCTTTTCCTACTGTCAGTGGACATGGAAAATAAGAAATCCCAGTCTTCTTTGTAACAGTCCTTAACATATTTAAAAACTATTATTAGGCTCCCCCCTTCAGTCTTCTTTGCTCAAGAAAATAAGTCTTTTTAACCTTTCTTCACAGCTTGGGTTTTCTAAGCCTTTTATCATTTTTGTTGTTCTTCTCTGGACTCTGTAATTTCTCCATATCTTCCCTAAAGCGTGGGCATCCAGAATTAGACACAGTACTTCAGATGAGGCCTCACCAGTGCCAAGTACAGCAGGACAATTGCTTCCCGTGCCTAACATATGACACTCCTGTTAATAAGCTAATAACATTCTGCATGCAGTGTTTTTTGCAATGTATCACACTGTTGATTCATATTCAGTTTGTGATCCACTATAACTCCCAGATCATTTTCAGCAGTTATTCCCCATTTTGTAGATTTCCTGTCTTCCTAAGTGAATTGCTTTGCACTTATCTTTATTTAATTTCATCTTGTTGATTTCTGACCAATTCTCCAATTTGTCAAGGTTGTTTTAAATTCTAATTCTCTCCTCCGAAGTGACCTCTCCCCCACCTTGATGTCATCTGCAGATTTTATAAACACACTCTCCACTCTGTGATCTAAGTCATTAATTAAAATATTGACTAGTCCTGGACCCAGAACTGACCCCTGCAGGATCCCACTAGATAACCCCCATCAGTTTGACAGAAAACCACTGATAATTACTCTTTGAGTAATCTTTCAGCCAGTTATGCACCCACTTTATAGTAATTTCATCCAGACCATATTTCCCTAGTTTGCTTATGGTAATATCATGTGGGACGGTGTCAAAAGCCTTAGTAAAAATCAAGATATAGCACATCTACTGCTCCCCCTATCCCCTCCACTAGGCTAGTGACCCTGTCAAGGAAGGAAATTAGGTTAGTGTGGCATGATTTGTTCTTCACAAATCCATGATGGCTGTTCCTTGTAACACCATTATCATCCAGCTACTTAGAAACATCCAGTGTTCTTCAAGGTATCAGAGTTAGGCTGACTGTTCTATAATTCCCCAGGTCCTCTTGGTTTATCTTTTTAAAGGACGGTAATGCGTTTACCTTTCTCCAGTCCCTTCACCCGTCCTGCATGTGTTCTTGAAGATAATTGCTAACTGTTCTGAAATTGTTTTGGCTACTTTCTTAAGAACCCTAGAATTAATTTCATTGGCCCCTGCCAAGCTAAATACATCTAAGGCTATGTCTACACTTATCCAAGTATTCTTTAGCCCGTTCTTACTCTATTTTGTCTTTTCCTTCACCCTTGTTGCTAATCTTGTATTAAGTACCTGGTCATAATTAACCATTTCAGTGAAGACTGAAGCAAAATAGGCATTAAACACTTCAGCCTTCTTGATGTCATCTCTTATTAGCTTTCCTTTCCCACTTGGCAGAGGGCCTATGCTTTTCTTTATTTTTCCGTTGCTTCTAATGTATTTATAGACCTTTTTCTTATTGCCTTTTATGTACCTTGCTAGGCATAACTCATTTTGTGCCTTAGCCTTTATGCTTTTGTCCCTACATGCTTGTGCTATTCTTTTGTATTCATCTTTGTTCATGTTTTCACTTTTTGTTAAGATTCCTTTTTGATTTTCAGGTCATTAAAGAGTTCCTGATGGAGCCATACTGGCCTCTTACTATTCTTCCTATCCCTCCTTCACATTGGGAAAGTTTGCTGTTGTGCCTTTAATACTGTCTCTGAGAAATTGACAGCTCTCCTGAACTCCTTTATCCCTTAGATTTTCTTCTCATGGGTCTTACCTTCAAGTTTTCTGAGTTTGTTTAAGTCTATATTTTTGAAGTCCATTGTCCTTATTCTGCTGCTCTCACTCCTTTCTTTCCTTAGAATCATCAAATCTATCATTTCACGATCACTTTCACCCAATTGCCTTCAGCCCTGCAACCAATTCCTCCCTGTTAGTCAGAATCAAGTTTAAAATGGCTGTCCCATTTCACCCTGCCCCTATTACTTCCTGCACCTTCTGAAACAAAATGTTGTCCCCAGTACAGTCCAAAAACTTACTAGGTATTCTGTGTTTTGCCGTATTACTTTCACACCCATGTCTGGGTACTTAAAGTCCCCATTACTTCCCAGTTCTGTGTTTTGAATATTTCAGTTCTTTGTTCTAAAACTGCTTCATCCAATTCCTCTTCCTGAATTGGGGGGGCTATAGTAGACCAGTACCATGACTTTGCCTGTTTTTTCCCCTTACCCTTGTATTGTTCTATTTTATATTAAAATCAACTTGTTTTGTGCTGCTCCAAATTTTGTATTTTCAGCATGCTGAAGAATCTTGTATTGAAAACACATAACTGAAACGTAGAATTTCTCAGTGGGGAAGCTGGTTGTGTTCATAGCTTAGTAGGAGACAACCTGGGGGTTTTGGTAGCAGGGTGGATGATAGCTGGAGTTTTGGGCTCTTAGAAAGATGTGGGAGGAAGTTTGAGACTGTGGCATAAACATATTAGCTGGATATTTCTGCTGAACTGATCAAAAATTCAGTTGCTGCCAATATTGACATTTTAACTGACATCGGTAGATTTCAAAGTAAAGTCACTGTTGAGATGAATGGGAGCAATTCACACGTCTCAGACCTATTGTTTCAGGCTCTATGAAAACTCAAGCAGAATACGCTGCATCAGTTGCCCCCCTTTTCAGGTTTGGAAAGTTTCTATCATATCCATATATAATTAGAAATGTATGGTTTTTAATACAATCTTAGATCCTGCAGCAAACTTCATGAATTTCTGAATGCACAGGACCCTGGTTAAAACAAAACCTAAAAACTCACTACAGAGATATTTAGCTATTAAATTCCATAGATGTTTAGAATAATTTCTATAAAACTCTATCGTTAAATTCCATAAGACTTTTCCATAAAGGAAAAGAATGTTTATATTTCACTAGTGTCAGTTGTGTATATACCAATGCACTGTGTATATATAGGAGAAAAGGGAACGTCCCAGGCAGCTCTGAGCTTTCTTGGCTATTTGCTTGTTTTCTCTATGTCATCAAAATAAACACTACAACTAAATTCAACAGGGCATAACAGCACATCTATTACAGGTACACATTTCCCATCAGACTCTACCACTTTTTAGGCACATTTGGGATTAGAAGCAGAGTCTGTGGGATCATTTATAAACAGGTGGGTTAAAGAGCTTCAAAAATGTGTACGCTGAATGAAAAACAGACTGTTTCCTCTGAGTGGGATAGGATACCGGTGCCTGAATTCTTGTTAACAAGATGCTATATTATATAGGAATCAGGCCTGAATTCATGGAAAATGCTCACCTTCAACATCATCATCTAAACAATTTATGTCACAAATAAAGAAGCCTGTTTAATATACCTCCTCATGGCAGATTTCATGACAAACCATAATTTGAGGTTGGTTGTCTTGTTAACACAACTTATTTCATCCTTAGTTTTATCATATGAGAAATTTTCAATGTCTGAGGGAAAAACTCATTTGGCTTTGATAAAATCATTTTTACATGGAAGTTCAATGTTAACAAAACCACCAAGTTTAACATTCTCCAGTTTCATGCCCTTCATTACACCTGCAGAATTACAAATTACCAACAACTTACAAAAACTTCTCACTCAGTGCACCTGGAAAGTAAATTATAAAAATGACTCTTCCAAATCCCTCGTCGGTAACAGAACGGGTTTGCACTTAGAAGTTATGGCAAACGCTTTAGGTCCTTTGCTGCCCAGGAGTAAAAGTCAGTGGTAGTTTTGCCATTGACTTTATTGGGGCCAGGATTTTACCCCAGATGAGCAGGGTCTGGGAGGACTGAGGAGACACTGATCAAGTGCTCAGCCAGTACTCGGAGTAGCAACAAATGGCTTTGTTGGACACCACATCCCCCTCTCATGCAAAGAAAAGTCTGTGGCTGAACAGGGAGAGGATGACTCAGTTGGTAAACTGTTAGCTTAGAACTTGGGTGCAATTCCCTACTCTGCCACAAATATTCTACGTGGCCCCTACCAAGTAACATAGACTCTCTGTGCCTCAGTTCCCACATCTAAAAAATGTAGAGAATATATTTCCCTACCTCACAGAGGTGCTGCGAGGATGAACAGATTACAGACTGTTAGGTGCTCAGATATTCTGGTGATAGCGGCCAGATAAGTAACTGAAGTAGGAAGAATTATGGATTATTCCCTCAATGAAATTACAGATATGGGACCTTTTCATAAAGCACTTACACACAAGTAACTTTACACATGAGTTGTCCCTTTGAGGCTGATGGGGACATCCCATTCGCACCATTCTGAAGTCCGTGGGACTACTCATGTAACAGGCTCATGTTCTCAGGTTGAAACCAAGCATCCTTTGCTTACCTGCCATACTTGATTCATCAGATTATTTTCCCCTGCAGAAAATGTCCTCATTGCCAAAATGCCTAAAGAAATGCAGGAAAAGGCTCTGGACTTTAAAGGCTCAACGGAATGATGAACTCAGGCTTTGGCTGGAAAGTATGAGAGGAAATAGTTTTGCACATACTTACTTTTAATCTGTACTTTTTTACCATATCAATCTAGATATACATCCTGTTGCTCATATGGGAATTTACACAATATTCTTTGGGTTATTGAAAATATGCTTTTCCATTCACCTTTAACTAGAGACATTTATTAGTTCCACATTTCACTAACATTAATTACTGCTGAGAGCCATACATTCGTGACTCGGATGCACTAGAAACAGGCACTGTGTAAACTTAAAATTCAATCTGTCTTGATGTTGTTATAATCTGCTTGAAACTATCCTCTTCATTCAAAATAACTAAAGCTGATGACTACTACTTTCTCAGAGAATTTTTTTAAAGAAATCATTGCCATTTTGGTCAATCATACAGAAATCAACACATAAGGAGCTCCCCTTCTAGTCTGAGGCAGCAGTTGCTTAAAAAGGAGAAAACCCAATGCTCTCAGAGCAGCTTACATTAGTGATAAGGTTAAAAATACAAAGAAGATTAATGAATCGTGAAACCATGAGATTACAAACCATGAAGAGAAAAACAAAGGAAGGAAAAGTTAACAGTGTCTCCTTAAATCTTCCTGGGGGTGTGTATGGATATGATATTTTGGGAGGACTTATTCTTGAATTTGGGAATCAGTTTAGGGGTAGATGATAGCGAGGAACTCATTATTATGGTTTAAGCTGGTTATGAAACAGGCAGATGATGTTTGTTCAAAAACTTTCTATCTTGATTTGCAACGCCTTTGTTACTTCTAGCCTGACCGCTTACCAGAGGAGCCAAACTGCAGCTTTTATTTATATGGATTAGAATGAGACCATCAAATTTATTGTCACTTATATCCTACAGCAGGATCATAAGCCAAATCTCTAGAGGTTAAAGACTCTTCACTAGACATAGTCAATGGAAGCCCTTCTATTGACTCCGATGAGTTTTACCTCAGGCCCTAACATGCTGACTAACAGCTGGTATGAATAAATAGTAGTAGTGGTGAAAGTAAAGTTTCACCGATGGGATTCGTTTCTGCTATACAAGGTTTACCGTTCTTGCTGCCATGTGTTTTGCTTTCCATAAAAGTGAACAATATTAGAAGTTCCACTTCATCCAGGAGGAATCTGACCCCGAAAAGTGCAAAGCTTAAGTCGACCATTGGCTAAAAGCCAGGGCAGAGTTTTGCTGTCTGGATCTAAAGCTGATTGAATTCATGCTCTCTGAATCAAATTGTGAAGTGTTGCCTTTGCAGACATTTGCTTTAAATGAGCTATTTGTTAACATTTTTTCTTGTAATGCCAGGGCTGGAGATAATTCAACTAGTCTACCATGTTACAATAACATATTCCTAACGCAGCACTCAAATAATGTTTCTGCTGCTTTATTACAAAATACCTAAGACAACATTTTAAACATAGATTTTTCAAAGTCCAAAGTATTTGACCCTACTGGGAGGGGAGAAAAGGTTGAACTGTTTGAAATACAATATTGCTTGTAATAAGATATGTAGTATGAGCACCTCCTTTGGAATTTGTTCTGTCAGTGTGCTATACCTTGTGGAGGTGGGGGCCCATATTTAATGTACCTTGTATACCTAAAACTTATTTCTTTACTGTTATCCAGTAAAAATCCTTTCATCTCCATATGATGGAATTCTCCTGTTTTCTTGGCAACTTCTCTCTATCATATGTCAGATTCTATTCCATGGATAGTTACAGTACCAAGAGTTTATGCCAGTGGTGCATGAACTAGGGAGCATGCAAGAGATTCTCTGGGAGGCACAAAGAAACTGGGATCCCCTAGGTCCCGCAGCCCCCTCGGGACAATAGTGGGAGCAGAATAAAAATAGAATTGGTATTGCAGGGCAGAACAGGAGCAGGATGGAAAAAAACAGTCCCACCCACGCCACAAACAACATAAATGCCCCAGCCAGCAGCTCTCTGGACACTCAACTCTGAAAGCAGCGCCACTGCCAGCAGCAGCAATGATTACTTCAGATTACAAGGGGTGGGGCCCTATAAATTCCCTAAACGGTATGGTGGATGTGACTGGAAAAGTTTGCACACCACTGCTTTATGTTGTACATTCCCACGCTTCTACTCTGTAGATTTCCTCAGATCCCAACCTTCAGACAAGGTTCTATGGCAGATAGGCATCTCTGTACACCATTGTGAGGTGTCCTTCAAGAAAAACAGGTAATGAAACCTAAGGCAGAAGGTCTTCATGGTTACAGAATTTTTGCCCAGAAGTTTGCTGAGGAATAGGACGAGCTCATCTTCGTAAAAAAGGAGAGAGGAGGCCTGAGACAACAACTGGATATGTCTCATAGCCTCTTAGCATCTGCGGTAGAAGGCAGTGTGATTCTGTGGGTAGGGTTTTGGCCTGGGACTCAAGAAAACTGAGTTCTTGGTGGGGGCCTCTAGGCAGTATTTGTAATACCGACATTAGCAGGAAACAACCATATTAGGAGATGAATGGGGTTGCTATTATGCCTCCATTGAAAAATGTGTTGGACAAGACTCCACTGGCAGATGGGCCTATACACTACAGAATACTTACAGCTGGAAAATAGGATAAAATATTATTACATCAAGTCAACAACATTTTGGTGGAAAACACCAATAAGAAAGGATGCCTGCTCTTCAAAATTATACTTTTCAGGTCTTAAGATCTGGTATATAACTTTATCCGAAGACAGTGGAACAAGGAAGGCAAACTATTGTAGCATCTATGCAAGCTGGTGTCTTGAAAACAGTGAAGAGAGTCTAAGTAACTGATTAAATGTTTCAAACTTTTGGACATTGCTGTGTAAACTGGACCATTTCTTTATACAATTGATCAAATTGATTATTGCCTTTTAGACTAAAGAAAGAGAGACAGAATCTCCCAAATTTTAAACAAAGTTTTAAAAAGTTGGAGAAAATTTAGAAAATCTTACTGATTTCTTTTTAACTCTACAGGTATTTGCCTGCTTCCCAAGGATATTATGAGGCTTAAGCAATGTTTGCAAAGAATGTCATGCTCCTCCGATTAATAATGCAAATATTTGAGTCTAATAACAGTAAAGTGCTTCATAAAGAGGGATATAGAATCATGAACTCCATTTTGGGGAAGGGTAGATGGTCAAGGTTAGACAGTGAACCAATGGCAGACTGGAAATACATCCAAGTCTCCTACCTCCCAGATTGGTACTTCATTGGAAAATAATGCCTCCCTATTTGCCTATAAGCAAGTGCTATCTTCAGAGGTACAATATCTGACTCCAAGAAAGGTGAGGGCACCAGGCTTTGCATTATGCAAAACTTTTCTGCATTGACTGACGACACATCGTTGCCATGCCAAGAATGGAGGATTTGAATGATCCTGCTCTTTTAGGCTCTGATCCTGCCATGAGCTTCATGCCAGAAGGCCCCCGCATTCTCGTGGAGGTCACTGCAGAATTGGGGCCTTTAAAAGCAGTTTGCCACAGCATGTTAGAGGCAGAGTTCCTGCTGAAGAGAGATTTTCTTCTAAGTGGCAATATGCAAAACTATTCTGCAGTTTAGGGATTCCTGCCTTCACTCTCTGATTGCCTGCAGAAAGAAGAGCAACAGCGGCTTTACAGTGAGGGGCTACTGGGGAGAACAGATCACTGACATGAACGAGGGGCGGTAGTCAAACGATCGCTTATTCCAGAATATAAACAAACAATGTCCATGTGCTTTCTGTGCTCGCCTCATTGACAGGATTGCTATTGCCATTCTTTCCATGTCAGTAGTATGCTTGGATTTCAGTTTATTTGTCAAAGAGAAAGGAGTTGGCACGCAGATACATTTCTCTGCAGTTCCCAGCTTAAAAAGAAAGGCACCCAGAACCAGTGTGTTGAACAGAAAATAACGATGATTTCACCCTATTCGATTAAATAAAATGTAATACCATTCAACTTGAAGTGAGCCTTTGGCATCCACCCAAACATTGCAATCTCTTGCATTAGAAAGAAGAGAAGATTTGCTTCATGCATATGTACGAGACAGTGCAATAAAACAGGACGTGGCAGGAAGTTAGCCACAAAGCTGTATGTAAGAATTGCCAATGAAAGCTTCTCTCTGCTACTGTGGAGAATAATTAAAAATGACAAGATTTAAGGATACATGACATGTGAGGAGAACCTTCTACCTTCCTTCAAACCAGAAAATTAAGTGCGACATCAAACTGAGACTGAAGGACAAGTGAACAGTTTGAGAGTTTAAGGCAGTGTAAAAATATGCAAGACCTTTTATGATTCACAAAAAAATGGTTTATCAAGATTACAATACCCTAAATTAGATAGGATGGAGACCTCAGCATCTCTTTTTATCATTAACTATTTAGTCAGTTATAACTTTAAGATGGTAGTTTAAAAGGAAGCCATGAACATTCTTATACACTTGAAGTATCATCGCACGCAAAAAAAGTCTGCAACATTTGCTAAATATGAAGTTAGTGTTCACTTTATAACACCTGATTAAAGACCAGATCAGCACTGCATAGCTCTAACTCTGTTAGCATTGCCCTTGAGTTCAGTGGGATCATTCATGGAGAAAGGTGTGAATAAGGGTCTCAGAACCTGATTCCAAATTGACAGCTGTGTTTACAGATTTTTAGGGTGCTGCCTATTTTGAACTAGTGAATCATTGCAATAAATGTGCCTTTATTCGTAAAAGGCATTATTGGAAAAATATGCAGCCCATATCAAAAACTGCTCTGCTTACATGCCACACCTGAAGCCATAGGCGCCCACTCTGTGGGTACTCTGGGGCTGGAGCACCCACAGGGAAAAATTGGTGGGTGTTTTGCACCCACTGGTAGCTCCCCGCCTAGCTCACTTCTGCCTCCTCCCCTGAGTGTGCCGCGTGCCCGCTTTTCCCCCGCTAACTCCCAGCGCTTGTGCTGTGAAACAGCTGTTTTGTGCAACTGGGGGAGGGGAGGAGTGGGAACGCGGCATGCTCAGTGGAGGAGGCGGGGCCGGGATTTGGGGAAGGGGTCCAATAAGGACAGAGAGAGGGCGGAGTTGGGGCGGGACTTGGGGGAAGGGGTTGGAATTGGGGCAGGGAAGGGGGGCACGAGCACCCACTGGCCCCAGGGAGCGTGAGACCCCACTGGCCCCAGGGAAAATTGGTGCCTAAGCCTGAAGCTTTTAATCCAAATCTTTTTTCAAATTACTCAGGCTGAAGCGTATTCGCTGGTGAAAGCACCAGTCTTTCATACACAGTTAAGTAAAAACAACCAATGTTGGTCACACGTTCCAAAACAAAACAATAATAAATTGCCTGGAGCAAAATTTATCCCTGAGCAGATGATAAGCACAAGGTATCACCACCTGCAACCCACTTCATTTCTCCACCGAACTTTGCACACAGTGGGTATAAATGAATGAATGTGTAAATGAAATTGTAGCCTCACAGAGCATTTGGGAGGAAAATGCGTACACCGATAGAGACAGAGTCACCTTCATTCGAAACTCCTAATCTGCCACTTGGTTAAAAAATACAACGCTATCAAAATCTTTGTTACCGAATACTATAATTATGTACAAATCCATTTGGCCTCATGTAATGCTGTGATCGAATGAGATTATTACATATTGCACCTTTAATGAAAACAGACGATGCCATCGTAAAAGACATTTTTCTTGTAAACAGCTAAGCCCTTGGTATTATTGCCAGAATTAGCCCCGATCCTGCAAACAAGTAACTTTACTCATATGGACAGGCAATAGGTCAAGTTGCGAGCCCTTTTCTCCGCTGATGAGCGGCTTCTCCCACAAGTCATTCCACTGAATACTCACCACTGAGAGTAGGGGACTCCCAGCAAGGCCCACTGGGACTTCATATCAGTAAATTACTCAGGTGCCTAAGTGTTTGCAGGATGGAGCCTTTAGCTTTCTGATTGTTACTGTATTAACATGGAATACTATGGACAATATAACCTGCTTCCACTCTTAACATTTAGAAAGTTCTAGTATATTGTGATGTCTGAAAGGTCACCTGCACCATCACCACCAACCTGCCAGGTATATAGGCCTTGATCCTTGCAGCTACTTTGCGCAGGTGGAGAGCTATGCTTGAAGTCCATGAGGCTTTGTGGGGGGTGAGTTCAAGATACCTATGGAAAGTTGCAGGCTTCTTACCCTGGACTTCATTCACTTCAAGAGACACAGGTTACTTGGCTTGTTTAGCTGAAGTTAACCAAAATTGTTTTTTTTAAAACCCCCAGCGATCATTTTTAAGGTGGTAGCATGGAGAGATGATTAAAGTACAAAGATAGGAGGACTTAAATAAATACTAAAATGTGATATTAGTGCTCCCTAAATGATCCAACCGAGGTATTGTGACATAGATCCTTTCACCAATGGGTCATTAATTCAAATCAGATCCAGGTCATTAGAAACCAAATGTTCTCGCCACCTGGTGGCTGTTTAGTAGCCCATTTGAAAGGAGCGGAGTATCTCTATCCACTTTTAGCAGACATCCCAGAACTCACCACCACAGTTATTGTAACCCAGCCTCCTTCCCCTCCACCTGCTTCCTCTCCCTCCCTCTTCTGAGAGGTAGGGTCAAGCCAGTGGGGGTGTTTGGAACATTATCAGGCTTAGCAAAGTGATGATAAAGATGGAATAAGCAAAAGGCAGAGTGGTTAGGCCCGTAACCAGGGTGGGGCGAGCAGCGCAGCTGCCCTGGGCGCAAAGTGGGCTGGGGGGACAGAAAAATGACTTCAAAGATGGTAGGGGGTAGAGCCCTGCAATGGGACTGGGATCCCACTGTTCCGGCAGGACCGACTGCCATAATAGTGGGAGCAGGATAAAAATTCAACCAACAATGCGGGAGTGGGTGGGAGTTGGAATTATTGGGTGGGATGCAAAAAGGATTAAAAAATAATTCCATGCAGGGCTCTAGTAGGGGGTGCAAATATACCCGCCCACCCAGGGCATTAAAATACTTAGTGATAGCACAGGGTTCTACTATAATTACCGCACACACAAATAATGCAATGATAGAGCAAAAAAGTTACAAATTTTATGCAGCTACTGACTTGAAAAGGCGGGGCTACATTTTCAGATACAGCCAAGCACTTTCTCTCTGAATATCAGGCCCCTTTAATGTGTCTCCCAGAGGGCACCCAAAAATGGAAGCACCCCAAATCACTCATCCCTTTTGAAAGTTTAGCTGTAGCTTCAGAATAGAGCCTGATCCGGCTTTCCCTTGTAAGACAGTTCAGTTTATTTTGGGCTTCTGACCAGCCTAAATGCCATCACCCGACTGACAAATGTTCAATTAAAACAATATTTTCAAACCCTTCTATTCCAAAAAATTTGTAACACGTAGATCTAATCTACAAATAGCACATTTGGTTTCATCTTGGAGAGTTCATTTACATAGCACTTGATGTGTGCTGTTAAAGTTCCTGTCTGTTTACTTTAACATTTCCAATTACCATTTTGTTTATACAACCTACAACATGGGGTCTTACAGAAATCACTGTTAAATATAACACAGTGTTTCTTTAGCTACTTCTACCATTGTGTTCTTAGGGCCAGATTCTGATCCTCTTACGCATGCCAGGTACTACTTTAGTAGTCTATGTGTAATCCCATTGGCACAAGACTATTTAAGAAGTAAACTGCCATGCAGTAGGAACAAAGTGTTAGAACCTGATCTTTAAATACTAACAAATTATTCTATAGTCACATCTTGCCAGTGATTTTTAGACAAATTGATTTCAATGGGGATTATTCCTGAGAGCACATCATGATCCATTAAACCTTGTGCAGCACAGATTGTGTGGCTGTTCAAATCTTGCAATCATTAAATTATCTGGAATAACATAGATGCATTTCCCCACGTTAGGGTTAAGGCAAACATACACATTATAGCAACCCAAAAATGAAAGAAGGGAAAAACCCACAAAACACATCAAAGAACATTTCACTACCTCACAGTACTTCCATGGCTGGATCTAGTGACGAAATACTCTGCAGCAAGAAGTCTGCACCTGAAACTTGCCAGCGATCACAGAACCAATCGTCTGACCAAGGGTTTTATTACTGTGTTTTGTAAATCAGACCCAGGTGGTTGTAGACAGGCATACATATACTACAAAGCACACAGTCACCTGAAGGCAACATTTCTCATGGGGACTAGCAGGTGTTCAGTCCATCAAGGCTGTTATTACCACAAACTGGGCTTGTGGCATATGTCACAAAACCCTTTCTGGACAGCACCAGACATTGGCTCCAGAAATTAGTATAGATGAGCTTTAGGTGGTCTGATTGGCAGGCTTGAATTATGTCTCTTTGTGAAGTTTCCAGCTAGAGAGATGCTGTGGTGATGAGGTCTGTCAAACAGGGAGTCCCGCTACCTGTCATCTGCTGGCAATGGAAATCTACCCACCCAACCCATTTTGGGTTTTTTTTCAAGCTGGAATTCTTTGGTTCTGGTCCAAGAGAGTTGGTTAGGGAGGTGGTTTTGCATGGCTTGGAGCTAATCAATTTGGCAGTCATTCCATTGTACCATATCTAGGATCAGGAAGAGATTCTTCTTAGAGCAGATTTGCCAAGCCTGATGTAGTACACAAATAAAAGCCAAATTCTACATTTGCAGGATTCCACTGACAGCAATGGATATCCTGAATGCAGAGCCCAGGGCAGAATTTGGCTCTAACTGGCCAAATTCTTCTTGCCCTCGCATAGGTAGTGCCAAAAAAATTGAATATTTTGAATGCATGAGTGGCTAAGAGCAGCCAAGTCTATGCCACACCATTGCTCTGAAGAGAGGGAAGCTACCATTTGCATACTTTGTGGAAGACAAGAACTGAGGACAACACTTTGCACCTGAGTGCTTTCAACAGGGGGATCTTTAAGTGGTTTCCATGTATTAATGAATTCAAACTCACCAAACCCTTATGAGGAACAGCCCATTATTCCCATTTTACAGATGGGGAAGCTTTTGAATCATCAAATTGTTAAATGACTTGTCTGCGGCACATCTGGGAAGAGGATCCAGGTCTCATGACTCTCGGTTCTGTGCTTTATCATTCTCTCTAGAAAGATCAGAAGTCAAGGGGGATGATCATGAAAACAAGGTGCACTGTAACCATGAGAGGGAAGTTTAAGTCCTAAACTCCAGTAATCCACATACTTCTTTCTACATACTAGCTTTTCAGAAGCGCATTTCAGGAGAAAAGTGTAGATTAGGCTCTTGGTGAAATAAACAAAGCAGATGAGCCTCCCTAGACATGTACTCCACAGAGAATCATTTGTTTGCCTGTCCTATCTCCGCACCCTCAGAAAACATAGAATCTTGTCTCAGAGACACGATGCGGATCTGAGATATTCATGGCACAGGAAAAAGAGGAGTTTGTACTCACAAGTCAGTTATGGGACTACATCACTGCGCCTGCAAGTTATTCCATCTGTAACAGATAAAATACTGGAGCACACTCTTCCATGAGTAATACGAAGGCTTAACATTCAGGGTAAAACTACCTTCCATTTACTTAACTAAGCAAACACAGCTGAAACTGCCTTTGAAAAACTTGCAGGGCAGAGGACTGCCCATCTTCTCCTAAAGGTATGGAATCCTTTGCACTGGCTACAATGCTGTTTGGTAGGAAGTGATTGGCCAACTGCTACTGCAAAATGAAACTGACTAGCCTAGAGTGTTCCTGAGCTTCACTTTGCTCTCTTGTCTTTGATGTAACACACTAGTTGGTAACCTGTGCAGTCCGTTCATATGCTGAAATGCTGCTACACAAACCTGATCACTGTTTGATCTCTAAAATATTTAGTGGATGAAGGGACTCCAGTAGATCCTTTACAGACTTTTTAAAATAAGTTCTCATAGCTTTATAAACCTAGTTTGGATAGGATGGAGCTCTGTCATAGCGGCTACAAACTCACCAGTCAACAAACAACAAAGGTCAATAAAGAGAGAAAATGTGTGAAGCCAAAGGTGTGCCCCTAGGGACTGACATTTGCCCCAATCGTATTTAAAATAAAAGTAAACTCCATTTTAAATAAATCGGTGAATGTTGCTGAATTCGGGAGGTGTTACAAACACCAGGGAGGACAGAGAAATAATAGGTTAGTCATGAAGAAAAAAATACCTAAAGGAGATTCAGTGCAGACTAATACAGCTGGAGAAAAACAATCCAATGGGAAAACAGGAATGGCCCAGGAGGATTAGTGATAGTTAAAACAGGGACAAAAATAGATCTTGCACTTTGGGGCTGCATACACAGAACAATCAGGTCACAGGCCAAGGATGTGTCAGTTCCCCCTTATAGTCCTTCAAAATCATGAAGGAATCTCAATGTATCAGAAACATTCTAGGCTTGATTCACCCCAGTGTTGCAAAGAGGAGCATCTTGCATCTGGAGCAGAACATTCAGCCCCAAGGCAGGTGGCAGGGCCTTCCTCACTGGGTTCCACTGGGGTGTGCCAGAGGTCTGGGTAGAGCTCCATAGTAAGCCTACTGATGGAGGCTACACAGAAGATATGATGGTTCATCTTATCAGTCCTGGTGCCACCCCTTCCCTAGGGATGTCCCACTCACTATCAACTGCATTTGTTCCTCTGTGGATTCTAGGCAACCTGTAGGATCAGAATCACTGATTGTTTGCACTGCTGAACCGAGCCCTGGACAGAGTTCCTGCTGCTGGGAATGAACTGGGTCCACTGACTAAATGAAAGGAATTCAAGGAAGAACATAAAAAATGATTATAGGGACAAGCTGAGTAGGAGAAAGAACTAGAGCTGTTAAAGTTGATTAGCTAATAGCTAAAGGTAAATATAATGACAAGTCTCTGGATGGGGTGAACACCAAGGAGCAAGAGGAATCAGTTAGTATGGTCATTAGGAGTGAAGAGAATGAGTAAAGGAAAATTTAAGCAGAATAGTCAAGGAAAAATGAGATCTCTCAGACTGCGAAAGAGTCTCCCAGAGAAGGCAGCAAAATCCCCATCTCCTGAACCATTTAAATCAATGCTGGATAAAGCACTGGAGACCATACAGTAGAATGTATTCCTGTGCCGGCAGGAGAAGTGATGAGGACATAATGTGTCTTTGACATATCTAGTTGATAATGGCCAAATTCACTCTCATCCACAATAGGACTTCAGTGAAATTGCACCAGTGTAAACGAGAACAGACAGTCACTCATGCGCTTAATTTTAAACGTGTCAGTAGTCCCAAGGAAGTTAGTGAGACTACATACATGCTTAAAATTAAGCACATTCATAAGCATTTGTAGGATTAAGGCCTAAAAATATCTTATAAGGAAATCTTACCCATATCTCTGTCACAAAAGAGAAATTAATTATGAATAAATAAATTGTGCTTATCCTAGAGCCTATTGAGATATCCCTCCTTTATTATTAATTATTATTATTTGCATTATTATACTCTTAGTACTTATGTATATCTGTATCCTTTCAGGCTGGCGTTTCTTCTTTGAATAAGTGTTCTTGCCAGTTTCTTCAAATGTATATGAAAAGACATTACATGAAATAGAAGCAGCTGGGTTATTACTACACAAATTCTGCAGCCCTTCCCAGGCTCATCCATCTGTCTTGCTTTTCTTGCTTGTCCTTTCAGTTTAACAAGTATCCTTGCAGAATTTCCAAGAAATGCTCTACTATGCTTGTGGGATTTTCTTCTTAAGACTATTTACTTAAATTCTTGCTCCCTGTCTAATCTTTCCGACAAAGCAATGTGCATTTTTAAATCCTTCAAGCAAAATAATTACAAAGATAATCCAGCACAGTGTAATCAAACTGCAGGGTTTTTTTATTTTCCTAGACTTTTAATTTAATTTCATATCCTGTGGTCTCCTAAAAAATTATTAGGATATCATCTTTTTATTGTTTAGGCCAGAGCATGGAAGTATGGGTGGCAAAACCATGCCATGCCACCCTTACTCCTGCACCGCTGCTGGCGGCAGCTGTGCCCTCAGAGCTGGGATCCTGGCCAGCAGCCACTATTCTTCAGTTATCCAGCTCTGAAGGCAGCGCAGCTGCCAGCAGCAATATAGAAGTAAGGACAGCAACCCTCCCCCTCCCTACAATAACCATGTGACCCTTCCCAACTTCTTTTTGGGTCAGAACCCCCATAATTACAAACCTGTGAAATTTCTGATTTAAATAGCTGAAATCATAAAATCCTATGGACTGTGAAATGGACCAAAACAAACCATGAATTTGGTAGGCCCCTCACAATGAGCACGTGCCTATGGTCTCATACAGATGCATACTCCGGGCAGCTCCCGCTGCCATGGATACACTAGTTTTAATGTGTTAGTTATATCAAGAGCTAGTGTGAGTATGTCTGTCAGCTCAATATGGTAATCACACCCCCAATTTATGGTGTAGACATACCCTCAGAAATCTTTACCCAAATTCTTTACTCAAATACAAAAAAGCAAAATCCTACCACAAACCCACAAAAATATTCCTTTGACTGATTTTTTTTAATTGAAGATAATTGACTAATCTTTTCAGAACAGAACCAGGCATTCTCTCCATAAGTAAAGGATTTATTATTTTCCGCTTGAGGAAAATAATCCCACTGGGTTAATGGAGCAGATAGAAGTAGCTCTATTCAAGCCACTGTAGTTAATGTTTTCTCCAGAAATTCCCATATACACCAGGAGTTAATAGCTTCCAATATATTATCAGGTTAATAACCCAACAGACTATCACAACATTAAATAATTTTTACCAGGAAGGCAAATCAAACAAGCCGAGTGGCCATCAGGCCATAATATGCTGATTATGAAGGCCAATTCCTAAGCCATCTCATATGTCAACAGATCGAGAGGAGCACAGTCATAATCTCGTCAAAAAAAAAAAAAAAAAGCCCAAATCCTACTCACTTGGGCAGAACAGAACTTGAAATGTCAGAAGACTCCACATATCAAGAGCAAACTACACACCATAACAGACTGACTCAGTCAACAACACATACATCAACAGGGGGCCAAGGGGAGTGGAGTGTAAGGCCAAGCAGCATCAGCATTGCTCTGACTTGCACCAGGTATCAGGCAGGCCTCTGCACACCCCCAGTAAACAAGAGGTGGAAAACAAACTGAAAATAGCTTAAAGCAAAGTTTCCCTCCTTCCACCTTCCCTGCTCCAAGAACAAGAACGGAATAACCAAGAATGAAGCCCTCTATGAATATTGTATCAGTCTCATTTTATCTAATGGTTTTTGCTGTTACCCACTGGCTCTTTAGCAGAAGTTCACATAATCTTTCTGTGAAGACCAGAAAACTCACATTTTAATGGTTTGTCTGATTCATCTAAGTTGGATCATCATGAAAATAGCCTAAACTCTTGAGACAGGTTTTTTAAGAAGAAATGGTCACATGCTTTAAAGGGAATACTCTGGTTTTAATCCTCTATTTAAAGTTATACTGTCTCATTCATACTGATTTTCTATATTTGAGGCAACAATTTCTATAGTGACTCCCAATCCCATTCTTGGAATTTATCTATTTCTTGGTCTCCACTGAAGCAATTTTCCCCTTAAATCAAAAGAATTGACCTATTTTGGTTTTATCATGTGTTGATTTCCTGTATTTTATTGGAAACAACTGCGATCTTCCTTACAATAGGTATATTTTTTGAAAAAAATATCACCTCTAATGGGCTGCAGGACATGAAATCAGATGCGGCACTCAGCTATAATGGTTTATGAACCTTGCTAAAGTCAAATTACCATTATCATATGCATGTTAATGTTCCATTAGGAGAGGAGTTACACGACTCACTGCCACCAGATATGGCCTGTCACAACAGTGAATCTCTTTCCTTCTAAATAGTCCCTGTTCACTTCTATCACCCTTTTTAAAATTCTCGTCCTACATCTGAGTTCTTGGATATTGAACATTTGTCTTGCATAAGGCATATTGCTAATCTATTGCCAATAAGGACATGCTCAAATCTGTATTGGTATCTTCTGGAAAGGAAAGTTAAAAATGTGGCAGTTTGAGGACTGGCTCATTTCGCATTTTTGTTTTTTACATGGTGACAGGATGCACCCATTACAAAAACATTATGAGAGCCATAAAAATAGAGCTTCCCATTTGGTTAGGGCCATCAAAGAACCTGCTTGGGTGGCATAAGTATATGTTTCTTTTAGTATCACCGTCATCCCTAAAAAAAAATCATATTTGTGTTGTGTTTTTTGTGGGTTGTGCGTTTTTTGTTTTGCTTTATTTTTTCCTTTGATTGGGTTTTTTCTGTAACCATTCTTTTGAAACCCAATATCTGACAAAATGAATAGTTTCTCTTCCAAACTGTCTTTTCTTTAAAGCTAATTACCATGATGACCAATTCAGTTATTTCTAAAACTTTTTAACAAGTTTGTAAAGAACCAAGCAATATATTTTAGGATTATGTTGTCTAAAGAAAACTTCTGTGCACAAATGCAGTACCTTAAACCAGGCAGGACAATGTCTTTCAGGTTTTGAAATAGTTGAAGCATGTCAAAGAGCCTACACAATAATCATTTTTTTTGTATTTAATCAAATTGTTAGTATTATACATAAGATTTACTCTTATCATTGGTCTGTATAGAACAAAGCGCTCTTTGAAAGATAGTGGATTCCAAACTAGAATATGCCCTCTAGCAGATCCATTATTATTTTTAAACACGCAGTGAGTAGCATGGAACCATGACTGCCTAGATCAGTTTTACAGCTTGTATTTCATATGTCCTTTATTGTTCTGTTAACTGTTTTTATTCACTCTCCCTAATATTCTGTCACCACCACCTTTTTATAATAATAAATAAAAAAATCCTATTCAAGAATACTGTTAAAGCCTAACTTTGGCAGCAAGGTTGTTTGTCTATTCAGCGTTGCCAACTTGTGTTTTCATTGTAAGTCTCACAATATTCTGTGTTTTTTTAAAAGCTTCACTTCATGGAATCGTGCAATTATGTAAGAATTTCAGCATTCTCTCTCCCTCCTTGCAAGTTTCTAGCTCTGATGGCTGAGAGCTTTCTGAAAACATGAACCCCAAAGGCTCAATATCCAAAGGCAAATAAAATAACCCTAAATATATTGCTTTTTTAATAATCTCATTATTTTCTGAGGGATGGGCTAAGGAGTGACTCAAGATTGTTAAGTACTGGAGGCTGGTAATACTAATATATGCAAATATTTTTAAAAGCTTCTTTTCAGGGCTTAGGATAGGAAGCCAAAAGTGTAATGATCTGCCCATTGCCTGCTCTCCATCTCACAAGGTGTGTGACATTTTAAACAGTTGAGACAAAGGCACTATCCAGATACTCTTATTTAACAATAAATTCTTAGCTATGACATTTATTGCACTTTAGATTGTACTAACTATACGAGTTGTATAACTCTAATTTATTCTTCACCCTTTATACCAATTGTCTAAAGGGACTGAAATGAACAGAGAAAACAAAATTAAACTGAGCTTGGTCAATTTCACATTCTAGTTCATTCACTAGCACAAAGTAGTTTTCACTTTCAGCCATGATATGAAGATGCTTTTATTTTTTTAAGAAAAAGTGTTCAGGGATATTTAAGAAGAAACATGAAATATTTATATTAGGTTTTGAATATTTTTAACCTTCAAAAAAATCCAGGAATTTTGAGCCTAAAATCAATGGATGCATGTATGGTATATCTTCTGATTTCCCCTTGCCATTATATACTTATATATAAGCATTACATGCTTAATACAAGCTTGCATTATAACCCTCTGTTTTGCATTTAAAGGGTGGAAATCTTATTGACTGAGGTTTACTTAGGCCAGGTCTACATTACCCGCCATAATTGGCAGGTGGTGATCGATCTTTCAGGGATCGATTTATTGCATCTAGTCTAGACACGATAAATCCATTCCCAATTGCTCTCCCATCCACTCTACAACTCCATCGCCGCAAGAGGCGCAGGTGGAGTTGAAAGGGGAGGGGCAGTCGACTCAGCACCGTGAAGTCCCTGCAGTGAGTCAACCTAAATACATCAACTTCAGCTACACTATTCCCATAGCTGAAGTTGTGCATCGACCCCCTCACCTCCTGCCCAGTGTAGACCAGGGCTTAGATAGTTTCAAGTTGTTTTCATTTTGGTAATGATTGTGGCATAGGGTAGCACTACGGCACTTGCACTGTGGAAAGAAATCTGTCTCTCCCCACCATGTTCCCTTTTTGCAAGAGAATTTTGCATCACAATCCATACTCCTATTTCCCGATTTCTTGTGACTCTTGTTATCCAACCACAGTAAACTTCTTAGTGGTTCATGCAGTGTAGTTGCAGCCATGTTGGTCCCATATTACCTCACCCACCTTGTCTTCCTAATGTTTTGGCATGCTATATATATATTTATGTGGCCTATTCTGGGCACAATCTGTTCACAGTAGGCTTTTTGCCTGAACAGGGAAAGCAGGATTACGCTCTTCCCGGCAAACTCTGCTCAACTCCAAGCAAATCAAACTATGATTTTGCTACTCCAGGACTTTATCATAATAATGGAATTTGCCAGAGGAAAAGTTGCTTTTGTGCACATCATGGTTGAATGAGTGTTTAAACAAGTTAGTTTATCAGCTACTCTTTGTGAGATCACTGAAACGGATGCATTATATCAAAACTGAAAGTCACATTCATTTCATTTACTTTAATGGACAAATATATAGGGGTATTTCCCTCCCCATTATCTTAACCTGGGAAGGAGACAGAAGGGAGAGATCTGTATCATAATGGTACTCACCCTCTAGACTATTTCCTTGTGGTTTTACAGTCATTGTTTTTTACCTATATCTTGTGTTTTTGAAACATCAAGGCCTCTGTGTTGTGCTTTTATCTTAAATGTCTGGGCAATTGTGTATTACATAGCCTGGTTTTCCAAAATCATGACATGACTGGATGACTACACTTATTATTATTTAGCTATCTAGTTTATCGTCACAAGCTCCTTACCCTTGGTGCTTGTTCTTTTTCAAATTAATAAAAGATGGTCCAATGTATCTCATTACTTTTTCCTTTCAGTTAAACCTGATATAATTTCTACTGAAACCTCATAAAGTTTGGTAGTTTGTGTAACACAACTGTGTACTGAGAAAAGAAATATGAAACTGAGGAAACTTCACTTTAAAAAAAATGAGAAAGAGAGAGAGAGAGAAAACCTTCACACTCAAAAACACCATTAAAAAACCCACAGATTTTAGTACAGCTTATTTAACTCAATTAATAATTTACATTATTAATATTGCCTATAAAATCATGAACATTCTGCAAACAGGTCAAATTTTTCTTGAGTTTTTTCATTACTTGCAATTATTCAATTAAGGGTTTTTTCTGTGCAAATTGTTTATTCCATGACTTGCAATTTGAGCTGCATTGTTCAGTTATGACTGGCCACATAAGTCACAGTGCATTGGCTCTGTTCATTGTTTGGATGAGTGCAATTCTTTATTACAATCATCAGGTTTCTGGCATGGCTGTTTTACACAAACAATTTAAAGTTTGCTTTCCAGGTCAATTTCAGCTTAAAAATCCACTTTCCACTGATGGTTGTGTTCCTATAACAATCACAAAATGGGCTTGCATAAAGGGAGCACAAGCAAAGCCAAAGTAAATGTTCTAAAAACCAATATTTGCTGGAAAATATTTATCTAGCTCTACTTCCAAGTCTTTGACATAGTTCTCCTTACTGGATTTAATGTTGCAGGCTTGTTGAAACCTTGATTTAAAACCATTTTGAAGCCTCGCCCTAGTACAGTGAGTTTGGGCCTCACGCTCTCATTGAAATAGAAGGCAAAACTTCCATTGATTTCAGTGGGAACAGAATAGGCCCTTTTGCTATAATGTTTTGCTTGTCAGAAAATGTCAAGCCATAGCCATTGACTGAACCTCACCATTTAGTTAAATTACTTTCTTCATTTCCATCCCTTTGAGCGATTCCTGTGCTGGTGGAGCTCTTGTGATTTTCAGAATGTCCCTATTGTTTCAGGGCAGTGTTACTGCAGCCACATTAGTCCCTTGAAAGCTCTCACCAACAGTAGTCCAATAAAAGATATTACCTCACCCCATCATCTCCCACTATTGTTTCACCTAATATAAACCTTCACTCTTGGTAAAACAGCAACCAGTAAAGGCCCAAATCCTGCCAATACTTAACTGAACCGGAAGTACAGTTAAGAATACACACAAGAGTTTTCCAGAAAAGGGCCAAAGTTTTTGCAAATTCAGTTTCAGATGCAGTTACTCTTGACTTATTTAAGTAATTCATTTTCTTTCTAAGTCTTGGTATTCAGTACAAGTGGGTGTCTCATTCATCTACAATTGCTTCAGATAACACAGATTAGTTTTAGGAATATTTTACTTGTTGTAATTTGTAATAACATCTTGAAAACCTCAAGACAATGTGTTATGCATCTCTTTCTTTGAGTATTGTGGGGTCATCCAGGCATACAAAGCTTTTATTTTTAAAAACCCCTAATGCTATGAAGCATTTGCTTTAAAAGCAGACAAAATCACATCCAGCAAATTTCACAAACTTTGCAGCCATGGAACAAAAGACACAGGGTAAATCTGGGGGCTACCAACCTAGAACTTTTATTACACCTTTAACTTCCCATTCCAGCTAATGGATTTGTTATACAAATTCTTTCAATATTACTGGAACTTCCTTGACGATCAGGGTAGCAAAAGGCCATTCAGTATATAGCCATATTTAAAATTCTTGCAAATACATTGATTCTAAAGTTGCCAATTTTGGTTGGCTGTATTCCTGGAGATTTCATCACAAGACATACTCTTTAATTAAAGAGTAATCTTTAATTCTTGGAGACTCCAGGCCAATCCTGGAGGGTTGGCAACCCTACCTGATTCTCTGCAAAGAACTGTATTTCTTAAGAACATTAATACTGGTGTTTGAAAGTATTACTAGAGATCTTAAATCTGAAATAGACATACTGATGATGCCAAATCATATTCTAGGTGAACTGCAAGAGAAAAGGACTCAAAGCCTGGGTCAGCTGACTCAGGCTCCTGCTACAGGGCTAAAAATGGCAGCATGTTCAACTCTGAAACCAAGTGAGGGGAGATGGCACTCAGACCAGGTTCTAGCCTCTAGCATGAGCCCTGTGAGTCTGAGTAAATTGACCTGGCTCAGAGAATCGCTTCCGTGGGTCCTTTATTTATTGCCATATAGACTTACCCTAGGCCATATTATAAAAACCCAGCAGAAAACAAGAATGCTGTAGGGTCAGAAAAGAATAATCCACTGATCTATAGCTAGTATTCTTTGAACATACGAGAGAGAGAGAGCGCGCACATTTTTTATTCTGAGGATCTCATGGCTTTACTCTGCAGGTAAATCTCAAAATACCCCTGTGAGTTATATAAATGTTGTTATGCAATTCTGGCTATTTTGTCTCACGTGTTCATGCGCTAGTATAATGCTGGGTATAGTAGTTGAAATTCTCTCATTTATTTCACTAATGTTCCTTTATTTGTACTCCTGTAAGAAAATAGGAATTGCCAGACTGGATCAGACTTGAGGTCCAATTCTGGGCCAGTATCCTGTCTCTGGCAGTGGCCAGTATCAGTTGCTTCAGAGGAAAGTGTATGAAACCCCGTCGTTTATATTACATCTAGAACTGTTTTGCTCTAGTTACTGTTTTCAGTAAATTGAAGTTAAAATAATGTTGGATTTACATATTATTTTAGCTAATCAAAAAATCAGCGCTGCAATTCTTGCATGAAATAATTCCATCTTGGGGTTCAGAAAAATTTTAACTTCTGCGGGCAAAAAGGAATCAGAGAGGTAGCTGTGTTAGTCTGGAATTGCAGAAGTGACAAAGAGTCCTGTGGCACCTTAAAGACTAACTAAAGTATTGAAGCATAAGCTTTCGTGGGCTAATGCCCACTTCGTCGGATGCATCAGGGGCAAAAAGTCCCTCCACTGGACTTGTTTCCAAGTGGTAAGTCACACCAATCCCACTCTCATTCACCATGAAATGTTCTCTTTCTGTTGTATGCCTCTGTACATAATAAAATTCTGTTGAAATGGTTTCTGTGGAGAGGGGATCCCCAAGGTAAAACTGCTTCCTGGTTTAGGTACCAAAGTTTGGGGGCAAATGGGACACAAGGAGAAGGAATGAAATAAGAAGCTTAAACTTTAATTCCTGAGCTGTTTGTCACTAAGATCTCCGGCTGGGTGCTGGTGAAATACTGACAGAATGAACAGATATATATCCTGTATGATCATCTCAGAAATCCCTTTCTGAAGCTTCTCAGGAAAATCTAATCCCTTCACCCAATAAATAAAGGTGAACCACCCCAACTCAATACCATTAAGAAAAAGTTAATTTGTAATACTCCAAAGCTTCACAAATTCCCTTTATAAATAATATAGGGTCTGTTCCTCCAAGGAAGAAAGAGAGAGGAATATCAGGAGATAGGCGCCTATGTCAGACTTGGCTCCACACTAAAGATTTTGCAGTATATTTGCCATAAATCTGAGACAGTCACACAAAGACGAATTAACTTTCTATCCCTGTAGAGCAGTGGCACTCAGAATGGCCTGCTGCCTGCACACAGGTAGTGATCTCAAAAGTAATAATGTTGACTGCCAAGAGATTTGTTTCCCCACGCCATGTCATGTATAATAATTTTCAACCACCAGGTGGCTCCTCACAGATGTTCTCGCTAGTGTGCCCCCCCTCCCCAGCTTTTAGCCATCAGTGGAATACAATCTCTTGCACACAGGTGTTCACACGGTCTTTACCACACAGAGGAATTCTAATACCATCAGGATTAGACCGGGAAAGGAAGCTACCTCTAAAAAACATTGGAGATCCATACAAGAGATGTTTTCAAATTCAAAGGATCAAATGTGTTCTTACGCGGGAGGGGACCCCCACATAAACAACGAAGACTGCTATTGTTGATGGAAACTTCCAACCCCCCAAGGAAGAAAAAAAAGGGAGGGTGACCATTTGAAACAAGTGTCAGACGGGTTTTCTAGTGCATGGAGCCTCCCAAAGAGCGATTTAATTTCCAAAGTTTAACAGCTGCAGGATACCCCGCTGCAGTATCTAATGAAAGTCCGGCTGAGATCCGTGCGTGCCATATAAACCCAGGGGAGCACGGGAAAGACGGGTGAGAGAATGAAACCGTGGGAGTCATAATCTTTTTGGTCAGAGGTTCTTCATTCATCAAACGCGGTGAATGAAAATATTAAATACTGCAAGCCGGGTTAATGAGCTGTTCCGTTATGATCTTAACATGTGCAAGCTTCGCAGAGGGTACCCTCTCAGCCAGGCTCGGTAGAAACCTAATCATTCAACCCAGAAAACCACTTCCCCCCTCTGAAAAGACGCTGTACACCCCAGGGGTTTTTGAGAGTCATCTTCGGCAATGCAGTCAGGTCTGTAGTCCGCCCGGATATCTATAACGTGTATGTTGCGTTTTGAGAAGGATGGGAACCGATCATTTTTAGCGAGGTGTTTTCTTTTAGCCTCTCTCTGGCCCCCCTCCCTGCAAACATCAACCGCCTCTCACACATCTAACCAGAGCTGCCTTTCAAACCGGAACGTTTCAGAGCAGTTTCAGACAATCATCTGTTGGTAGCACAGCAAGCAAAGAAACAGCCGCCAGTTCAGCTATTCACACACAAAATACCCTCCGAAACCCGTGCATTATTCTGCAGATCGAGTTCCCTTTTCAGATGCACCGTAGAAGCTAATTACATGTCACCTCGCTCCATTTGCATTTACTCGCTTTTCCATCTAAAACCGGATTAGGATTTTTTTTTTAAAAAAAATCTTAAAAATGGACAGTTCCCAGCAACATGAGATCACCTGATAACGCCGATTAAGGCAATGGCTGGATTCTGCCAGCCGCACCACACAGAATAAAAGGCGGTTTGCATATTTGCGACCCCTTTTGAATGAACGCATCTGCAGCTGACCTTTAACAATAGCACAATCTGGGGGATCAGACGGGAGAGAAGCGGTGACTATTTCACCATTATAATCTCTGCCAGCTCAAAAATATCCTCCCACGGAACCTCCTCCCAGCTGGAGATAAAACATTCTTTTGTTTCAGATAAGCATTTTAAACGCAGGTTCAACCACATGCAAGTTCGGGAGGGATCAGGATCAGCACTGGGTCTAAAAATCCACAGAATGCATTTCCCCCCTTCCTCCGGCGGTGCATCGCCGACCACTACCGGGAGGGTAAATGCGACAGGGATGCTCCGTCTCCCTTGCTGCTCGTCTCTCTTACCTTCCCTGGCTTTCAGCAACACAGTGTTGGCAACAATATTTTCCAGCTCCATTGACAGGATCAGTCAAGCGAAGGTAGCGGCACTGCAGCAGGATGTCAATTGCTATAGGTGCCGCTGATTCTCTGCGCGAACCTCAGCCTCCTTCGTCTAGTGCATTATTCCTCCTTAGTGCCCCCCTCCTGGAGTTTCCTCCTGAAGAAAGTCACTGCTCGCTCTCCCCCTCACTAATATTTTCTCCCCCTCTGTGTTGCTCTGCTACTCCATTCTCCTCCCCCCTCCCGCCGGCTCTCTCTGATGGTTTAATGTTTCAGATGCTGCTGACTCTCTCCCTCCCTCCCCGGGGGTGTGGTACTATGAAGCGGGTTCCGCAGCACTGCGCAGGCGCCATCCCCAACAACTGGCTCATTCCTCAGCGCTGCGGGGCCGGGAATGCTGGGATTTGTAGGCTGCGCGCCTGCTCTTGGTCTTGGCTTGCACCTTGAGAAGGAGACCTCCATTATGTAAACCCAGAGGGCGGGGAGTTGTCAGGGAAGTACAGGGGCTATGACACATTGTATCTAACTGTTTTGGGAGGATGCACATGCAGCAGATCATCTGTATAACATAGGAAAGCATCCAACAGCTCAAAGCAATGTGGGGGTGGGAGGAGGGGGTGTGTTTAATCCCTTGCAAAGTATTTCAGAGTGCACGGAAGTAGGACGCTAGTTGTTGCTCGTTTCCCTTTCTGATGGGGGGAAATGACTGAGCAGAGGAAAGCGGTAGGGAATCACCATTACCAAGAGCCTTCAATCACCCAACTTTATTAAATGCTCCCATTACTTGAAACCGCTGAAGCTTGTGGGGGGAGGCTGGGAGTCAGCCGTGCCCCACACTTCGTGCAAAAACGCTTGCACGCTCTGTGGGGTTGCACGAAGTTGTGAATTTACTACCGACGCCTGCGCCATGGAGTCAAAGCCAAGCAGTCGTGTGTTAGCCTCCTAGTGTGTTTTCTTTACGGTATGCTCCGGGGGAAGGAGGAAAAAGATGCCGTGTGCACCTAGACTGTCCTGTGAGTGATTGTCTCCAGGGACCCTTGTTGAGTCGCCTAACCGAGCCGTTCAGCTCCTTCCTCTGTGAAGTAAGCTCGGTTTCCTGTGGGTCTCTCTTCGTGGGAGGCTGCGATCCCACAACAAAAGCGATTCAAACGGGCAGGCGCTTCATGCAGGTCTCAAGGGTGATTTATAACCCTACTTTACCAGCAGCAGAGTTAGTCAGCCACAGCCCCACGGCAGGGTTCAGCTTGTATTGGGGCGCCATCCAGTGGCTCGCGGCAGGCACTGTCTAATGGATGTAGTTAACCAGGACACGAAGCCAAATCCTGTCTCCATTACAAGCAAGAGGAGTTTTGCCATTGACTTTATTAACACAAACATTTCATTCACACACACTTTAAAACAGTCCTAAGGCCTCATGAAGCCTCACGCACTGAGCCCCTGCAGTTCCCACCGACTTGAACTGAAAGGAGTGCTGAGCAACTGCAAAAATCCAGCCACTGCTTTGGTGTTGTTTTTAACACACAAAAAAACCCTTACCTGTATTACTAACAACTGAATTACTACTTACTTTATAGGACACAATCAGTGCCTTTTATAGCTAATGAAAACAGGCTGAGTAATTTCACTTTTGGATTTGGGCAGTTTCATTTCAAGTTGGTTAGATGCTCATCTATTAGCACAACCACAGAATAGTTAGTTTGCAAACAAGGGACTGTTTAGCCAAATCCAGACATCTTTAAAAACAATCTAACTTTCCTAACCAGTAGTGTCCTTTCAAATGTTTTTAACCCCCCCCCCCAATTTTAAGGTGTCAACCTGACAAGATCCCCTTATGCTTCCTAAGTGCATTTTTTCCCTCCTGATACAGTCACCCCTAAATAACTCCACTAACTTCAGTGGGAACCTTGCTTTCAGCTATGTTCATGTAAGCCCATTAATTTCAGGGAGGTCATACTTGTGTAACTGAAAGGAACATTTAGCCCAGGTAAAAATTTTGAAGACTAGACAACTTGAATCCTACTTCTATTTGAATGTCTGCTATATAGAACAGGTGCCATCTATTAGCATGATTCTGATCTTATTTACACCTGTGTGATTCAAGAGTAACTCCACAGAAGCCAAGGTAATGACACCAACATAACCTAGATCAGTACGTGACATTATATTCAATGAGCCCCCTTCTTATCTGCATTAATTAAATCTTTGTAAAGCAACCCAGGTTAAAGTGGTCAGCATCTTCTTGCAAGTAGGATATAATCACTGTGTCTTACAATCTTTGTATACATGCTGATTATACCCCAAGAAAAAGTTAGATCCCTTTCTGACAGCCAGGCAGAACTGTCTGGGAAAAATGATATCCAGCCCTCCTACTACATTGTGATTTCTGAACATAGGGGAAATGGCATTTATCACAATGTTAAATGTTCTTTTGCACCTCATTAAAGGACAAATAAGAGAGGGTTTGAACTTTAAAAGTTAATCATACTGATGTCAGCAAGGGCTCCTACTTCACCGTCTTCCAATTCTTAACACATGAGCAGGTGTTCAGTTTATGGGGAGACATACTGTGTTTCAGTTAGTTATTTTTTGTGTCAGAGATGCAAGGTTCTGGAGCTAGAGTTGCTCCCTGGGAAGCAAGCATTGGTGTTAGGCTAAGACTCCTGAAAGAAATTGCCCTGTATGCTGTTTGACCACTTCTGTCCGAGGTCTCATGTTTCTGTGTAAGTAAAACACACTTGGACTATAGCCAAACTCTACATCAGATTTCTCCATCACTGGGAAGATGATATACAAGACCCCAGATATCTGTTATCCCTCAACAGAGGGGTGATGGCAAGGTCAGAACAGGACCTTGGAGTCAGAAGACAGGGCAACTATTTTAAATAACATTTTTCATATTAAAAAAAAGAAATACAGTGAGTCAAAACATTCTCTTTTCTTACCTCATGACGCAGCTTCTTTTTTGAATTCATCCTCTTCACCCTCCCTGCAACAAGATACTGAGCAGAAGCAAGTTTACAATAAGCAGTCATTTGGAAGTAGGTCTGCCATAAGCTGAAGTGGTCATACAAGCCCTGATCTTGCCAGCTGACATATGGGAACAGGCCTGTACATCAGTGAGGTGGGTCAGGGGTTCACTTGCAAGATTAGTGCCTTGAGCTCCCAACCCGAAGTGCTCACTGCAACCCACAACATGCCAAACCACCTAACTCCCATTAATACTAATAGAACACATGTGTGCCCAGCCTGGCCCAGGAACAGGCTCTTCACCAATAGGGAATGATTTTTTCCTTGGAACTTGGGGCCTGCTCAGGCATCCATTGAAGCCAATGGAAATTTTACTCTTGCTTGTAGCAGGAGGCACAGACTGAACTTTTAGAATCAGATTTTCACAATAGCTCAGCACCAGCCATCAAACCCTCTTTTAGGTGCCTAAATTAAAGTCAAGCTCTTTTGAAAATCTGGCCCCAGTTTGTGGATGTTGGGCACTTAAAAACAGGCCTACATGCACCTGTTGAATCAAATATTGTTTTGCCCTGTTTTGCTACTATATACACACGGAAGTTTTATTTCCCATACAGTAGAAGAATCTAAAGCTGCTCTAGAGGATGGAGAGATGGAATCAGGGCTACCTGCTTTGTGAAGGTGTATTTTTAATTGTTCTTCATGGGGAAAAACCACTGCAGCTTTCAGCACACATACAACAGATGCACTATGTTCTGAAGTCCTGTTGCATGTATCATTTGCCCACGCTTTGAGCTTGTTGGGGAAGTGACTGCTGAGCTCATCTTACACTCCTGGTCATTGACATGAGGTCTTCACATACAGTAACAATGCTTAGCCCACCTATTGCTGTTAAAAATAATGGGGAAGGTATTTTGAATGATTAAAAAAATGCTTAGGGTGATGTTTTCTAGTCATTGTACAAGAAATAAAAATGGACACAGCCCCTTCTAATTAATATAAAACCTTTTTAAATAATTCAGCTCAGTGCAATGCTTTGGTGCTTGATAAGAGTTACATTCATAACTTAAAAAAAACAAACAAAAAAACCCCCTGTCCTGTAGGCTTTCCCCTCCATCCTCTTTCCTCCATCAGTCTACTAGGCTCCACTTCCACCATCTAGTCCCCCGTGGGGCTCTACATGCGCACAAGAAAGTCTGTCCTTCAGATTTATCTCCACAGGCCACAGTGGAAGTGCAAGAGTGAGCCTGCTGCAATCTAATAGCAGGAAGAGGCCTCTGGCTCTGTGGATGGGACCCTGCATCTGTACAGAGCTTGTTACTCTACTGGAGCCTTAAGCTGCAAGCTCTTGTAGCAGAGACTGTCTTCATCTTGGTGCCTTCTCAGCAAAGTCATGGACAATTAAATTACAAACAATAGTAGCAAAGGGCACCCAGAAACAGATCTTCCATGCACTTGAGGCCTGGGGATTTCAGAGCAGTAATAGAAGGAAGCAGAAGGATTACTCCAGGCAGTGTCCTCCCCAAGCTGGGAAGAGAACCAGGGATTTTCAGGTGCAAATTTTCTCAACAGTAAATGCTGCTCAGAACAGTGTTTGCTTTTAATCTTGGTTTCTAACAGTTCCCTCCAACTTTCTCCTTTAGATGTGTAGAGAAGGGGAGAAAACTACATAGCTGGGGGGCCCCTGAGGTAGCCATACTGCTGTGGGACAGGGTACCTAGGACTCTTTCTTAAAGAGAAGGCACACCACTGGAAAGGCATTGGAGCCAAGATTCAACCTGGATACTCTCTGCATTAAATGGACCACATGCAGGGAGGTGGGGGTAGTTCAGTTTCCCTGTTTTCTACTAAGGTAAGTGCTCACACAAAGGTCATCTGCAGCTGACCTTTAACAATAGCACAATCTGTGGGATCAGACCAGAGTGTTAAGGTGTAATCACACTTTGAGCTGGGAATTGTACCCCTAGGTCAAGGAGACTAGCTCTCATTGAGCTACTGTGCAAAAAACAGCACAAGCAGCAGGATAGGCTAACTTCCCTGGATACACACCATCTGAGACTCTAGGCATTCACTTAAGGTACCTAGCTTGCACCATGTCTGCACTTTAATGCTACATACCAGCTGAAGGTGTATTAGTGATCTCCTCCAGATGGGGATCATATACGAGCTCAGGGAAGACATACTCTCCAGCTCACAGGCAAATCCCTTAGTGCATGGAATCATCCTGTCCTGGTGGACTATGTTACATTCTACAGTGATATTTCAGAAGTATAGCTCTCCCCTCACCCTCCCTCCTGAGTATGGAAAGATCTCCTTGCAGAGAAACCAGGTGAGTAAACTTTAATAATATCTTTTATTGGACCAGGTTCTGTTGGTGAGATACAAGTTTCAACCCACAGAGACCCATAGACCTCTGTATAGCTCAGAAGTGTCTCTATCACTAGCAGAAGTTGGTCTAATAAAAGATATTGCCTCAGCCAGATAGTCTCTCTAATATCCTGGCACCAAAAACAGCTGTAACACTAGTATCCTTGCAGAGAGGCAGACACAAAGCACCTCTCTAGAGCTTGCCTCTACAGAGCTGGGAAGAGAGAAGCAGCTCTTTTTAAAAGTTTACCATGTGTTTTTCAACTTACCCAATCATCCAACTGAGGAATCCCCATCAAACCATGCATTCCTTTTGGGAGTAGCCAGGTTATCGAGAAAGAGACATCAAGCATAGTCTTAACCAACCAATGGGGATTATTTCACCTGTTGGTCTCCGCTAGTGAGCAAAGTAGACACAAGTGTAGCATCTTTTCATAATAGCATTGAGGAGAGAAGGTGGGCAAAATGCAGGGCCTTAAATAGGGTAGATCTGGAGTATCTAGGTTGAATCTAGGCTCCAATGCCTTTCTAGCGGTGTGCCTTCTCTTCTCAAGTGCATGTGCTACATTGCCCTGGAATCCCAGTTTATGCAGCTAGATTAGGAGGCAGAAGGAGAATGAGTGTCAAGGCTCCACTTCTTCCTTCATCAATTATCTGCCTACTTCCATGAACTGAGGCCTCATTCTTCTCAGCTGTGGTAGAGGATCAGCCCCCCCCCCCCCCCCAGCACAACTGTGCTTCCCTTTGTAGCAAGGAAATGGGGACAGGAGGAAGAGAGTTTGCATTGGGGTGAGGAGAACACTGAATTTCGTGGTTGGGAGGAGTATTGAAGCTCAGAAGAATAGAGATTTATTTAAACTTGTATATTAAGGTATTTTTCATTTAGAACAGCTCTGAAAAGCCTCACAAGACCCCTTAAAACCTTTAAGGGCTGCTGGACATCAGGAAAAAGAGGGCTGGCAGCCCTTTCCTCTATGGGGAAACAGGGGTTTATAAATAAAATGCTGACAGCCTTAACTAAAAAGGCACAAATGCATCACTGTAATAATAAAAGAAGGGCAGCTAAGCAGAGCGCTGTGAGCCATTATAACAGATGAGTCATCAGCAGGGTGGGCTCACAGGTCTAGAGCCATGAATGCTACAGCAACACCCATCTTTAGCCTGCATCTAGAGCAGCAGCTGCCTCCTGGCCTGATTACTGTACATTTGAAGTGTCAGGATAAGGCACCATGTTTATCAGATGCCAGAAAGGCCTTTGCGTATGTTATCTGGAGGAAACATTCTCTTTCCCCTCATATACTTATGTATATACATGCACGCACTTAAGCCACTTAAATCCATTCATCATCATCTCTAAGCTGGTTTATGTTTGAAACTGAGTTAGATCCAGCCCTGCAAATTGCTGAACTCCCCCTCCCCGCTTCCTTCCCCTACCCCGATGCTCCATAGCAGTAGATCGAGACTAGGATGGCCTATGCAACAGGCTTTGCAGACAGACTGTGTACCATATAATGTTTACAGGGTCCTTTGCATAAGGAGAGAGGCTGCCACATAGCAACAGCATGGGGGTAATGTAGCACAGCCTCAACCTGAATGGCTGCCAGCCCATCTCTTTATTTTGGTTTACATCTATGAAATCTGCAGGTCCATGTAACTTCTCCCACGGTTTCTAAATCCCTTGTGCAATCGTGTGTTATCTTGAAGCAGAGAAGTGACTAATCTCAATTTAAGTACTTGGAGTGCACTGACTGTCAAGACAACAGCCAGAAGGAAACAAAAATAAAAATGGAATTGTTATTGAGAAAGTGGCCACATCTTGGAATCAGCAAGAAATCAGATGTTCGCCTCTCCACGGAAGTGGGAGATGGGAAGGGGAATAAAAGAACCTTTGCCCCTGTCCGTCTCCCTTCCTTTTAGGGATCTATCAAATTTGGAGTGTGGAAATAGTTTGCCCATTGCTAGTGATCCTTTAAGATGCTAAGGAGTTTTAAACCTTCAACTCTCACAGAATCATCTAGTGCTTTTCATCAAGAGATCCTGAAGTGCTTTACAAAAGGAGGCAGGTATCATTTCCATTTCCCCCTCTGTAAAATGGAGATAAAGGGTAGATATTTGATAATGGTCACCCAGCAGGCTAGTTGCAGAGCCCAAGTCCCAGCCCAGGGCCCACTACATCACTTGGCTCAGCATCTTGTCTGATTAGGAACAAATGCCTGATCCAAAGTCCCTTGCAGACAGTCAATGGAAAGCCTCCCCTGGACTTAACTGGGGTTTGCATCAAGCTCGAAGGCCTCAGTCTGGCAACTGATAATTTATAGCCAGACTACCATGCCCACACAGAGCCCCAGTGAAGTTAGTGAGGTTCTGCCTGGGTCTGGCAATCAGCCTACCCACAATCAGTTGTAGGAGGACTGTCTGGTCAAAGAACTGTTTCTCAGACATTTCTCTCTCTCCTCGGATCTCAGATGTCAACCACATTGTGTACCCTGGTGTCAAACCTGCAAAGTGAAGCACAAGAGCAGAAAGCCAGAAGATCAGTAATCAAGACCACATTTGAAAAAAAAATATGGAGCTTTAAATACCTGAGTAGAGCTTGACCTTAATTTTAGTACATTTTTAACCAGCAAATATTGATTTAAATGAGGACCTTGGATTAGAGGCAATAAAAATGTAAGCCTTTTAAATATACTGAAATAGTCAGAAATAGGACTCCTATACATGAAAACCAAAGAGGCAGAATTTGGGGAACAGGAAAGATACAACAGAGGAAGGAGGAAGAAGAATGCCATTGTTGAGGATGTGTTTAAAGCTCTGTCCACACTGCAAGATGGGACTTTTTTAGCAGCATCAGTGGACTACTGTACTGCATATGAGGTACACAGACAGTTGATTTTATAATCTAGACAGCACCAGAATAGGAGGATAGACAGAAAGGCACATTTTACAAGAAAGGGAGGAGAGAAACAGGATGGAGGATGAGTGGGAAGCAGAGAGATGCATCAAACAGCAAAGGAGAAATTTCAGCTAAGCCCAAGTTTCCCACCCATACATAGCTCTCTACTGCTTTTAACTGTAGAAAATCCCCGTACAATTTGGTGTAGTTATTTCTAATTATTGGTCCAGGCCAAGTTCTTGGGAAAACTTACTGGTCCTGAAAATATTGTACTGGTTCATCAAAGTGTTTCTAGACTAGCTGGTTGAGACACTGAACCTTAAAAAAACCAAAACCACATACATTCTGATTATCATCTCGGCCACCAATAGGTGGAAGTGGGACAAGTCTACAGTGTAGACAGGGCTTAAGTCAATAGAATTATTTCTCTTACAACTGCCCCTTATCCCTCAATCTAGCAGTGCTTTGTTTGCAGGTGAGGACCTGAATCTCTCAAACCAGGGCCCTCCGAGCAGCATCATGTCCAATCCCTGCGTTCTCTCAAGAGGAAAAATCAACAGAAGAGTGCTTCCCCTCCTACTAGTCTAATGCTAGTTAACAAGTTATTGGTATATATGGTGTTTTTTTGGTTAGGAGAACTGCTGGTATGATTTTAAGTTTAATCATTAGGAGACCTACAGCTTTGAAGAGGTTGTAGAAGAGCAACTCACCAACCACTGCACAGTATAACAGCATCTTCCCCTCTTGTCTGGCACCTCCTCTTGACAGCTGCTCCTTCTTGCAACTCAGCCCTCCAACTTGGGCACATTCTCGGATCCACCCCACATCTAGTTAACAAAGTCCCACAAAACAATAGTTCAGTGGCCTTACACCAGGTCTTTGGCCCACCTCTAGACTCCTTAGATTACACACTCCGCATCAGGGAGCTTTCACCATACCTTTCTTGGCACAGGGGAACCCAGGATGCTAACCTCCAGTCCAGGGATCCTATAGCAAGTAGCTATGGTCATTTCTCTCAAACGTTGCTGCCTCTACCTCTCTAGGCTACTTCCTACCTAAGCCTGTCTCTAGAGCCTAGGCTCATTTCTGCAGAGTTCTTCCTAGCTCCTCTACCAAGCAATACCTCCTATACTTTTTTCTCCATTGCGTCCTAGCTCCTATTTACCTCTTCTGTGACTGATTTTATTACTCTTTTCTCCAGAAACCCAACACCTAGACTACCTCTTTACAACCTTACCCTTTTGTCAAGGCTCAGCACATGAGCTCACACCTCTTTTCTACACCTTTGCTAAAAAACCCTTCTCCAGAGAAAGTCCCCAAAATTTCTCTCCCCCTAAACCACTTTCTTAGTACCCACAAATCCTTCATTAGGAAGTCAGCCCCCTTCCAACTGGGACTCATCTTTAATTCAGCCTTGCAGACTCTCCAAGACTGGGCCTACTACTAAATTGGACCTGGCCCATAAGGTGCAACCATATGCACTAGTTGCACTCTAGATCCAGTTAACTCTTTCTGTGCCAGTGTGAGATATAAACTCTGTGATGTTTCACTCCATATTCTTTATGAAAATATGCTTATGATATGGATATGACATAACTGAGATGTACTTTATGCAAGATGGCTCATGTGAGATATTGGAAAGGTTATGATTTACTGAATGTGATTATCTAATTTGTGTGCCTGTATCATTTCTGTATCTGAAGTTAGGAATATTGATTATGTATCTGTATTTCACATGGGTTACTTTGGGTGTCACCACCAACTAGCCCTTCAGGTAGAACAATGGAAAAGCCAGACAAGGCTAATGGCCCATTAGTAAAGACAATGGACTGTTTAAGAGCTTAGTCTTCCAGTGGAGGCTCCAGACAGCGTATGAGTAATGGCTGCCACAGCTCAGCAGAGACATGGTACTGGACCCTTTTTTTTCTGCACACGGAAAAGCAGGTGGCGAGTGTTGGTGGCCCCCCTGTGGATAAGAGCCTGGCACCCCTTGGAACGCCAGTGTTCTTCCACTCAGAGACAAAGGGTTCCCCTCGCCATACTCAAGAGCTATAAAAGGCAAGGGAGTGGCATCATCACGGTTCTCTTGCCTCTCCATCCAAAGACATACTGAAAGACACGGGGAAGCAAGAACTGAACTGAGGTGAGAAAGGTTGAACCCAGGCTAGAAGGGCATCTAATCTATGAATGGAAATACCTGAAATCTTCAGCTTCAGGCCAGTGCAGCTGCCTTTCAAGACTTTCTATAATCTACCTGTGACAATATTTAGAGTGAGAAGTTAAATTTTGTAAGTATATTGCCCTTAGCTTGCATATTTTGTTTTGTCCGTACTCTTTGTCCTTTATCTTTCATATTCACATAAAATTCACTTTTTGTAGCTAATAAACTTAGTTCTTGTTTATAGTATAACCCTGTTTGTACAACTCACAAGGTGGGGGGAGGGAGGAGGTTAAGAGGCCGTGCCTACCTTCCTCCACATTGAGGGAGGAGGCAGATTTCATAATATATCTTTAGGTCTGTACTCTAAGGGAGGTGGGCATCTGTGTGCTGGGGCAAGTCCCCTAAGCTGAGCCTTCCCAGAACTGATCTCTGTGTCTATTTGGTTCTTCAGTTGGGTGTACCCCTGCCTGTATGTATGCTGGAGGAGGCTTAATAGCCTGGCTCAGCAAGATAGGTAAAAAGAGTGCCCACATTGGCATAACAGGCAGGCCCAGTGGTATCTCAGTACATCATCCTAAGGAAGGAAACCCATCCCACACCCCATCAAAAGAGGCCATCTTTTACTGTTGTTTAAATCTAATTTCAATATGGAGTTTTAAAGTGCAGGGTGATGGTGCAAACTCTCCAATATTACAGGTGACTATATTAGCCACTCAACCCACCCTTTTATTTTATCATTTTCCTGCTGCTTGCTTTCTGTGTGTGCTATTTTTGTAGCTATAGCAGGTAACAAATTGTGATGATTGTGATGAGTCAGCCCCTTATTAAAATCTTTTCCATACAATTCCCCCTCCTACATAACAGAGGGTCTAATAAGCAGAACACTCATGTCCCTATATTATTACTAGAAAAACAAGACCACATCCTTCCCCCAGAGAGACACACATGACTTGGGCTGTGAGTACCTGTCTGGGGTGCATGCGGGAGAAGGCGAGGGAGAGAAGGAGCAATTTCTATCTAGGTTTTTTTACAGCCCTTAGCATAGTGTCAGAATGCCTTAAATATTTGGGAATACAGTGATGATAAATGGTACAAGGAACATATTTAGGAAGCCCAACTGTGACAGGCAGCCATCTCAGCCATCCCATTGTGGCACTACCTGCTCCTGGAGGTATTGTTCCCTTAGTTCCTCTTTGGTTCTTACAAGAAATTATTTCAAGGCTAGAACCCTTCAACCATGATCTCCCCTTTGTGAGGTTTCATTTATTAGATCTTGCAGCATATCAAATTTGTTTTTAGCATCTCAAGTCCAACCTTTGTTCCATCTTGATTCAGGGTTCTCACAGCCCTCCTTCTAGGCCTTTGCAATACTTTAGGTAGGTAGTTTTCCCTCTTTGAGCCAGGAATCCCACAGCCCGTTTTCTGGAGTGCGTATCTGATGCTTCCCATCAGCTCTTTCCCTTATGTGAGGCATCTCACAGCTCCGTTTCTGGGATGTGTGCTGATAACTCAAGTAGGTTCTCTTTCCTTAGGTCAGAAATCCCACAGGGCTCCTTCTAACGTCTGTGTGGCTTAATTCAAGATGGCTAATGGCCTCAATCAGCCTTTTCTGAGCTTTTCCTTTGCAGTGGCCACAAACAAACTCCCCTTTAGATCTCTGGAGCCTTCTCTCTTGTCACTAGGCCTGACCTAATTTAGCCACATGTTGCTACTATAATTTCCCCCTCCCTCTCCAAGGAGAGCTAAGTCACAGAGACTAGTCACTACATTATATTTTTATTCCTTTTGTCCTATCTTCCCATGCTCAGGTCTTCTTTCATCCCCCTTTCCTTATGATCTGAACTGCCTTCCCACCCAGGTTTGGCAAGCATGGATTTTTGGAGGCAGGGAGTGGTGGTGGTCCAGGCTTTTCGTACAGCAAGGGTGGCCAACTTGAGGTGGGGTGCAGTGACTGGGTTTAGGTCTTGTCCAGGACGTGGTGTGGTTGAATCAATGGTTTCTTTGTACCATAGGGGAGTTAGGGTGGAAGGGTCAACTTCAGGCTTTGCCCTTAGGATGGGGCATTAGATCTGGGCTGTGGGGTAGGTTCAGGCCTTCCACAGCTTGAAGAGGAGCTGGATCCCACTAGGAGAGCTTGAGATGGGTGAAACCAGGAGGTAGCTGGGCTGGCTTCTCCAGGGGTGCAGTCAAGGGGCTCTCCCATGGTGGGGGTTGCATTGGGGCTTCCTCAAAGTGCAGGAGAAAGGGAGAAAGCAGGTAGCGAGTGTTCATGGCCCCTCTGTGAATAAGAGCTGGGCAGGTCGATCCTCCTCCTAAGTTCAGGCTCAGGATCGTCCTCCTAAGTTCACGGTGCAGGCGGTCAGTCTTGGAAGGGACCTCAGGAGATCATCTAGTCCAACCCCCTGTGCAAAGCAGGGCCAATCCTCAATTAAATCATCCGACCAATTTTTGCCCCATACCCCTAAATGGCCTCCTCAAGCATTGAGCTCAGAACCCCGAGTTTATCAGGCCAATGCTCGGACCCCTGAACCATCTCTCCCCTCACAGTGGGCGGCTCCCCCGCTAAGCTCTGGCTCGGGGCTCTCCCCGCCATCTCCCCCACAAACCTACGGCCCGGGGCGACCTGATCCGCGCCAGCCGGCCCCGCCCCCGGCGCAGCGGCCCCGCCCCGCCCCGCCCCCGGCTGTGCAGCGCCCCCGGCGGGCCCGCCTGTCACTCGGCCGCCCCGAAGATGGCTGCTGCTGCTGCCGCCCTGCGAAGGTTGCTGAGGCCGTCGGTGAGTGCGCGGCCCCCGCTCTCCCGGGCACGCGGGGCCGCCTGGCTGCAGGGCGCTCGGTGGCCCAGTTTCTGGTGCGCTGGGCCGCGGGATGGGGAGGTCACCCCCTGCCCCGCACACACCACCCCGAGGGCACGGATCTCCCCCCCCCCCCCCCGGGCACGGCCCGGGCGGGCCCCGGGGGCCCCCCCCCCCCCCACGAGCTGACCCTCCGCGCTTTCTCCTTCCAGGTGGCCCGAGCAACTCCCTTCTCCTGGGGGGCCCGTGCGGCTGCCCTGCGGCCCGCTGTGGCCGCCGCCGGCGGGAAGAGATGCACGGCTCAGGCAGAGCTGCCCCTTCCCCGGCTCCAGTTCAGCACCAGTAAGTCAGAGCCGCCCCTCACCGCCGCCTTGCCGGGAAGAGTCCGCCGCCCGAGCGCGTGGCGGGCAGGCGGGGGCTTCTGCCGGGGCTCCCCCGTGGGTGGGGCTGAGAACAGCCGCAGGGGTTTCCGTGTAGCTCGGAGCAGATCCCTGGGGCTTGAGGCTCCATCACATGCCTGCAAAATCCGTTCCCCTCCGGCTTCCGTCTCTCTCTTCTTCTAACCTAATTTCTTTTAACCTTTCGTCCTTATCTGCTGTGGAGGTGCTGAACTGGTGGTCTAAGCAGGTGACCTCTTGCTGGAGAGTTAGGAGCAGGGCAGGGTTGGGCTGTATGCTGTCTGAATGGTGGTGTCCTCTGCAGATCTGCAAAAAATCTGCAATTTCACAGTCGTGAAATGTTGGTATTTGCATGGATAATATGCAGGCAAAGTGACTAAAGATTTTCTCTTTACAGGATTGAGTTGGAAAGCATACACTTCTAAAATGTCACCCTTGTACATTGAGTATCTTTGCTTCTCAAACATGTAAACCCCCCCCCCCCCGTTGCTATAAAATAAAAAGACAAAAAAATAAAATAAAAATCCTAACATAATATGACGGGCACAAATAAATATATTTCTATGACCAACAGTGGATCTTGAGCCTGATGGCTCATTAAACAAAAGTTGATTCAAGATTGTCAGGCATTCTTATATACTGCTCTGGTTGATTAACTTATTTAATAGTTTAAAAGTATCTGTGTCAATTATATAGAACAGTGGCTCTTGACCTTTCCAGACTACTGTACTCCTTTCAAGAGTCTGATTTGTCTTGTGTACTCCCGAGTTTCACCTCATTTAAAAACTTGCAAAGTCAGACATAAAAGTACAAGTGTCGTAGTACCCTATTAGTGAAAAATTACATACTTTCTCATTTTTACCATATAATTATAAAATAAATCAATTGGGATATAAATATTATATTTACATTTCAGTGTATAGCATACAGAGCAGTATAAACAAATCATTGTCTATACAGTTTTGGTTTGTACTGACTTTGCTCATGCTTTTTATGTAGCCTGTTATAAAACTAAGCAAATATCTAGACGAGTTGATGTACCCTCAGGAAGACTCCTTTGAGTATGGTTGAGAACCACTGACATACAGTATGATTCATTCTTTCTAGGTTCTTCAAGGTTTGTTCCTGCTGTTACCCAGCATGCCCCATTTTTTAAAGGAACAGCTGTTGTCAATGGAGAGTTCAAAGAATTGAGCCTAGATGCCTTTAAAGGAAAATATCTGGTACTTTTTTTCTACCCTCTGGATTTGTGAGTATAACATTTTTTAAAAAAATATTATCTAGACTCCTGCTCAGTCAGACAGAAACAGCATGTTGTGGGTTTCTATCTCTACCAAGCTTTCATTTGACCTTGGCCTTGATATCCTTGTTGAGCAGAAAGCGTGTCTGTATCTAGAGTGTGAATGATAAAAGTCAGGGAGGAGATAGTTTCAGACTGCAACAATAATTCTGTTGGCTCATTTTGAGAGTAGAGCTGGGAACAAATCCTGTTGCCTCTGGAGGACCTCCAGTGCTTCAGAACAGAATTGGCTTCACTGTAGAGGGGGATCCTGGTTGCAAAGAATTCTTCTGCCTGCGTGCTTTGGAGCTCTGAGTCACCATGAAGGGATTTACATAGGGGTGGGCTATGGCAAAGCTGGTAGATCAGTGATTAAGCAGCTCCAGTAAACAAAAGCTGTCCAGAACGGGAGTTGTGGGTTGCAGCTCACATGAAGTCCTGAGCCCGCAATTGTAGCTGGAGAGGATTCCGTTTTCAATCCCTCCATCCATGTTCCTCTAATGTAGAACATTTCTGCAAAATCTCTTCACTAAGAGTTAGCAGGATGAGAACTCCTGAAAACGTCTTGCTTGTTGAAAGTGTAGACACACAAAATCAGCATACTATTTAACTGCATTGCAATTGCTGTTTTTCTGAGACTTGTTGAAACTGATTCACCTCCTTGAAAACTTGAATCACGATAAAACAGAACTGTAAAACACGCTATATAAGTAATACAGCAATGTGTTTTGTGCCTGGAAACCAATGTTTCCTCATTCTTTCAAAACTTCTTTGTGAAACTTAGATCTGGAATAATTACAACCAACTTACTTTCTTTTATTTACTACCCTTCTCTTTCCACCCAGCACTTTTGTATGCCCAACAGAAATTGTGGCTTTCAGTGATAAAGCTAATGAATTTCGCGATGTGAACTGTGAGGTTGTTGCTGTATCTGTGGATTCTCACTTTTGTCATCTAGCCTGGATAAATACACCACGAAAGGTAGGAGTCTGGTAGGAGTCAGGAAGCTGTTTTCTCACTATCAGCACTTTGGGGAGTGCTATTGAGTTGTGTAATATCCTATGTTTGCTCATGCAAAAGAGCACTTCAGCTAGGATTCAACTCTGCCAGCCCTTATTATCAAGTATAAATTTCCACTCTCCTTTTTGAATAATCTTTCTCTAATTGAACAGAAGGACATACAGAGGCATTTCCTAAATATTCAACTTCCATAATTATTTACAGTAGTTTATTTTAGGACAGGCTAAAATAAAAAAAGCAAGCAAGAAGAAGGAATTACCAGATTGTAGCATTTGACAGCTTTTCTATGTAAGTATATTTAATATGTGAAGTATTAAACTTTGGACCACTAGCTTTCTCATCCAGTTCTTTTAAAACAAAAAATGTGGAGACAGATAATAGTACAAAAGTATAAGGTTCAAAAACTTCTTTGCCATATTTAGCTATTAGCTAACTTCTGTGTTTTGAAGTAATAACACAACCAGATACTTTGCTTTCCTATTCAGAATATGTCTCAGAACTCTTAAAGCTTACACGGTGTGATTAAGTGTTATATAATGCATATTCTATTTATGAGATGCCTTTAAATAAAGGCAATTATTAGTTATGATCTTGTGTACATAAAATGTAGTAGTGTCTACATATCTCTGCTGTGTATATGTAACTAGTAAGTAGTTAATCAGTAGCTAACTTTGAAAACTATTTTCTGATTTAATTGAAACAAAGAATAAGAGGCTTTTTAGAGGATTTATAGCATCAGCTGAAAGCTACTGAAAATCCTAACAATCTCATTTAAGATATACAGAAAAGCTTAACTTCTTATGTATTAAGATGAGGAATCTAACTTGAGAGGAGGAGGAAGTGCTAGGGAGGACTTGTTCTTACTGTCAGGTCTCTTTACATTCAGTAATGCCAAAATGTTGTTGGCCTTCTGCCAGTAAACAAACTAGAAAACCTAATGGGGCCGTTCAAAAAAAGCTCTCATGTGATGTGATCAGTTGTTGCTAATATGGTTGTGGAAATGCTTCATTGTGTTTATACTTCCTAGCAAAAATGTATGTGGTTCAGGACCAGTCTGAGGCTATGTATAATTGAAGATTCATGTGAAGGACCACCAGTTGTGTTGCCTTCTTCTGTGGTGGTTTGTTTTGTTTTTTGTAATTTGAAGACAGAATAGGAAGCTAATTTTCTTAAAGTCTATCTTGCCTAATATACTTGGACAAAGCTTTCAGTCGGGGCAGTCAGGGGACAGGGAGCAGTGGGAGTTGGGTAGGTTGTGGAGTCTGGGAAGGGGCATTTAGGGAGGGGAGGTCTCAGGAGAGGGTGGTCAGGGGACAAGGAGCAGTGGGGTTGGTGGGTTGGAGGTTCTGTGGGGAGCAGTCAGGGGCAGGAAGTGGATGGGGGTTGGATAGGGGGCAGGGCCAGGCTGTTTGGGGAGGCACAGCCTTCTCTACTCATCCCCCCACCCATACAATTTTGCAACTGCGATGTGGCCTGTGGGTCAAAAAGTTTGCCCACCCCTGTCCTAGTCAGTGAGAGCCATCAAGATCCCAAACCACCATTAATGGCCCACATAATTATGATAGGACCTCAGAGTTACACTTCATATTCCTAGTTTCAGATACAATAATGATACATTAATATAGATAGGATGAATATATTTAGTAGGTTATAACCTTTGTAATGATACCTTACAGGAGACCTTTTGCATAAAGCATATTCCAGTTGCATCATATTCACACTCATAAGCATATTTCCATAAATATGGATTGCAGTGTCACGGTGAATATTGGCTTTGATTTATAACTTACATGTGTGCAATAGTACTTGGCACCTATTTCATCCAGAGGTCTCAAAGCACTCTATAAAGGTGGGAAAGTATTCTTCTCAGGGTGCTTTTGAGAGAAACTAAAGTTCAGAGAAACAAAGGCCTTGATTTCTTTAACACTTATGTGCGTAAAGTTATGCACATGTATGAAGAGTTCTGTCATGGATGGGTATGTGCACAATCAAGGTCTATGTGACTGCCCAAGGTTGCCCATTGGTTCATTGACAGTGCCAAGAATAGAAAAGCTAACAAATTCATCAGTCTTGTTTCAAGGATAGGTTATCCTTTGGCGGTCAAAATGTTACACAATTCAGTACACACACTCACTCGACTGCCCAAATATAGGAAAATATGTGCTTTAAATACTGAATCTATTTACATACAGAGAATGGAATATCTTTGACATAATCTAACCCGGGGTGGGCAAACTTTTTGGCCCGAGGACCACATTGGGGTTAGAAAATTGTGCGGAGGGCCGGGTAGGGAAGACTGACCCCACCCCTTATCCAACCCCCACCCACTTCCCGCACCCTGACTGTCCCCCTCAGAACCCCTGACCCATCCAACCCCCCCCACCCCCATCGCTTAACTTAATCAGCCGGGTGCTCCTGGACCCGGGCCCTGGCCGGGGACCGCAGAGCGGGCCTGGTCCGGTAGCACGGGGCCCCGCAGCTCCTGCGCTCCATCCGGCCCCTGGCCATGGAGCGCGGGGCCGAGTGGCTCTCCGCACTCCACCCAGCTCCGGCTCCAGCCAGGGAGCGCGGGGCAGGCCCGGCCTGGGAGTGAGGGGCCCCATGGCTTCCTGCGCTGCCCCCCGGCCAGGGAACATGGGGCTCCGCGGCTCCCGCGCTCCATCTGGCCCCCTGCTGGGGAGCACGGGTCCGAGCGGCTTCCCGCGCGCGACCTGGCCCCCGGCCCGGGAGCGCAGGGCAGGCCTGGCCAGGAGAGCAGGACCTCTGGACCCGCGCCCTGGCCCCAGCTTGTGGACCGGATGAAAACGGCCGACGGGCCACATGTGGCCCGCGAGCCGTAGTTTGCCCACCCCTGATCTAACCCTTCAGTAAACATTATTAACATTTGTACATACATGGATATTCAATTTCTATAATAAAAGTGACATCTCTTAGTAGACCATGTGCAATAGATGCTCTGGTATTTAATTAAAGTGATCACCTAGAGCATAAAGGGAAATAATTTCCCCCCAAATCTTCCCATTGCTATTATGGGTGGTCTAGTACCTACTGTGTCAGCAGTCTGAAAATCATCAGCGTAGAAGGGCTTCATGCTCTGGAAGGTGCTGTTTTTAAAACCAGCAATTAAGTTCACTCAAAGCAAGTTAATTAGTTAGACCATGTTAAGAGCCTAGTTTAATAAAGGTTCAAGAGTAAAAGTTTTATCAGTGCTGTGACTCCTGAAGGGAACTCCTAGTAGGGAGTGATGCAATGAAAATAAAAAACTAAACAGACATCAGTCTTCACTCTTATTACTCTCAAACTTACCCTTCTTTTATTTATTTCTGCTAGAGTGGTGGCTTGGGCCATATGAATATCCCACTTCTGTCAGACCTGACGAAACAAATCTCCCGAGATTATGGTGTGCTGTTAGAAGGACCTGGTCTAGCACTAAGGTAGGACCTTGTTCTCTGATAACCTCTGCTGCTCTCTAGTTATGAGAGCGCCAAGTTTAAAACTGCATGGGCCATATTGTACTCCATTTCTCCGCAAAACTCTGTGCAAGGGTGAAACACAAGAACTCTGGCTCGTTCTGCAGTATGTTATAGAAGGTGGGGGAAGGGTATATGGCCTTATGGAGAGGTCAGGGTGTGAAGCCTCTGGATCTTATCTATCCAGGATCACTCCTGGGGAAAGAATGTTCTGTTCTGTTCTTGAGACTCTCCTAACCCAATGCTTGCTCTCTTCCCTATCTCTCGGAGAGGTGGGGGTGGAAGGATAGATTAGAGGAGCACTAATCTCTATGCAAAACTCCATGCAATTGTGAGGAGGTCAAGCAGCACAAAGGCTCCAGTCTCTCCCTTTTCTTGAATGCCCATGGATTCCTAGCTGCACATGTTTGGCACAGTGGGATTTGCCAAATGATTGCAAGGAAGACTGCATGCTACTTGGCTCTGCTTTGTACTTCCCCACTCTGTGGACTGGGGACTCTTTCTGACTCTCTGTATTTGAAGACGCATGAGTTCTGTTTCTCATTGCTGTATAGTAATAGAGAACAAAGTGATCCCAGAGCTCTCTAACTCTGCTTCACAACCCTTTTATTTAAAAAAAACAATTGCTCAACTTTTTGTCTAAATTATTTGCTAGGAAGGAACTTGAGTATTTGTTGCCAAATCTAATTGATTCTACCACTTTAGTAGTTAATGGGTGAGACTGAGATGTTCTTTTAAATGCATAACCAGCTATCATTGTAATTCGGGATTAGAATCAATCCTGTATTCTATATATAGACAAGACTCAAAGTAGCACCTTTAAGGGGATTTTGGATTGCCTCAAAATAATAGGGACAGGTGGTTTCAGTACCTGGAAAGCATGGGTGGAATTAATGCTCAGATTACAGTTTTGTAATCAGCATCTTTAGTTCTGACTTTTGTCGTTATTACTTCTTAACTATCTTATTGTGCAAAAGTACACAGCCAATATTGTACAAATGTTACATATAACTATTCCATACACTGTGATATGAGTGATGTAGAATAACTTCATATCTGTCAAATAGATTTCATGCACAAGAAACAAGATACAGAATTCATATTGCAAAGATTCAAAACATCTTTGTTCACATACAGAGGTCTCTTCATCATTGATCCTAATGGAATCATCAAGCATCTGAGTATCAATGATCTCCCTGTTGGCCGCAGTGTGGAAGAGACCCTTCGCTTGGTGAAGGCATTCCAATATGTGGAAACTCATGGAGAGGTTTGCCCAGCAAACTGGACTCCAGAGTCCCCTACGGTATGTGTTGGTTAAATATCGCTATCCAAAATATGGAGGCAATCCTGGAAAATGTCCCATTTTTTTTCATGGAAAGTCTGAAGACTGGGCACTATAGTATGAAAGAACTTGTTAACTTAAGTCTTTTAAGTTTTTTTCAGTGTATGAATTGATGCCCTCAGTCTGAATCACTTAATGTGCATTCGTGATACTAAAAGTTACATGTGGAGAAAACATTCACGTTTTGTATTCTTTTGTGAGTACAAAATCCCTCCCTCCACCCTACACATATGAGTACCTGTAGTCTTCACTTGCTTCCTGTATTAACTGTCATGACAGTCTGCCTGGACTGTCTTGATTTGCTTTGTGTCACGGACTCACAGGTCGTGCCCACTCTTGGCCCTATGGGGGATGCCCCTTTCAGTGAGACAGCCCTTATAGAGGGTCCACTCTCTTCTGGGGTCAGCCCCTCCACCTCCTGAATCTGCACCTCTCTGAGTCTTAGCATGCCTGCCTCTGCCGTGGGTCCCCCAGGGACTCCCCTTGCCTGAGACCCCTGGGTCTTCCACCCCCGAAGGGGATGATGCAACCCTGTTCTCTAGACCGGAGCGGCTCTCAGCCAGCGTAAAACAGGAGGGTTTATTGAGCATTGAACACAGCACAGAAACTCTTAGGACCCTCAGGCCTGGCCTCCCTCAGCCCAGCACATCCCAGTCTCCCTGCATCCACGGGGGCTCTGCCTGCAACTCCTGAGCTGAGCCCCAGCTCACCGGTCGCTGGGGTCTCCATTCTCCAGGCCATTGGCTGGGGTCCCAAGTTCCCTCGACGGTCCTCTGGAACAATAAACTCCCTCTCCCATTGCCTTGTTAAATCAATAACACTCAGGGAAACAGAGTCCCACCTCCTCTGCATGCAACCCATAGGAAACCCAAAGGAAAAAAACTCTCATTCCGTCACACCTTGTGTTTTATATCAGTTTAAATTAGGGCTGTCAAATGACTTTAACAAATCGTAATTAATCGCAAGATTAAAAAATAGTTGCGATTAATCAGTTTTAATCACACTGTCAAACTAATAGAATACCAATTTAAATTTATTATAAATATTTTGAATTTTGTCTACATTTTCAAATATATTAATTTCAGTTACAGCACAGAATAGAAAATATAGTGCTCACGTTATATTATTTTTTTGTTACAAATATTTGCACTGTAAAAAAGCGCAATCTACAAATTGAAGCATGAATGTCTATTCAAATGTTTAGAATATCTGGCATGTAAATACCTTACAGTGCCAGCTACAACAGTTTCAGTGCGGATGCCTGTTCTCACTTTCAAGTGACTTTGTAAATAAGAGGCAGGCAGTATTATCCCCTGTAAATGTAAAAAAAACTTGTTTGTCTTAGCTATTGGCTGAACAAGAAGTAGGACGTAGTGGATTTTTAGACTTTAAAGTTTTACGTTGTTTTGTGAAGTGAAGTTATGTTTGGAAAATACCTACATTTGTAAGTTGCACTTTCACGATAAGGCGATTTCAATACAGTACTTGTATGTGGTGAATTGAAAAATACTATGTCTTGTTGTTTTTCTACAGTGCAAGTATTTGTAATAAAAAATAACGAAGTGAGCACTGTTCACTTTGTGCTCTGTGTCACAATTGAAATCAATATATTTGAAAATGTAGAAAAATATAAAAAATATTTATAATTAAATTGGTATTCTATAATTGTTTAACAGTGTAATTAAAACTGATTGATAGTCCTAGTTTACATTTTTTAAATGTCTTGCAGTTAAATATTTTTCAGTTTTCTTTTTGCAGCTGAGAAGCCTGCACTTCTCTTAAAATACCTTTTTATGTTGCTTCTCATGAGTGAGTGGAAGTACAGAAATAACTGTGGTTTATTAAAACATAATCAGGATTCTTAAATGCAATCTTAAATATAAAGCCATAAATTTTTATCTCGTACACTTTGTGTATATACCAACTTGTATAAAACTGTATCTCTTTGTTTACAGATCAAGCCAAGTCCAGAAGGTTCTAAGGAGTACTTTGCGACAGTGCATAAATAGAGCATCAGATATAGCTAGGTGGTAATGAAAGAATCCTTATTACTGTTACTTAAAACCATATGTGGGATTTCCTAAGGAAGCAGCCATGATTGCACTTAAGTGCAAAATTATTTTTTATTTTTTTTGGTGTCTAAGAAAAATTGTTAAATGCTGAATCATTAAATAGTTACATAATCGGCAAGTTTTAAATCATATTCTTGGAGCTGTGTTTTTCCGCAGAGAGAGTGCATTGCAGTCCCATATATCGCTATAGTCAGTCATTCTCTTCTTTATCTCCCCCATGTATATGTGCCTGTGACTTTGGGGAAGCATGGCCTTTCCTCCATCCTTTTAAGCAGTCTTGGAATAGAAATGGTGCCAGGCTTTCTGTGCACACATGAAAATTGGATGATAGATTCATGTTCCTGAGAGCTGGAAACACTGAGCTGTAGAGTGGATGATACAGAGAAATGTCTAGAACATGGTTCCCTTTAATTTGCCAGTAACTCTTTGGACAGGGATGGAAAAATTCCTTGTGTAGATTATGCTCATGTTTTTTTCCAAACTGCTTCCACATGCAAACGTGATTTGGAGGTAGAAGTATCAAATATCTACAATCAGTCCATAAGATGTATTGGAATATAGAACATTAAATGAAGAATAACTGCATTCTGTTTAGGAACTGGTGGATATGTGAACTTAACTCTAATCGTGGAACATTTACTGATACTTAATAATTATTTTTTTTGCCTTTTGAAATAGTTGGTTATACACTTAAATTGTCTTTTGCACTAAATGCAGATTTCCAAATATTGTAGTGCTTGATGTGTAATTATGTAGGAAGATTCATTAAACCTGTTTAAGATTTAATATGGCTTCTTCCTGAAATGATTTTGAGCATATATTTTTTCTTAAACTATGAAATCCTCAATAAATTAATCTTAAAGCAGACTGTCTACAGTGTTGTTCTAACTACCATCTAGGTTGGACGTTCTTGCTCCTCTGCTTATCAGAGACTGGATGTGGTTTGCATTAAGTTTTATTTCCCACAGCCCCACCTACTACCATTTATAAGCTGCTAGTGGCTACAGATAAATGCAGAAGAAACTGGATCATATGTGTGGCAAAGGGAGCAAAAGAATAGCTGCTTAAGGACTGGATTAGTGAAAACTCCTTAATATCCTGGATAAACAAAATGCACCTATCCACCAGCAGGGGTAGAGAAGAAATAATGTGGAAGAGTGAAGTCGGAAGCCTATAAGAGAGCCGAAGCTGGAGCAGTGGATAGCTGGACTAGTTAATTCTTTGCTAACCTAGTCTAAGAGAATATTGCCCTAAACTGTAATTGACTAATTTGTCAAAATGCTAGTCACTAATGAAAAAGATCATAAATAGTGTTAATTTAGGCACATTGATCTGAAGAAATTGAGTCAATGACTGAGCTTTTAGCTCTATATACAGGCATGTTGCATCTTGCGCAAGGGTTTGGTTTGGCAGTTTCTGCGTAAAGGGGAAACCGCGTATAGCCGAAACCCCATTGAGTTCAATGGCGGGCGAAATCGCCCACCCTAAACAAAGTTTTTATACTTTTAGTTTTTCCTTTCTTTTTTGGGGGGGGGGCTACCACGTAAAGTGGAAATTGTGCAAGTTAAATGCGTGTAAAACACGACACGCTTGTACCTACCAAGAATCTTTTTGATCTTGTCAATCCCCCTATTAATTTTTCATAAGGGGAGTATTAACCAGATATTTGTGAAAATTTAAGACCCTAGTCTTGCAAAGACTTGCACATGCTTCCTCTGTGCAATGTGTGCAATCCCATTGACTTCAAACCGGTGCTCTTTATTTAAATATCAAAATTTTCCAGATAGGAAAAAATCTCTACTTTGGGTGTATTTTCAGTTGCTGGAACAGAACAGGCATATGGTGAGTCACAGCTGGGTCTCACTACTAGGTAAATTGGAAGTAATTACATCTTATCTAGCTCAGCTGTCAACACTTTGTGGCAAGGACTTTTTTACTGTGTGTTTGTACAATACCTACTGCAATGAGCCCTGATAGCGTTGGGTATTTTGGGCACTACTGCAATGCCAATGCTAAATAATCCTTAGTTCTTAATTATGCTATAAATTAACACATATAGTATATGTAATTCTCCCCTGCCTTTTTATGACCATCAATTTGGCTGTCGCTGCTTCGGGCTTGTCTACTCTACCGCGTGGCGTCAATCTAAGATACGCAACTTCAGCTATGTGAATTGATGCTCTCCCATCGACTCCACTTGTGCTTCTCGATCGGAGTCGACGGGAGAGTGCTCAGCGGTCAATTTATCTATATTAGGTGCAATAAGTCAACCCCTGCTGGATCAAATGCTGTCTGCCATTTTCCCCCAGAAATACTGACTGCTATAGGATAGTGGACACTTGTTTCTAGAATCTTAAGAGCTGTGTGAACAGATATCGTGACCGGAGCAGTAACGTGTGTGTGTGTGTGTTGTAAACAAATGTCCCCTATGGAAGGGATTTTCTTTATTATTCTCCCCACCACATTCTGCTGTCTCCCTAAAATAAACTAATATTAGACCACAAAATTAGTGAAGAAACTGAGAAGTAATTTCAACAGTTCCTGGGCCAAGGTGGTGAGTGAACCCTTAATCCATAGCAGAAACTAGAGGATTAAAATTGCTGGCAATGAAGACTACTGGCAGCCCCTCCCATAACAGGGAAGTTCACAGCACAAAGGGACCCTTATAATTAGTTTAATCCAAAATTTAAACCTTAACTGACTAGTTGAACTAAAAGGCAACAGACATGAAACATGCAAATAAGTTCAGTATAAAAAAATCAAGTAGATTTGAATCTAGGGTTCTTGTTTTGCTGTAAATTTGTCAATTCTGTCCATTTAAAAATAAACCCTGGAAGGTAGAATGTACAAATAATAAATAAGATAGAGCCAGTTATTACTAGGTTCCCTGATCAGAAATTGGGATACCGACGGGGTCAGTACAAGGGCCATCTCTTCAGCACGGGGGAGGGCAGTTGGTTATGTTTTGGGAGAGTTCAATTATTTTTGCCTCTCGTAAAAGGTGCAGGAGTCCGTTTTTTTCCTCCTCACAAATGGGTTTAGAAGAATTAAGCATCCAAATTCCTTTGTAATTCAGAAGGATTGAGGGACCCGGCTCCCCGCCTGTGTAACTTGCGGGGGAGGGTGTCCCTGGGCAGGTGCAGCGCACAGAGATTCACCCAGGCCCGGGTTAGAGGAAATAGCCGCCCGGTGGCGAACGCTCCCCGCGGCCTCAGCTCGCCCGTGGCGGGGGAAGGAAAGCGGCGGCCGGGCGTGTGCAGCAGCCGGAGCCTCCCCGCGGCAGGACCTTTTCCGGCGCGGCGCGGCCGCTGCTCAGCCTCATGGACGTGAACTTGCAGTTCTGGAGCGCGGCGGGCAAAGTATGGAGCGGGCGAGCCCTGCCCGGGCGGCAGGCGGGGGCCGAGGGGACGAGAGAGCGCAGGGGGCAGCCCCGCCGAGGGGCATTTCCCGGGTCGCGCCAGGCGCAGGGCCTGCGGGAAGGAGACTTCCCCCGGCAATTACCCCGCTGTCCGCCGCTGAAGGTCGCAGGTTTCCCCAGGCGTGTCCCTCTGGCCTGGGGCCGGGGAAGGGGCGAGGGAAGGCTGGGCACATCCTGCCCTGCGCACCCTGATCGGCCCGTGCAAGCAGCCAGCTTCACAGCTGTGTGCGTTAGGGTGACCAGCCCTCCCCCTTTTAGGGGCTTTATCTTATGCCTGTCACTGTGTCCCGGGTTTTTCACACGTGCTATCTGGTCGCTTTAGATGATGAGATTCATTAATGGCCTTTGTGTCCTTTTTGGTTTACACAGCGCCCCTAACCCATAGTGTCACTCCATGGCACATAGTTGAACTGCTAGAAATGCCATACCTACAGCGTCCCAGATGAGGTGTGAAGGAACATAACCATTGCCAAGATGGGGTGCATTTCTCCCAGCCCAGGGCCTTAGCAAGCAGACTTGCTTTGTTGTGAGTTTTATGAGCTCAAAGACAACCCCAGATTTCTCACAGATAAAAAGATTTTCTCACTATAGCTAGGAAAAAAGATGGCTTTTAGCCATAATGACATTCACAGGCTATCAGATTATATGGAAAGGGGATTGCTATTGCTAGTGGAAATAAAAAAGTGTTGAAGAAACAAAGAAGTAGAGGGATTCTTGGTTTCTTTCTGCCAGCTACAGAAAAGAGTTAATTAAGCTGAACTGCAAAATATCTGTACAGTTTCCTTAATGTTTATTTTTATTAGTCTTTTTTCCAAAGATTTCATCTCTGGACAAATATTTTAGACCCTACAAGCTTAGGGACATCTAAGGTAAGTACTTCACCTCTTTTTACAAAACTACAGTTTAACAGTTGTACCTTTGCACATGACTTGAATGTGTGGGTGATATGAAGTGATAAGTGTAACCACAAGCTGTTCTGCACTAGACTCAAAGTATCCGCAGGAGCAAATCCCAACAGTGTTGGCACATTCCTTCCTTACTCTAAGGTCCCTATCATCTAGTCACGATAAATCAATCCCCGAATTGACTCCTATACTCTACCTCGGCGAGAGGAGTAAGTGGAGTCGGGTGGGGAGCAGCTGCAATCAACTTGCTGCCGTGGGGACGGTCAGGCAAGTCGACCTAAGATACTGTGACTTCAGTTATGCTATTCACATAGCTGAAGTTGCGTATCTTATGTCGACTCCTTCCCCCTCCCCAACGCGTAGTGTAGCGCAGCCCTTACATAGGCCAAGTCTACACTACCCGCCGGATCAGCGGATAGTAATCAATGTTTCGGGGATCGATTTATCGCATCTCATCTAGATGCGATAAATCAATCCCCAAGCACATGCCCCATTGACTCTGGAACTCCACCACTGCGAGAGGCGGAAGCAGAGTCGACGGGGGAGTGGCAGCGGTTGTCTCGCCGCCGTGAGGACCCCGAGGTAAGTCGCCCTAAGGTACATCGAATAGTGTAGCTGAAGTTGCATATCATAGGTCGAACCGAACCGCCCTCCTATCCAGTGTGTTCCTGGCCATAGATAAAATGCATTTCATAAGGTTTACTGTGATAAGCCTTTTCAGTTGGGGTGTCCACATTAGATATTAAATATCCCATAACAGTTATTGTAGGAAATTAGGATTTCCCTTGCTATCCAGCATACTTCTTTCCCTTTCTCAGTGTTGCAGCTGCACTGATGTTCAGAGTCTGCATCATAGCCATATAATCTGAAAAATTCCAATTAAAAATTAATTGTGTTGCTTGTGAAGTGGTCCTCAGAGGACCGCCTATGGCTGTCCTACACAATGTCTACACTGGGGGAATTCTTACCCAGATGATTTTTAGGGCCCCTTTATGCCACATAAAAGGGTGAGGGGAATTCCATGCTGAGGGTAGATTTTCAGCTGGTGTAAATTGCCATACTTCTATTGAAGTTCATGGGCTTCCATCACTGGAAATCAGGTCCGATAAGGATTATTCATGTATGTAAGTGTTTATTAATGAGGTAAGCCCCAGTGAAATCAGTGTGGCCACTTGTGTGGGAAAATATTCTGAATGTGTGGCTGTTACCCACTACTTCCCCTGGTTGGAAATGCCTTTGCTCTAGAATTTCTTGTGATTTATACTTAATATATTTCACTAAATAAGATTACTTTTTGATGTTAGACTCAATGAACAGATTTTAAGGTGTAAATATTCAGGTGTAAAGGTATTTCATTAATTATATAGAAACTGTCTTATAAACTTCTGTGGCAAATTTTTTCCCCTCCGGTCTATTGATTCTGCTTCATTAGAAGCTATCATGTATAGTGACAATATATGCAGCTGGGATATCTGCTAATATCAAGGCATTTATGTCCAAAGTGAGGGAAAGAAACTATTGCAGCCCTTTCTGTATACGTTTTTGAAAACTTTAATTCACATTTTTAAGTGCAGACTACATAAAAAAAAAATCTGTGAATTATCTCAACGGGTAGTGATCAATGGTTCCATATATAGTTGGCAGACGGTATCAAGTGGAGTGCCCCAAGGGTCGGTCCTGGGTCCGGTTTTGTTCAATATCTTTATTGATGATCTGGAGGATGGCATGGACTGCACTCTCAGCAAGTTTGCAGATGACACTAAACTGGGAGGAGTGGTAGATACGCTGGAGAGTAGGGATAGGTTACAGAGGGACCTAGACAAATTAGAGGACTGGGCCAAAAGAAATCTGATGAGATTTAATAAGGACAAGTGCAGAGTCCTCCACTTAGGAAGGAAGAATCCCATGCACTGCTACAGATTAGGGACCAAATGGCTAGGCAGCAGTTCTGCAGAAAAGGACCTAGGGGTTACAGTGTATGAGAAGCTGGATATGAGTCAACAGTGTGCCCTTGTTGCCAAGAAGGCTAATGGCATTTTGGGCTGTATAAGTAGGGGCATTGCCAGAAGATCAAGGGACATGATCGTTCCCCTCTATTTGACATTGGTGACATTGGTGATCCAGTACTCATCTGGAGTACTATGTCCAGTTTTGGACCTCACACTACAAGAAGGATGTGGAAAAATTGGAAAGAGTGCAGCAGAGGGCAACAAAAATGATTAGGGGGCTGGAGCACAAGAATTATGAGGACAGGCTGAGGGAACTGGGATTGTTTAGTCTACAGAAGAAAAGAATGAGGGGGGATTTGATAGCTGCTTTCAACTACCTGAAATGGGGTTCCAAAGAGGATGGTCTGGACTATTCTCAGTGGTACCAGATGACAGAACAAGGAGTAATGGTCTCAAGTTGCAGTGGGGGATGTTTAGGTTGTCTATTAGGAAAACTTTTTCTCTAGGAGGGTGGTGAAGCACTGGATTGGATTACCTAGGGAGGTGGTGGAATCTCCTTCCTTAGAAGTTTTTAAGGTCAGGCTTGACAAAAGCCCTGGCTGGGATGATTTAGTTGGGGATTGGTTCAGCTTTGAGCAGGGGGTTGGACTTGATGACCTCCTGAGGTCCCTTCCAACTCTGATGTTCTATGATTCCTTGATCTTGACTGTGACCAAAAATTGTTTATATATAATTTTTTCTTAAGACCTACAGGGTTACAGCTGAAGTACGAAGTAAGGCACAGTGTTGCAAAGGGAGATGATTTATATTCATGATGAAAAGTAAGGTCACCTAGTAGTTCTCTTCTAGAAGACCCTGGGAAAATAGAGCCTGCAAAATTAGAGTCCAATATGTATATGGTTCCTTTTCCTTGTAAGTATATGTGTATTTTTCATAAAGTGTTTAGAGGCAAAAAGGCGTCCTGTCAGAATTTGAAGTTAAACCCTCCTGAGGAAAATAGAAAGGAGCATAAACTCTGGCAAGTCACGTGTAAAAGTATAATTAGGAATCCAAAAAGTAATTTGAAGAGCAACTAGACAAATACTCAAAAATTAATAGCAAAAAAATTAAGTACATCAAAAAGAGGAAGCCTGCTAAACAATCAGTGGAGCCAGTAGACAATCAAGGTGCTAAGGAAGCACTGGAGGAAGTTAAGGCCAATGCAGAGAATCTAAGTGAACTCTTTGTATCAGTCTTCACTGCAGAGGGTGTCAGGAAAGTTCCCAAACCTGAGTCATTCTTTTTAGGTGACAAATCTGAGGAACTGTCCCAGATTCAGGTGTCCATTAGAGGAGGTCTTGGAACAAATTGATAAATTAAACAATAATAAGTCCACAGGACTAAATGGTATTCACCCCAGAATTCTGAAAGAACTCTAAATATGAAATTGCAGAACTATTAACTGTTGTATGTAACTTATCATTTAAATCAGCTTCTGTCCTAGATGACTGGAGGCTGGCTAATATGATGCCAATTTTTTAAAAAGCCTCCAGAAGTGATCCTGGCAAACACAGGCCAATAAGCCTAACTTCAGGATCAGGCAAATTTCTTGAAACTATAGTAAAGAACAGAATTATCAGATATATAGACGAATACGATTTGTTGGGGAAGAGTTAACATGGCTTTTGTAAAGGGAAATCATGCCTCACCAATCTATTAGAATTCTTTGAGGAGATCAACAAACATGTGGACAAGGGTGCTTAGACTTTCAGAAAGCCCTTGTCAAGATCCCTCACTAATGGCTCTTTAGCAAAGTAAGCAGTCATGGGTAAGAAGTAAAGGTTCTCGTGTGGATCAGTAACTCGTTAAAAGATAGGAAACAAAGGGTAGCAAAAATGGTCAGTTTTCAGAATGGAGAGAGGTAAATACTGTTTTCCCCAGGGATCAGTATGGGACCAGTGCTGTTCACCATATTCATAAATGATCTAGGAAAAGGGATAAACAGTGACATGGCAAAATTTGCAGATGATACAAAAGTACTCACGATAGTTAACTCTTCGCAGTCTGCTTTGGACTTTCAAAAGGATTTCACAAAATGGGGTGACTGGGCAACAAAATGGTAGATGCAATTAAATGTTGGTAAATGCAAAATAATGCACATTAGAAAACATGATCACAACTATACATTCAAAATGATGGGATTTAAATTAGCTGTTATCACTCAAGAAAGAGATTTTGGAGTCATTGTGGATATTTCTCTGAAAACATCGGCTCAATGTGCAGTGGCAGTCAAAAAATGTTAAGAGCCATTAGGAGAGTGATAGGTAATAAGACAGAATGTATCATAATGCCTCTATATAAATCCATGGTACACCCACATCTTGAATACCGCACGCAAATGTGGTCGCCCCATCTCAAAAAAGATAGAATAGATTTGGAAAAGGTACAGTGAAGGACAACCAAATTTATTAGGGTAATGGAATAGCTTCTGTATGAGGACAGATTAAAAAGACTGGGTCTTTTCAGCTTGGAAAAGAGATGATTAAGGGGGGATATGATAGAGGTCTATTAAAATCTTGACTGGTGTGGAAAAAGTGAATAAGCAATTGTTATTTACTCCTGCACAGAACAGTCTAGAATTACCATATTTGAATGTTCAAAAAAGAGGACATTCCTGAACGCTATTTAAAAACCAAAAAGCTGGACATGTCCGGGGAAATCTGGACGAATCGTAACCCTACATGACACAAGAACTAGGAAAAAGAATGAGGGGTTGCCATACCAACTCTAATGAGACAAATCAATTAAGGTGGGCTATTATCCTTAGGAGGAAAAAAAAAATTGTAGTGATAATCAGTTTGGCCCATTTCAAACAGTTGACAAAAAGGTATGAGTAACAGTAGGGGGAAAAATTAGCATGGGGAAATAGTTTTTAGTTTGTGTAATGACCCATTCGCTCCCAATCTTTATTCGGGCCTAATTTGATGGTACTCAGCATTTCATTGTTTTTCCCATGCATCATATTTTATATGGATAACTATTATGGCTTACATGCTAATTTTTCCCCCCGCTGTTACTCACACCTTCTTGCAACTGTTTGAAATGGGCCATCCTGTCTCATTAGAGTTGGTATGGCAACCCCCATCTTTTCAAGTTCTCTGTATGTGTGCATGTATATGTATCTATCTATCTATATATCTATAGATATAGATATCTTCCTACTGTATTTTCCACTCCATCCAATGAAGTGGGTTCTAGCCCATGAAAGCTTACACCCAAATACATTTGTTAGTCTCTAAGGTGCCACAAGTACTCCTCGTTCTTTTTGCTGATACAGACTAACACAGCTACCACTCTGAAACAAGAACTAGGAGTCACCAAATGAAATTAATAGGCAGCAGGTTTAAAACAAACAAAAGGAAGTACTTCACACAACTCACAGTCAATGTGTGGAATCCATTGCCAGGGGATGTTATGAAGGCCAAAACCATAACAGTGTTCAAAAAAAGAACTAAATAAGTTAATGGAGAATAGGTTCACCAATGGCTATTAGTCAGGATGGTCAGGGATGCAACACCATGCTCTGAGTGTCCCTAGCAGCTGTTTGCCAGAAGCTGGAAGTGAACGACAGAGAATGGATCATGCAATGATTGCCTCTTCTGTTCGTTCCCTTTGAAGTACTTGACACTGGCCACTGTTGGAAGACCAGATACTGAATTAGATGGACCATTGGTCTGACCTAGTACAGTCGTTCTGATGTTTGTTAAATTAAAAGTTCAATTGTAGGGGAAAGCTGTAAGGTCTGATACTTCATTTTAAACTTATTAAAGTGAAGATGCTGGAGGATCTGATGATATAGTGACTCCTATTTACTTGGCTAACTGATCTATGTTGTATTGTCATTTTAAATTAGACATTCAACTGCTTGTGAGGAAAACAAAACAATATATCTGGTGTGCAAGTTACTCAAGCCAGTAAACTTGCACGTGCATAATTTTAACCAAGTAGCTCCACTGATCTCAGTGGGACTGTTCACATGCTTAAACTTAGCCCTGGTCTACACTATGAATTTAGGTCGAATTTAGCAGCGTTAGATCGATTTAACCCTGCACCCGTCCATACGACGAAGCCATTTTTGTCGACTTAAAGGGCTGTTAAAATCGATTTCTGTACTCCTCCCCGACGAGGGGATTAGCACTGAAATCGGCATTGCTGGGTCGAATTTGGGTTAGTGTGGATGCAATTTGATGGTATCGGCCTCCGGGAGCTATCCCAGAGTGCTCCATTGTGGACAGCACTCTCAACATGGGTGCACTGGCCATGTAGTCAGGAAAAGCCCCAGGAACTTTTGAATTTCATTTCCTCTTTGGCCAGCATGGTGAGTTCATCAGCACAAGTGACCATTCAGTGCCCAACATCACAGGAGATCATGCAGTCCCAGAATCGCAAAAGAGCCCCAGCATGGACTGAACTGGAGGTGCTGGATTTGATCGCTGTATGGAGAGACGAATCCGTGCTGGCAGAACTACATTTGAAAAGACAAAAGGCCAATACTTTTGCCAAAATCTCCAAGGCCATGATGGACAGCGTCTACAACAGGGACCCGCAGCAGTGCTGCGTGAAAATTTCTGGTAGTTTGCTCAGGCAAACGTACCAGAAAACCAAAAGTCAAACAGACACTCCGGGTCGGAGCCCCAGACATGCCGCTTCTATGATGAGCTGCATGCAATGCGGAGTGGGCCCCTAGGTCTCTGTCTGTGGACACCTACAAGGGGGGAGTCTCACGCAACAGGGATGAGGATTTTGGGGGCGAGGAAGAAGAGGAGGAGAAGGAGGAGGAGGTTAAGGTTAGCACACAAGCAGGCAAGCGGAGACACTGTTCTCCCCAACAGCCAGGATCTTTTTATCACTCTGGAGCTAATCCCCTCACAAGATGGGATCCCGTACTGTGAAGCCGGAGAAGGCACCTCTGGTTAGTGTACCTTTGTAAAGATAATACATGGTTTAAAAGCAAGCTTGTTTAATGATTAATTTGCCCTGAGGATTTGGGATGCATTCATGGCCAGCACAGCTACTAGAAAAGTCTGTTAACATGTCTGGGGATGGAGTGATGGAAATCCTCCATGAAGCTCTCCTGGAGGTACTCTAAAAGCCTTCACAGAAGATTTCTGAGGAGAGCAGCCTTATTCCGTCCTCCATGGTAGGACACTTTACCACGCCAGGCCAGTAGCAAGTAGTCTGGTATCATTGCATGATAAAGCCTGGCAATGTATGGTCCCGGTGTTTGCTGGCATTCAAGCAACATCCGTTCTTTATCTCTGTCTGTTATCCTCAGGAGGATGATATCATTCATGGTCACCTGGCTAAAATAGGGGAATTTTATTAAGGGAACATTCAGAGATGGCCATTCCTGCTGGGCTGTTTGGCCGTGGCTGAAAAGAAATCCTCCCCGCAGTTAGCCACACGGTGGCGGGGAAGGAGGGAAGCTGAGCTGTTCGCATTTGGCTAGCAGAGATCTTCCCTGATACCAACCATGCAGTGCGGGGAGGGGTGAAGCAATCATCCCAGAGAATTGGATGCGTGAGGTTAGTTGGGTTTCTGCAGCATGTTAACCCAGAAACTGCAGCACCTCCTTTTAAATGGTCATCTCAACTAAGCTTTGCTTTGCTTGGTATGGAAAAGGAGGGCACTGCTTTTTGAAACCATTCCCACATGTTATGAAGGTTGAAGAAGCCGAAAGATGCTTCTTCTAATCCCCCTGGTGTCTGGCTGCACCTAATCAGCGGACAGCCGATTTGCCTCAATCTCCCACCCTGCCATAAATGTCTCCTCCTTACTCTCACAGATATTGTGGAGCACAAAGCAAGCAACAATAACAATGGGAATATTGGTTTTGCTGAGGTTTGTACAAGTCAGGAAACTGCGCCAACGAGCCTTTAAATGTCCAAATGCACAGTCTACCACCATTCTGCACTTGCTCAGCCTATGGTTGAACTGCTCCTTACTACTGTCCAGGGTGCCTGTGTATGCTTTCATGAACCATGGCATTAAGGGGTAGGCTGGGTCCCCATGGATAACTATAGGCCTTTCAGCATCCCCAACTGTAATTCAACTGTGAGGGCTTCTTTTATCTTGGTATTCTTGCACTTCAGGGCAGGGGAAAGCAATTCACAAGCCACTGTCAAAAAGTCACAAGTCACTGTCGTTGCCTCCTCACCTGCTTTTGCAGGTTCTGCACATACTGCAGAATAATGCGTGAGGTGGTTACAATGCTCACAACAGCAGTGGTGAGCTGAGCAGGCTCCATGCTTGCCATGAAATCACTGAGGAAATTCGCTATCGGGGCAAGAGCAGGAGAGCAGAGTGCTAGCAGAAGTGGTGGATGACGATGGTTTCCCGATGAAGAACACAAGTTCCTGGGAGCCCATGACAGATGACATGAAAAAATTCTCTGTTGAAGGAAGAGCAGGAGAGGACAATGCCATGAAAATCGATATTTATTCAGAACAACGAGAGGACCTGCAAAGTGGATTCACGGCACCAGGAGAGCAGGAAAGCAGTCGTACTGCGCCATCTGCTGAAAGCAATATGGCGTTTGCAAGGAAAAAAGGTGCAAAATGACTGGCTGCCGTTGCTTTCATGGAGGAAGGGGCGACTGACGAGATGCGCCCATGAAAACCCGCAAGAATGTTTTTGCTCTATCATGCACTGGGAGCTAAACCCAGAATTACAATGGGCATCGGAGACTGCGGGAACTGTGGGATAGGTACCCACAGTGCACTGCTCTGAGTGTCGATGCTAGCCTTGGTACTTTGAACACACTCCACCGACTTAGCACGTTTAGTTGGGACACACACAATCGAATGTATGCAATCCATTCAGAAAAATCGACTTCTATAAATTCGACCTCATTTTATAGTGTAGACATACCCTTAGGCACATGCATAAGTGTTTGCAGGTTTGCCACCTAAAATAACGCACTAGACCTGATAACACTATAGATGGAGATGTTTACATAAATTATGTGTGTACATATAATCTTGAGGCCCCTGAACTCATGTAGTTCAGATCAGCATGTGTGTGTAAAAGCGTATGAGCATGATGGTCTAATTTTCTATTTACAAGCACCAGGCAAGCACAGAAGGGTTGTTAAAAAAGAAGTTTTGGATGGAGGAGTGGAAATGGGAGGGAAGGTATTGGCTGATCTTTATTTCTGTTTTTGTTTTTTTAGGATGAAATAGAAAATTCCAGATTACTCTTACAAGCCAATGCTCAGACTCTTCAAGAATCTTTACAGGACAAAACGGTATCTAACACATATCCTCTAATAAACCGTTGTTATGTATATGTTTGTATACACATTTGAAGTATTTGACTTTTTTTTTTTTTTTAGCAGCCTTATTTAGCTTTTGGAGCTTGGGGATTTTGCCTGAGTGATGAACAAGGGTCCTTCTTGCTGGACTTCTAAAATGACTTCTTAGTAGCAGTTTATATATAAGATTTTAGGAATGTCACTCTCTGTGTCACTCTGAAGCCTAAAATGCCCGAGTTGGTGTGAAGTGATGGAAACCGCTACAAGCGTAGTCGAGAGCTCTTTTTGTTGAGAACATCACCAGTTCAATCATATCCAGGAATTGCAATCTTGCTCCCAGTTTTTAAGTTCTCAGTAATTGTTGGCATTTTTACACACGTCACTGTATGACTGATACCCTACCTCACAGATTTCAGCTACTAGTTGCTTTTACAGTAGAATCTTAGAGTTAGGAAATGACTGGTCAACCACCCACCTCATTTGGAACCAGAAATACACAGTTCAGAAGTGAGACTGTACATTCCTGTCTGATGTGAACTATGCAAAATCTGTATTACATTTATTTTAAATGATCGATGCTTCATCATCACATGGGCTGCAGATGAACTGCAACTATTCCAGCTTGGTCTGTCCATCAGTTCTCATAAACTAAGCAGCTGCAGGATTGGTCAATATTTGGATGGAAAACCTCCACAGAGAATCTTTCTGCAGGAAGTAGTACTGAATTGGAGATTCATTAGGTGGAATTGTTTGGCTCATCACTGAATTGCACGTCCCATCCTGGTGTTATATAGCGCTCTGTTGCTAGTGGTGCTGTGTTTGGGATGAGATGTAAAATTAAGTTGTCACCACTTGTAATTACTAAGATTTTGCTGGCCGTTTTTTGGAAGTGCTGGTGTGTTTAGACTTTAAGCCAAATTAAGAGCTGGTTCCATTCTATCCTAAAATTCCATTGCTATTTCAGCTGTATTTTTACTCACTTTCCGACCTGATGGGTTTGTATGTTCTAATGCCATTAGACAACAATACACAACATGTCAAGACAGAAAACAAATACAATATTGTATTCAGTAGAAACTACGGGGGAATTTTAGAGAGAATATAATCCAGTGAATGTGTGTATGTGACATGCTATGTATAAATGTCAGTTATTGTTACAGAAAAATTATATAGAATAAACACAGGTAGAAATAAGATTTTAGCCATTAAACCTCTTCTGAAGTGCCATTGCTAATCTTATTTTCAAATCATGCTAGGTAAAAGAAGCCTGGAAGCTAAGTCTGGTGAGTTTATAAAAGATGTAGGAATTTGCTTCTCATATTTTTCATTTAGGCTGAGAGAGATGTCCTAACTTTCTTTTCTTTTTCTTGAAGTCCTCTGTGAACCCTGCTACTGGCGAGATAATTCCCCTTGTGTATAGAGCACCAGGTCAGTTGCTGTAATAGAAGCTTGCTGCACATTTTTACAGGTTTCCGGTGACTGAAACACGTGGGGGCCCTTCTAGTTACAGAAAAATGAGGCCACAGTTATTCTTGTTGGTTACATTGATCTCAGTTGAAGACTATTCCCGTAGTCCTTTAAAGAAAATTAATTTGTATACAGCTTTCACATATTTCATCTGCACTCCAACTCCCTAGGTGGAAATATCCTAACTAGTCACTTGTTTTTGGCACCATATGAACAGTACCCAAATCTCTTAATGTATATTGTGCTGAACTGGGTTTTCCCTTAATCCACACAGCTATGGTTTGACACAACCTGATTTGCTCCAGGCTGGCTGGAGTCCATCCTGTGGGTAGAATCTGGTTGGGGTAATGAAATATTAAGCCAGGATTGCACAGAGTCTGGGTGAGACACAGATACACTTTCACAAAGGCTATTTATTCATTGCTTAACGTAACCTCTCACTTTTCTTATGCAAACATTGTCACCACAGCTACCTTTTGGGAGGGTTGAAATGAATTCCCTATAGAGCTCTGTTATGTAGCTTCCCATTAGCACTGTTGATGTGGATTGTTGCATTTTATGAGAGCAGTATCTTGGCGATACTTGCATCTCTTGGTTGGGGAATGAGAGACAAAGGTCAAACCCCAGTGCTTTCTTTTGGACTAGTCAGATGCGTTTTCTCTTCCCTCATACCCAAGCCAGCTACCTAGCTCCACAAGTTGATTTACTAAAAAATGTTGTTTCTTCTTTTAGCTTTCATGCCCATGGTCATCCCACTGGTGAGTAATGTTGGAAGATTGCAATGGGTCTACGTGTGTATTTATAATTATCTAAATTTTCAGAAGTGATGAGTCATTTTAGGTGTCTCAATTTCTGGGTGCCAGATGTCGAGTTGGATACCCAAAAATTGAGACACCCTAAACCACTGGTCACTTTGCTTTCCAAACATTCAGGAACATTGTCCATACATGAAAGTCAGCCAATCAGATGTCATCTGTTGAAATTCATGAGCCAGTTAGAACAAGGCCTGGTTTTCCTATATTTACCCAGAATTGGATTTAGAGAGAGAAACAGAAAGGCTCACATTCTGCTTCTTGGAACCAGATTTTATCTACTTGTAAATAAATTGTAGGGTGCCAGTGAAAATACACACGGGCAGAAAATAATTCTTATAATAATGCCCCAAAGTATACGTACTTGGGATATATGTTCATGAGACTATATGAATATGATATATGAATGATATATATTCATTGAGACTAACTTTCCTTTGGTGTTTTCCTCTTAGGTTATTTTTAGTTTATCATCACGTGGAGGAGTAAAGCAAACGTTTTTTTGGCAGGTAACTATTTTCATTTTACAGTTATAAGTCTGTTACCCAAGATCCAAAAATGCACTGTTGTTTTACATTCTGCTTTTCTGCAGTTCCTGTTTCATGCATACACTGCTGGATTCACCATAGCAAATGGAAATGGTACAGTTAAAGCTAAAGTATGTGGGTTTTAAAAATTATTATTTATTTTTTTAGTTGCATAATACCACTTTGAACATGAGCTAATGAAATTGAACTTACGTAGTGTGTGTGTTCTGACTTTTAGGATACGGCATTGCCACAAATGCTGCTAGAAAAGCAAGTCCTTCTGAGCATAGGTGCCGTCTCTTATGCAGCAGGGATGGGAGTACGTATTTGCATGATCTCAATAATTACTTTTTGATACTCTGGCTTTGGGGGAGTGATAATGGGATTGTCACAAGGCCTCATACCCTCCAAGTCAGTTCTGTCAGAGCCCAAAGTCACCCTTGCTAGTTTCCTCCCAGTCTTGTTGGGTATAGAAGATTGCGACCTCTGTTGCTCTTGATCAGGAATGCAAGCCTTTACCTTTGCCACTCGCTCATTTTCCTCTGAGGTTAGAATTTAGTAGCTTCTTTTCCTGTCAGCATTAAATTCTGTTTTTATCATTCTCTATCTCTGTTAGTCTAGAAAATAGAGAAGACACCACACAATGAACATTGGTTCCACAAAACAGACTAATTTAGCAGGTCATCATGAAATATTACTAGTTAGGTTCTAGATCCAAGTTTTCAGCTCACACCTACCTTTATAACTGACTGAATTTAAATGCCCCAAGCCATAGTAAGGTTTTGGATTTGAAGCTACACACTTTGGGAATGTTCAGTTTGGGAGTTTTGGCCTCAGTTTCTTTTCGGATTCAAGGTTTTAGATTTCTGAGGATTTCAGACTCCAGGGCTGTTCAGTCACCACTAAATTCAAGCACAAAATAAATATATCTAAGATTTATTGAATTACACTAAAATGGGCAAAACTTCATATGTGCATGGTGATATGTATTGCTAAGAAAACCTAAATGGTTGTTAGTTCATTTTACACACCTAGTTCTGGGTGCTTCATAAATATGTACACAGATTGATGATTGATCATAAATATCTAGACAGATTATTTTTATTCCCACTCATAAACTCTTTTTAGTATCTGTTAATTTCACAGTTGACATTTTTATAGCACATGTGCTGATACTGAGTAGTACAGACTACTGTCCAGAGTGTAATTATTAAATACCATTTTTCTTTGATAAAGGTTTCATTTCCCCTTTTTTCTGTAAAATGTGTGATCACAAAAAAACCCTGGGTATTAGAGAAAATTTGTTCTCCTTTAAATTAACAAACCAGATTCCTTTTTTTAACCACCTAGTTTTATCAAAAGCATTTAAAATACAAAGCCACAGGTTGTTTTCTTTTCCAGTTTGTCCCCCAAATTTCATTATTGGTTTAATTATTAACAGAATATGTGTTTCTTCCAAATTTCTTAGGCATTTCCTCAATATGTCTTGACACAAAATAGACTGACTAGTCCTTCTATGCAAATATTCTTCAGAAGAATTGTACCCATTCCACTTCTTGGTGAGTAAAAGTAAACTGAAAACAAATAGCTGTGGATTTATTTTTGTATGTGTTACAGCCCATGTGCTGCTGTCAATCTGTCTTTAGAATGTCTATATCTTTATTAAAACCAAACCAGGAAAAAGGCCTTAGTCTTCACCTGCTCCCTTCACTGAGAGATTTATTTTCTGCATGAAAGTTATAACTAGCGATTTTGCATTCTCTGTTTTAAGGTCCATGCTATGAGCTATCATAAAATCCTAGGGCATTCTCCTTATTTCCATATACAGGACATGAAACCATTTCTCTTGAGGGAATACATTCCTGTGCATGGACGTGCCACAATTTTTCTCCAGTGTGCGACCTCTTTGTCAGTGAAGACATTATCTCTGCAGCTACTGTTGTGGAAAGAATGAGCCTCGTTACAGCGGGTTCTTGTCAACTTTGTAAGGCTATCAGGCTAAATTTGTCACTGGCGTAACTCCGTTGTGGTTAGCGAAATTTCACTAGGGATGAACGTGGCCTGTAATTTAAGGGCTGAAAGTTGCATTCATTACTGGCATGTGATTTCCCATTGTCATTAAAAGGAAGTGGCAACCTTTTTGAACTGAAATTTATAAGCTACAGTAAATGTCATCCTACCTGTTACATGGCTTCCCAAACATGTTCTTTGGATCTGCTTAGAAGCCTACTTTTGATGGAATAGAAATGAAAATATTGAAAGTTTGGATCTCCTGAGTTCTACTTCAAGTTCTGACACTGACTCTCCTCCCTTGGACTGGTCACTTAGACCTGTGTTGCCTCATCTGAAAACTTATTTAATGATAGGAATGTTGAAGGTAATTGTTGACTATGGGTCTTAGTGTTTGAAACAAATTGTGCTGACAACTTTATTGCAAAATTTAATGAAAAGATCAACCTAATATTTCAAAAAGGCCTAGTTCCCCAGTATTCCCCTGGTATGTTTGGCCCATGCTGCTGTTCACAGTTCTTCAGTCACCTTCAGAGTTGAGAGCTTATTTTTGGTAAGAGTTTTGTTATGACAGCTGAGGCAGGAAACCCACTGGACTCTCAACTCCTCATATTCTGCATCCCCTTCTGTTATTAGCCTAGGATCACAAAACTTTCTTCAGTCACTGACACAACACTGGATATTTTAAGACTATGGACTGCTAAGTCCAGAAGGGAAATGAAATATTCTTATTGTGTACCAGGTGAATGGGATTGCTCTGAATTAAAGCATTGAGGCACATTATTTGACGTATGCGGCTGGAGAGCGAAGTACATAATTGAGTTCTGTTGATTTAATCACTGAGCAGTGTGCAGCTTAGCACAGAAGGCAGCAGACTGAGACTTGGGATAGCTAGGTTCAATTCCTGTCAAGTACGACTTGCAGAGTTCATCCCAGAGTATTGCTGGGATTTTAAAATGTGCATTAATTATAAATGTCATAATATTCAATTGGTAAAATCTAATTGGGGCAAAACAACTTTAAAAAACAAACAAACAAACACAAAACCTTTTTACTTTTTGCAGCCTCCCTGTGTGCATTTAATGTGATGATTGTCCGAGGAACTGAGTATGATAATGGAATCGAAGTTATGGACAAGAATGGCAATGTCATAGGAGTGTCACAAAAAGCTGGGATGAAGGTAGGCCAGAGGTCAGCAACTTATGGCATGTATGTCAAGGCGGCACACAAGCTGATTTTCAATGGCACTCTGCTGTCGGTCTGGCATTCCGTACGCCATCCCCTTGCCAGCCGGGGTCCTGACCTCTGGCCCGTTCAGCTCGCTGCCAGCCTGGGGACATTGGAAAACTCAGCAAGGAAAAGCAAGGGCAAGGATCACACTAAACTGATAAGATCTGTGTTTCAATTGAACTGTAAATGAAGTTTCTTAAACATTTTAAAAACCTTATTTACTTTACATACAACAATAGGTTAATTTTATAATACAGATTTATAGAGAGAGACCTTCTAAAAATGTTAAAATGTATTACTAGCATGCAAAACCTTAAATTACAGTGAATAAATGAAGACTTGGCACATCACTTCTGAAAGGTTGCCAACCCCTGAGGTAGACAAACCAAGATATGTTCATGCTGGCTTATTTTCCCTCCCAACAAAAAACTGGACTTAGTATTGAGAACTGAGTAAATGAACTGTATTGGAGCCAGGAACTTCTGTGTTTTAATCCAAGCTTATCCATCAATTTGCCCTGTGGACTTGGATAATCCCTTTAATCAGGTTGGGCCCTGGATTTGTGCAGGTTTACAGGGGATAGAGGCTCCCTTGATCCCAATTCATATGGTGCAATGGCCAGCCTCAGTGGTACAAGCAGAGGCATATCTTCCTTCCTTCTAACCCTAGTGGTGCAAACCTCCACAGAAGAAGAGAGAAGCCTGCATGTGGGTTGGGGATGCAGGGGAGAGATGGGTCACTTTGAGTCGATGAGTTAAAATAACTTCTATGCCAGGTGAGCTGTGTAATGTATCAGTGGGAACCTCCCCTTTTTGAGATAACACAGAATCCACAATTGGTTTACGCACCACTCGAAATAATTTGGTTTCCCTTTTAGAAAGGTTTCTAAGGCTTTTGGTTTCCTACCAAAAATTTTGACCCTTCACTTAACTGTTGCCTGAAATCCAAGCATGGTATAGCACCTAAGAAAATGGGGATATGGTCCATGACTGGCAATGGTAATACAAATTATAAGTTACCAAGACGAAAAGCAAAGCTGCCTGAGTGCAGTGTGGGAGTGTCAGGTAGCTCTAACTCGAATCACGTTTTTCTTAGGCAGTACAAGAAACAGCTCTAACAAGAGCAGCCTTGTTTGGGACAGCCGTAATTATTCCGGAGCCTCTTCTATACTTCTTGCGACGGTAAGAGGTTCTACTGCTGGGGTGTGTAGCTGTCAAGTTCTGGGGTGCAGTCCAGATCAGTGAGGGGTTGTGTCACCGCCTGCCCTGCAACCTTGGGTCGCCTCACAATGCTTTGCTGCTGCAGCTCCCAATCTGGGGTGCTCACAACAGGCTACAGGTCCCACCCTGAGTCTGTGTACAGCCGTTTCGCTGGTCCAACAGTTCTGACCCCAGCAGCCTGTCAGCCAACACACACTCACAGTCTGGCTTCCACCAGCCTGGGTTACTATTTGCAGCATGACCCCAACAAACTGCCAGTCCCAGATTTTCCCAAAAACACGTTGTTCTGCACTGTCCAGCCCTCTCCCGGGCAATTCAGATGTTAAGGTCCGTTGCCCCTGTAAAGGGTCAATATTCAACGGCTTGCTGCTTTAACTGGAGTCATCAAACAGTTCAGTTTAAACATAACACGTGATTGGTTTAGATTAATAATAAAATAGTTTTATTAACAAAAGAAGATAGAATTTTAAGTAAAATCAAGTATCCGGTGTTAAAGTCAGAGATGGTTACAAGAGAAATAAAGATAAAATGCATTCTAGTAGCTAAAACATGACAAGCTACATTTGGCTCCAGGTAAAATCCCTATCAAATGTTCCCAGCAATATGGTCAACCAAATTATCATGTCAGGATCTCTTTTCTCCCCTTGCCTCCTCCAAAAAAAAAAAAAAAAAGTCCAAGGGATGGTTCCTTTGTCGTCTTAGGTGAAGAGAAGAGAGATCCCTTGGGGTTTTCTGCCTCTTTCTTTTATAGTCCAGTTAACCTTTGAAGTGGATTCTTCTGAGGGTTGCCCCTCAAAGGAAAGTTTGTTCAAAAAGTAAAGGAGGCAACATAGAGTCTGGTGGTAAAGGAAGCTCCATGCTCGCTCTTCTCACCTGTGTTTGCCAAAATGCAAATTTTGTTTGTCTGCTGCCATCTCCTCTCTCTGCTGTGTCAAGGACTCTGTTCACTCCTTATATGTAAATTGAGGTAAACACACATTTCTTCGCCCAAGATACTTCTGCCTGGGCAGGGCTGTGTGGTTTTGAGCATGTTCTAAAAACATCATACAGGGGGATTTCTTAACTTTACGTATAATGTTGCTACTTACATTTCACCATGATATTAATGACCAGTAAGTTGTTAGTTTTCAAATGATGACTCACAATACACATTTTGTACAAAGATTATTACAATAGGGCGTGAATACCGAGGTGCTTTCAGTCACAGCAGAGAGGGCATTGGAATCCTTATTGACTATTCTGACTTCATTGGTTGCTTCTGTTTTTCTGCTTGAGTTTTACTTGTATTGCTACAGTGTAGGCTTGCAGTATAGACAATGCCAAGGAAGGAATTTAAGTGAACCAAGAAGCTATACCAGAAGAATCTTTGTATGGGGTTCCGATGCATTAATGTAACATAATTAATGAAAACATCCTGCTGTTTAATAACTGTGTACAATGTGAAAGTATCATGCTTCCAATAAGTGGCTAAATAGAACAGCAACAGACAAAAATGATCCAAGAAAAATAAATCTGAATTAAAGGATTGAGGCATTTCAAACCCGTATTGCTACCTTCTGTTTTCCCTTTAAGTGTTGTTGCTTATGTCCCAATACTGCATTGTCATCCATATGTGGACAATAAAGCAGGATCTGGGCCCAAAATAATAGTAAAGAAGACCACGCATGAGGTAGGGAGCAAGGGAATAGTAAAAACCTAAGTTATATAATAAAGAAAACACCAGCAAGGAATGTAAAATTATTTCACTTGCTACAGCACAATAGCTTTTATTTTCCCCCATAAAGTAGTATTTAATGTCCTTTGTTTCACTAGTGATTCTGGTTTGACAGTTAAGCATGTCAGGTCTGCCTTGAACAATAATTTATCTTCCCAACTCTTTTGACAGCACAAACTTCTTAGTCAGAAATCCTCATGCTTTGACTCCACTGAGGATGCTTATGACTCTTTCAGCATTGGGTGTGTTGGTACCAGTTTCATTCAGTATGTTCCCGCAGTTGCGAAAGGTATGTAAATTTATCCAAACTGTGTTCTTCTTGTTCTCTAGATAACATTTTAGGACTGATTGCTATGGGGAACATCTGCCATGTGTCTAGTGCCAACACTTTCAGATGAGATAGCAATAATCAGCAGGATTAAAATTACTACAGTACTAAAAGTGGATCAGTGGTTTTAGATTGTGACGCTGCTTGTCCGATTCTGTAGGGCATAGACTCAGTGTACAATTAATTTGTATTCTGAGTAGTTACCATATGTACCTCGTTCAAATTAGTCTTCTCAATGCAACATGGTAAGCTGACGCAAACAATGAAGCTGCACTCCTGGACTTCTCTGTGATGGGTGAAAAAATCCTAGCAAAGGAGTTTTGGCTTTTCTAGTTCTGCAAAGGTCCCCTTGAGAGGCTTTACTTATCATGACAGTCCTTTTTTCCTCAGACTGAAAGGCAGTATATCAAACAAGCAAACCAGAGGGTACGTTACATTATTTCCCTTATAACTCCCTGAGTTTCCTGTTCCAAATAGAGGGAGATGTTTAAATCAATACGTCACTCTCCTCCCAGTATTCCTTCCTAGACTTTTAATTAGTCCCAGCAATCTTGGAAACTAGTCACCCAGCAATCCCCGAGAGGGCGTTCCATTGAGTACCTTGGAACTCCAGTCTTATGCCCTGAACAAAGAGAGGAGTCTGGGATTCCTTCCAAGATCATTTTCTCTCCCTTGGCAATCCTGTTCGAGGAGCTCTTCCAGAAAACCCTAACATAGGATGATACAGATCTGGGAAGAGTCCCTGACTAATGTTAAAGGTCCAGTGTACCCTGTTACATCTTTTACAGTGATAAAGGTAAACTAGAGTTAATGGAATTTCTGAAGTCATGTGATGAAAGTACAAGTGGCTTGTTCCTTTTTTCCTCTTTGATTTGCTCACCACATAGGGGAAGTTACCAGTCATAATATAAGAGCCACCCAAAGTATATCAAATGGCAACTGCCAGATATTCAAAGTTGGCGATTATACTGTGGTCTAGATAATGCATTTCTTTAGATGTGGGAAAGATAATTTAAAAAAATAGCAGCCAAAACCCACACTTCATTCAGTCTTGTTTTTAATTACACTTTTTATTACATGTTTTAAGTTATGTAAAGTTTGGTGTAGATCTAGTTTTTACTTGCATGTGTTAGGTCTTAAAGTAACGCTAGTGATGTAAGTCTAATCCTCTTGTTTATATTTCAGATAAAACGAGATGACCTTGAAAAAGAGTTTTTGTCATCCACAGAAGAAACTGAGCTTTTTTACAACAGGGGAGTGTAGGAAATGGCTTTAATTTATAAGTGTGCTTTTGATCAAACTGAATGTGTACATCCATACAAGGCTTCAAACATAAATCAATGTGTCTAGTATATTTTTGAATAATGAAGTCATGGGAGGGAGGGCGGAGACTTCAGACTGGGCGTGGAACAGTACATTTTTAAAGGGACAGATTTAATCTAAACCATCTGCAAGATCTCCCATACAATCCCATGTGTGAAAATAGCTTAATAATGCCTATACTTTACATGTGATTAAGTCCAGAAAGAGAAACATACTGTATAACTGTACCCATCAGAAACATCCAGCATCCTGTACTTTCTCCCACAGCAATATGGTTGATTCCCTACTTATTAAAACTGATAACTTCATGTTACTTAAAAGGCTTTATTTTCCCATTGTTCCCTCTTTTGAAATACCACACAGGGAAAATGACTGGTAAAAGGATAAACTTCAGTTGGGGAATGGAGGTGTTTTCCCTACTTGCAGAGCTTTTAATGCTGCTTCAACTTAGTGACAGAGGTAGCAACGTAGTATTAATATTTTCATCTGGGGAGGCAACTTTAAGCCCACTATGTAAGGTAAGAACAAGATTATTCCCCCCCACCCCAAAAGTAGAAGTCAACAGACTTGATCAAGGGATAAAAAATAAGTGATATATGGGACTCAGATTGGATTTACTGGCTAACTAAATGATTTTAAAACAGTATAACCCTGCTGGTAACACAACTTTGCTTAAACTTGATTGGGAAGGTGTTCAGGGAGAAGGCAGGGCTGGCCTTACTATGAGGTGAACTGAGGTGGTTGCCTCAGATGCCAGACTGGGGGAAGGAGGGGGCACTAGGACCCAGAGTGTAAAAATTGTGTCTGCTGCTGGTGCATATGTATTCTCTCTGCTCTAGAGGCACAGAGATGGTGGAGTCCTGTGCTGGAGGAATGCGGGCACAAGAGACATAACAGGCAGGCAGGAGAAAAGGTGAGAGGGAAAAACAGAAAGCAGCAGGAGCTGCAAGGAGAGAGAGGAGGAGGAGGAGGAGCCTCTTATGTACCTCTCTAGTACCCCCAGGAGCCTGGACTGATTAACACCAGCTTCCCAGGGAGCTTCCTGTTTCCTGCTGCTTCCCTGAACCCACTTGAGGAGAACAGGCAGTCAACTGAAATAGTAGGAGCCAATTAGGCCCTTAAGATGCTGATATCTTACCTCACTCAGGCCCTGTTACCAGTCTGCTTATTTGTCCTCTTCAACTGAGTGTTGAGAGCCACTACAGCTGGCACAGAACATGCCCCTCTGTAGCAGCATTCAGAAAAAGAAAGCAAGCGCAGGAAGCTTTTCTACCTAAGCTGGAAGGAGCTCTCCTGAGATACGTAGACACAAATATTCACGGTGAGCCTTCCGGCCCCAGTGAGGATGTGAGTGGTGAGATGTCTTATCTTCCAGTTAGAGTGCAGGTGATCTGGCAGCTACTGCAGCATCCATCTCTCCATTTCAAATGGATGTAACCATGTATATTCCTGAAGAAAAGTGTGTGGTGGAGGTGCAAGAAACAGCTGCTGCTGAGTTTAGTTCCTTAAGTCTAGATGATCCAGGACTATGGGCCCACTTGAGCAGTAGCTTGAGGGACCTCCTTGTACTGCATTGGCCACAGCAAGTGAAAAACTTCATGTTCCCCAAAGACAATGAAAATAGAAGTTTCCATCCAACACATTACTGGCGTGAAATCCCCAATGGTGACATAGTGGAGAGGCCATGGTTTATGTACTCAAAACCCCAGAATGCTGCATACTGTTTTTTTGCAAATTCTTCCAGTCTAATGTTCCAGCCACATTGGGTTCTACGGGAACAAAGGACTGAAAAAATACGGCCAGAAATCTGGCATGCCATGAGAAGGCAGCAAATCACCAGAGAGCATTCCATAGGTGGAAAGAGCTTGAGATGAGACTAAGGTTAAAGGCCACCATAGATGATCAGCATCAAAAGAAGATTGCATCAGAGTCTCTTTACTGGCAAAATGTTCTGAAAAGGCTCATTGCCACTGTGAGAATGCTTGCTACCCAAAACCTAGCACTGTGTGGCACTTCAGATCAGCAGTATGTTCCAAACAATGGAAACTTCCTTAAAATTGTGGAACTGATGGCTGAGTTTGATTCTGTACTCCAGGAGCATCTCAGAGTCACCACCCAAGAAATGCACTCACACCACTACTTTGGAAAAAACTATTCAAAATGAGATCATACAGTTACTGGCAACAAAAGTCAAACAGAAGATTGTGGCACATCTGAAGTCAGCAAGATAACTATTATTCTGGGCTACACACCTGACATCAGCCATATGGAACAAATGACTAATGGTGCATTTGTAATAATAGAACCTACTGAAATTATCCCTGCAATGGTGACTGTCAGAGAGCAATTTCTAGAATTTATTGACATTGATGATCCTACAGGAGCTGGTATGACAAATGTTCTTAAAAAGCTGGAAGATATGGGAATTGCGATATCTGACATGAGATAATGGTGCCAACATGAGAGGAAAGAACAAAGGAGTGCAGACACAGATCCAAGAGTTAAACCCTCGAGCTTTTTTTGTCCCATGCAGTTCTCATTCACTGTACTTGGTGGTCAGTGATGCACCATCAGATTCTGGTGAGGCTGCTGAATTTTTTAATGTAATTCAAAGCATCTATGTATTTTTCTCTGCATCAACTCATTCATGGCAAATTTTGAAGCAACATCTTTGAAAATCCTCTCTGACACTGAAATCACTGAGTGCCACATGATGGGAAAGTCGAGTGGAGGCGATTAAAGCCTATCAAACACCAAATTGGGAAGATAGATGATGCCATAGTTACCATTATAGAGGATAATGGTATGTGGGGAAACAGTGGCAGAGGGAAATGGAATCACCAGAAACATACATAATTTCAAATTTCTGTGTGGCTTAGTGTTGTGGCATGACATACTGTTTGAAATAAATGTAAACAAGAGACTCCAAGGTGCTGACCTTGAATATCTGGAGCAATGGAACAACTGGACAAAGCAAAATTTTTGTACAGTCTTACAGGTCAAGGGGTTTCAAAACGTTCTGAAGAGTGCACAGAAGTTGGCAGAGGAACTTCGCACTGAAGCTATTTTTCCACCCATTCAAGAATACAAGAGTAACAGAAGAAGATGACATTTTGATAATGAGGCACAGGATAATCCTGTAAGAGACCGAAACAACAATTCAAAGTTGAATTCTTTAACCAGGTGCTGGATTGTGCAATACAGTCAGCTGAAGAACATTTCAGGCAGCTCAAGGAACACAGCAGTATATTTGGTATGTTGTATGATACTCCAAAACTGCTCACTATACCGGAAGATGACCTATACCAGCAATGCAGGGCACTAGAGACAGTGCTGACACATGATGACGTGCAATATTGATGCGAGTGATTTAGGTGATGAACTGAATGCCCTTTCAAGATACACTTGAGCAGGATCAACTCCAAAGGCTGTTCTGGAATATATGTGTACAAATAAGATGACCACCCTCTTTCCAAATGCTTTTGTTGCTCTGAGCATACTTCTAACACTTCCTAGAACTGTTGCCAGTGCAGAATGCAGCTTCTCCAAGCTGAAGTTAATGAAAACACATCTATGCTCCACAATGACACAGGAAAGGCTTGTTGGCCTTGCAACCGTTTAAATAGAGCAGGGGTTCTCAGATTTTTGTACTGGTGATCCCTTTCACATAGCAAGCCTCTGAGTACAACCCCCTTTATACATTAAAAACACTTATTTATATATTTAACACCATTATAATTGCTGGAGGCAAAGTGGGGTTTGGAGTGGAGGCTGACAGTTTGTGACCCTTCATGTAATAACCTCCCAACCTCGAGGGCTCCTGACCCCCAGTGTGAGAGCCCCTGCAATAAAGCAGAAGCTGGCCCAGACTGCGGACCTTCAGCCAGCAGTTCAAATCTTTGCAACCAAGAAAGGAAGGTGCTAGCTCAGTGGTTTGAGCATTGGCCTGCTAAACCCAGGGTGGTGAGTTCAAGTTTAGGTTGGATATTGGGAAAAACTTTTTCACTAGGAGCGTGGTGAAGCACTGGAATGGGTTACCTAGGGAGGTGGTGGTGGAATCTCCATCCTTTGAGGTTTTTAAGGTCAGGATTAACAAAGCCCTGGCTGGCATGATTTAGTTGGGGATTGATCCTGCTTTGAGCAGGGGGTTGGACTAGATGATCTCTTGAGGTCCCTTCCAACCCTGATATTCTATGAACTGCCTGATCTACTTAAAGGCAGTGTACTTAGAGTGAGGTCAGTGTATTTAAAGGAACAATGCGCATCTCTCTCTCTCTCTCTCACACACACACATACACATGCAGAGTGCATCTCTATCTGCCATGCTGTCTCCCCTCCCTCCATTCCTTCTGCCTTGTAGAGTGTGAGGCTACAACAAGAACAAGGGGTTAACCCTTGAGAGCTCAGCTGATTGATTGCTAGTTCATCATTTAGTAGTAAAGCATTCCCTTGGAAATATCCCACCCTCTGACTTCGCCACCTCAACCAAGCTTCACAATCATTATTGCTGTGTATAGCATTACATGGTTTGTTTAAAACATGTGTGTGTGTATAATAGACTCTTTTGTACATTAATTCTTATGGGGAAATTGGATTCGCTTAACATTTTGCTTGAAGTCACATTTTTCAGAAACATATCTACACCGGTAAGCAAGGAGTTACTGTACGTTTGTAGGGCTGACAGTTCCAAAAATGGATATTTGTAGGCTGAACATATCCATTATGGAAATCAGAAGTAACCTGGAGTCTCATACTGTCACTTCTCAGTGCAGAACCACACTTGGTTAACAAAGTGTTGCTGATTTTACCAGTTGCACTCAAACTCTCCTTTTAACCCTTGTGAAATCTGTAGATGTCAAAAAGACCATTAGGAAGAAAAATACTGCTAAAGAGGAACACAGTTCACTGACTTCTGGAGACAGACAGAATAAGTTAAATTTCATCTGTCCCATTGAAAGTTAGCAAAACAAACTGGTTATGATCTTCATCGGTTCTGTTTTGTTATATACGGAATAAAGGTTGTAGGAGTGTAGGTGATGTACGACTTCATACAAGTACATATGGCCCAATTTTCTCCTCACAGGATATGTAGATCACCTCGGGGCTGGAGGGAATTTAAACCTAATTTTGCACCCTTCCATTGAAATTCTGTTTCCCACCTGCTAGAAAAGTTTGCTTATACCACCTTGCTATACATTCAATGTAAATAAAAAAACACAACACAATTCTTTTTATATTAGCCATTGTGGTTGAAAAATTGTAAATGTTTTAAGTTACCACATTATTAAATATTTCTATTATTTAATTGTAATTTAAGAGCTGAAGCATGTGACTTGACCATGACTATTCAAGCACAATTTACATGAAATACACAGGGCATGGGGTTCAGGAAAAAAAACACACAATTTTTATAGGCATAACGTTGCTATGTGTAATTCCTGAAATGCAAAAGTGTTTCATTTGTTTTCATACAAAACAATGAGACAAACAATAAGGAAATTTGCAACTAAAGAGTCTAAGTCTCCAAGATTGAATACAAAAGAAAATAATATCAAATATTTAGTTGGCAAATGAGAACTCTTCTTTTGTGTGAGTTATCCTAAACCATACAGGTTACTTCAACTGTATGTTATTTTAATAAAGTTTGTTTTTTTGTTTTTTTTTTTTTTTTTTTAAGAATCAGTGGAAAAAAATTTTCGTTACAGAGATGACCAAGACCTGATCCAAAGCATGTTGAACTCAATGGAAACACTAACTTCAATGGACTTAAGGCTCAGAAACTGTGTTTCTTTCTATATGATCCTTAAACTTATCTGGACCATTAAAACACACCTCAAGTTATACAAACGGAAAAAAGTCAGAGTACTGATATGCAAAACACAGTCAATATGCCACTCATTTTAAAAATGCTCTGTGTCTAAACTAACTGCAAAGTTTCTGTCTCGAGTAAATATCTGAAGTAGGATCACACACCCCTGAAAATAGGGGATTGTAGCAGTAGTTCTCTCGGACTAACTGCAGTATGTAGCTATTTTATATATAGATACCTAATTCCTTACCATTTTCTAAAATAGACTTCCTTATTTTACAATACATAAACAAAAATCTCTCTCAATATTGCTTGTATATAGTTAATTATGAGTTCTTACAGCTTTAAGATACCAAAACACTCAATTTTTAATAGTATAAATATGGATTACTAAATTTTTGATCTTAAGTATAAAATCTCTATGTAAAACCACATGCTACACTCATCTGTGCAAAGGCCAGGAAAGAAAGTTCTATTTTTCACATAACAAAAGTGCTACTGCAGAACCTTTTGACTGGTTTCTTGGACATTTCTGCAGAAACATTGGATGTTTGGCTCAGAAAGTAGGTTTCCCTACAAAGAATTTAAGTTCTTCCCAGAAGATTACAAAGCAAAGTTAGTTTCAGAATGCTTACTGAAAAACTGTTACTTTATGGCTACGCAACAAGACAAACAGGCATATTTTTACTGCTCTAACCATTTTCCAGTTTTCAATGTCACTTTCAGTGTATCTGATTTCAATTTGTTTATACTAGTATGTCCACTTCTATAATGTTATAGTACACTAAGAGTAAGGGGGAAAATTTCAAAGGCACAAACACAAGTCAGGTGGCCAACACAGGTTGTGTTTTTGAGTATCTGCCCTTGAGTATATAAACTCAGAGTCAAGAAAAAGTAAAAAGAAGACTAGAAATATTTCCTAATGTGCAACCACATGTTCCAGGTCAAATGTCTATATTTTGCATTACATCATTAAAAATGTAACATTTTCTTTGCTACCTTTAGTTTTTTATACAAGTATCAGTTAATCATAGTTTTATGGCAAAGGAAATAGTTTCATATTGTTCCACAACACTGAAGTGTATCAACAAAGTCAGATCTTAAGCATTTGTTCAGCAGCTGCTAGATGATAAAGAAAGTTTTCTGTAGCTGGTGGATATCGCTTTTGTTTGAGGGCTTCAAAGTTAAGTGTCGGTTTCTCACCATAATCAGAAACTTCAGTAAATGATGCCAGATTAGTCAAAATTTCTTTTGTCTTCAGTGAAATATCCTTAAAATAAGAATAGATAAATAATTATGTAACATTATTAACAACTCTGTATAAGATAACAAATAGGATACAGGGGAAATAATTGGTCAGAATGCATCAATCTGCTACTTAAAATAAATTTGGAATATTCTTTCTTCAGATCTGATCATGTGAGATGCTGAACATTTAATTCAGGAGTAGCTGGGGGTTCTCAGCATTTCACAGGGTTTAACGCCCTTATTTCAACATTATTATCGCAATGCAATTGTGTAATAGCTAACAGTTGGTGTGGTGTGGTGTGAACAAGTCCAAAAAACCCAGCATTTTGAGCCCAATCTTCAATCTGAAGAAGCATATTTCAGGGTTTAAAATGTTAGCTATGAATTTTTCCAAGAAGCTATAGTATAAGTGAAGCAAATAACTGATTATAAAATCTTGTGCCATTGTAAAATCATTTTATTTTAATACAAGTTAAATATATTCAAAGGAATATGTGGAATTTTTTCAACAACATGAAGTGCCAAGTTTTAGTTACTTTACTTACATACTATTATAACCAGGTCATGATAGCAGAACTATTTTAAGAATTTCAATGTATAGTGGTATTTATAAACTAGAGATTGCAACAGATCAACTGACTTTGGGGGAAGCAGAGCTGACATTTCATAATGATTTTATTTTAAAGAAGAAGAAAAATATGTTAATGAAAAGAAATTTAAACATAAAAGGGACTAACCTTAATGACTTGACTATCTGATTTATCTGGATCTTCTGCAGACTGAACAATGAATTGACCAATTTCTTTGTGCAATTTTCCCATCGTCATTGCCTCTGGAGAGTAGAGAAAATATATCATGCACTCATTCTCATCATCTACCCCATCTGGAACATAATATTTTGCACATATAGCACCCTTCATCCAAAAACAGTAGTAGCAGGTCACTAGCATTTGTAACAATGATACCTCTCACTGTTACCCATATGCTCCCTTTAATGGAGCTTCCTGAAAATATTTATGTAGGAGGAAGAATAATAGAATTGCCTATAAGAACTTTTCTCAAAAATGTACTTTTAACTTTATTGTGTTTCAATATATTCCCATCACATCATCTTTATTGCTTTTGCTGGGATAAAATTAATATGCAGTTGTTCAATTAGACAAAATATTTTAGATCCTAAAATGGAATTACAGATAAGTTTACTGCTAAATTTCCAGAAAGTATGCTGAAGTTTTTATAAAAAGAACTATAAAGTAATGATAAATCAAGGTTAACCAAGATCAGGCTTTTTTCTTTATACTTTAAAAATAAGAACTGCTAAATATTTTAAAGGATTGTATGAATTTTTAGTAGTGAAATGTGCAAATGCATTTAAGTGACAAACTCATCTGGTAAACTGACGGAAGGCCAAATTATGAGTTCTTATGATCTGTATCTGTTAAACATCCATGGAGGAATTAATTTGTGCATTTTTAATAAAACCAAGTTAAGATTTCTTACTGCTTTAAAGGTTTTATCCTCCATGCATTGAGAGTTTTGCAAGCAGCATTTCCTCTTGATCATTGGGAGGAGATAAAAAAAACAACAAAGTTCAGTGGGTATGAAAATGGGAAGAGACATTTATAAGGGCTTAGTCCTGGACTGGATCCATAATCCACGCATGTTTAGAATATAACTTTATGAAAACATGAAATGTTTCAGTCACATGTTTTTAATTAAAACTCTATGACAGTGGTTCTCAAGGTAGGGTTTGCGACCCCCCCCGGGTGGGTTGCCATCTACTTCCTGGGGGATCGCGAGCCCCTGCCACCGCTGAAAAGCCATCGAATGAATTACTTCCGCAGTCAGCTGCTTTTTGATGGACATGCTGAGCGCTCCCAGCTGCCGTGAAAGCAATTATTTCCGTATTCCTCATAGTTGGGAGTGCTCAGCATGTCCGCTGAAAAGTCGCCAAATGCGGAAGTAATTCATTTGGCAGCTTTCCAGCGGACATGCAAAGGTCGTGCCGCCAGGCAGCTGAAGAAAAAAGGGTTGCGGTTCAGGTAAGTTTGAGAACTGCTGCTCTATGATTATACACAAGACCACCCTTCTCTAATTCCATTACTTAGGCATTTATATATGATGACATTATGGCCCAGATTCACCAAAGATCTTCCAGGCTCCCAGCTGAGAAGGGCTATGAAAGCTCTAAAATAATTGTTCTCTCACAACTAGCCTTGAAACAGGACCAATATTTTGTTGAATCTGGCTCTATGTTCACAGAGTTACAAAGCAAACTCCACCATCCTTCGCCAAAACAAAACCAAAACAAATGCTGCCAACCAACCTTTCGCTTGCTGGGAAATGGTAATTTCACTGTCTGCCAAATTCACATACACATCGTATAGATCCGGTCTATTGCTCACTTTGGAGTCTATAAATCCAGCAATGTAACCTAGGTGGTAGAGATTTACCAAGAAATTCTGATTAAAAACGGAAAACCAAGAGAGATGCAGTGTAAACTAAAATCTATTTTAAAATTAAGGGACTTGGATCCAGCACCCATTGAAGTTAATTGACTTCTTTGGGCATTTGATTAGACAGCTAGTGTAATTTTTGACCTATGGAGTTTAAAATTAAGAACAAAATGATATATGTAGTAAGGAAGATTATGTTTTCAGTTTCAAAGCTTTCTTGCCACTCAAAATATTCCCAAAACATGACTGTGAGTTCACTTTCCAAAGATGAAATACATGAAGGTCTAAAGCAGTGGTCTCCAGCTGGTCTCCAGCAATCAGCTGGTCGATCCTGGAGATTCTTCCAGATGATTGCAATCTCCAGCTATAGAGGTGCAGGCTCCCTGCCTCCTGCAACCCCATGCAGCTCCTGGAAGTGACCAGCCACGCACCCGCGGCTGGAGGTTGAGGGCAAGTGTCTCCACACATTGCTCCTGCCTACAAGCACCACTCCTGCAGCTCCCATTGGCCAGGAACGAGGAGCTGTGACCAATGGAAACTGTGGGGGCGGTGCCTGCACAGAGGCCACATGCCTAGGGCTGGCTCCAGGCACCAGCCTAGCAAGCAGTGCCTGGGATGGCAAACGGCAGGGGGCGACATTCTGGGCGCTGTCAGGGTGGTACTCAAGCGGCTTTCGGCAGCACACCTGCAACAGCTCTGCCACTCTTCTCTCTTTGGCAGCACACCTGCAGCAGCTCCGCCACTCTTCTCTCTTTGGCGGAGCTGTTTGATGCTATGCCATTCCTAGTGATTTTATTAAATTGAGTGAAATCTCTATATAGACATATGTTAAATGTGTGTATCAAATGCTACTATTCAAACAAATTGAACAGGTGTGCTGAGTTTTTAAAAGAATGTAATTTGAGTACTGAATAGAAGGTAACTATATCTACATATCTATCTGTCCTCTGTCTATTTTGCTGGATACATAATTGGTGTATTACATTTTTCTGTAACCACAACCTCCCATATTTTTTTAAGTATTCCCCAATGGTTGGACTATTTTTCTTCTCCCAATAGGAGACTACAACTAGCTGAGCAGCTCCTAGCAGATGAGAGATTAATTTTTCATTTTCTTTTGTGTGACCATTTCAACTAGAAAGATTACCAAAAGATTATTTGGTAATAACTATCCCACGATTTGTGGTATTTGGTTTCGGATTACATTCCAATATTCTCTAATGACTGGCTCTGTCTTCTTAATAACTAAAAGGAAATCATTTACAGTAGCTTGCAGGGGAGGGAGGAAGTACAATCCATCTGGATGGAACCGCCAATAAAACTATTTATCTGATCTTTAATTTAACATAAAACACATGCTTTCTTAAAAACAAAAAATGTGCAGTCTAATTTCTAGGACAGATTTAAAGAATTAAAAATCCTCAAAATGAATTTATGATGGAAATAGCAACAGACTTTTCATGACATTATTGCCAAAGGATGTTGCTCCAAAGCAGATGAAATGAACATGAACAAAATTTGACTGATAATTTATCACTACCTGTGCAGGTCTTTAATGCTTCCAGTTCACCATCATTTAGATGAACATACGAATGAAGAATTGACCAGTCTTGTCGATGCCACACTAAAGCAGGTAGAGTCCTAAGGAAATGAATTTAGCATTTTAAACAAAGTATATTTTTTTCTTGTACTAATCGGTGACTTAGCACTTCATACTGTAAAGCTTTAGAGAGAAATATCAATTGTGTGACATTAAGAATCTCTTGTACATAAGAGCATACAGACAGAATTGAGGGTCCTTATATAATCAGTGGTAAGTAGAATCATCATTATTATTGGTATTCATTCTATTTTTAAGGCCCCAGTTCAGGAAAGCACTTAAACACATAAATTGGTTCCACTGAAATCAATGGGACCTAAGAACATGTTTAACTTTAAACACTGACTTCAGTGCTCTCCTGAATATGGACACTTTCCAGAATCAGGACCTAATGCATTTTTATTTACGGGTATGTGATGTACCTGGTAAACTCCTGGATGACTTCTATTCTAGGGTGATATACAACAATTCTTTTCTTTAACATCAGTGCAGTGAATAGGATAACTGTTTCCATACCAAACTGAGATACTATATCTATGAGACAGGAAAGAAAGGCATTATGGTATCACAAACTAGATATATTTGGCAATATTTCTTTAAAAATTGACTAGCACCAGACATCACTATACTCAGAATATATAAAAACAGTTCATATCAGTTACTTATCTGAACAGAATTTGAAACTTGATATATAAATCTATTTTATACGGCTGCAGAATGACATTGTGGATTTCATATTTAGATAAGATATAAGTAAGCAGTTGATTATAGATTTATTTTTAACCTTTGATTGAACCTGCAAGGTAAGCCTTTCGGGCATCAAAATCTTTGCTGAGGAAAGATCCATTTTCTTCACTCTGGCAGATCCCCTTTGTAAGAACTGCAATGTAACTCTCCATCATTTTAACTGGACTTCCATGCTTCAGATAGATTCTGCATAAAAAAGTGAAAATATTTAGTTTTTGTCTATGATGGTGTGAACAGTACAGTTAGGCATATGAAAAGGTCATGGTATCACCAAAACACTGATTTGGAAGAATTCTGATTTTAAGACACATGACTGAGGTTAGTTTTAAATAAAGAATAAAAAGCAATTCAGCATGTGCACAAAAGCTTGTCGGTTTTTTTCGACCAATAATTAACTCGTGTTCTTATTAGGATTTCCTGTTTCACAAGTGAGTGGGAGATATAGTTTCAATATAAAACTCAAAGTAAAAAAAACAAAAACAAAATATTTGTGGATTTATAAATGATTATGATTATCAAAGAAACATTAGCAAAAATGGTACAGCTGACAGGAGACCTGTTGTATGTGAGACAAACGCAAAGACACTCATTCTGTCCCTTGTACATAGAAAAAAGAAACTCTTCCCTCTCTGAATATCCATTTATTAATCATCTCTCTTCCTCTGAGCTTTAACTACTGGTAAATTTCCCCTGGAAAAGGAGAAAGGAATTCATATGTAGGGACACCGTACCTAAAGCTTCAAAACAGATTAATTCAAAAATAGCGTTGTAGATGTTTCTAAAGCTGCCATCTTCAATTTTAGTTTCCCTACAAAGCTACCGTCACATTTATTTTTAAATTCAACTATAATTTTCACATCATTTAGAAAGTCTATCAGTTTATAAATCAATCTTAATAACCTCCACACACACACACACACACACACCCCAAGTCACAACCAACCTAAATAGTTTACTTTTGGTATTTATTACATTTTTAAAACATGTTCTTGGAAAAAAAGCTGTGAAAAATGAAGAATTTTATTTTTATGGTAACATATGTTGAACATTTGACTATGTTCTTAATTTTATCACATAGACACAAAATAGCCAGTTCTACTTCACAGACCTAGACTTTATATAGTTGGAATAACAAATCATAATACAGAATCCCAGCAAACATTCATATTGTTAGACAACATGTATCATTCAGCCTCCCAGTTTGGCAAGACCTAAGTATTTAAACATTTGCACTAAATAGAGCTTTTATACAGACCTACACAATATCCTAGTGAAGGCTGCATATTTCTCCGGGTTAAAATCTTTGGCAGTCAGAACAATAGAAAAGTGAGTCACCTGTCCAAAACACACAAAAAACATGCAGGTTGTTTTATATACTTCCATTTTAATTCACGTAATGCTTACATTACTAAATGTAATGCAACACTCATACAAGACATTACAGTACCAGGAGAGTGCGAGATAGGAAAATTGACATAATGGCTTCTGACTTGACCCGCTTTCACTGAGTCCACATTATCGGTATTTGGTGGATTAAATGCAACAAAAAAACAAACCAAAAAACCCACTCTAAATGTGAGACAGTTACCTCACCCCACTCCACTAACCTCATACTGCAGATATGATAGGTTACAATGGAACGAGGAGAAGGACAGAACCATGGTGGGGGATTCTAAGGTGGAGGCAGAGAGGATGGGAGACGGACAGGAGGAATCACCACATTGGAATGCTTTTTACTTAATATGGAATGCCACAATGCTACTAGTTTTACAACAACTTATTAAGGGACCTTAATGTCAGAGTATAGAAGAAATGAAATATTTCTTCTGCAATATTTCAACAATCGTATAAAGAGGAATAAATATGGAATTTCAATCCTTCAGAAAAGCACAATAAATCATGTACCAAACAGAGACTTTGAATGCTAAAAGGTACATTTTAAAATAGACATATATTTTAGCAGAAATGTAGAGAATGCAACAATGAAAAACCTTTTATAGCTATAAATAATGAGTGAGATATAACAATGCTGTTCAAAGACTAATTCTACAGCCTGGGTCTCAAGCATTTATGTCTGCATTTTTGTAATATCTAACAAACTGTCCAAAACCCTGGACATATTAGAGAGAGCATAAGATGGTCAGAAAATTGGGTGTAAGTGGCATTCTGTAAGTGTGCAAAATTAATCTCTTACTCTCTGAGGGGAAAAGAAAGGGGGGGTGTAATAAGAAAGGGAGTATTTATAGCCAAAAAAATAAACAGGGCAAGGGAAATTCTACAAAGTCTACCCTGCAGTGTTAAAAACTGCTTAAAAACAGACAGAATGGAAGATAAAGCAAGGATATGCACAGTGTTCCTTCCTGACTATATCTTTTACCTAATATCAGCCTATTATTCTTTCAGCTGATTCCTTTCCGAAACTTCTTATGTAACTTCTTTCCTCTACATTGCCTGGAGTAGCCTCTCTGTTCTCATACACTCATAAACAACTATTCTCTTCTAATCCAAATAACACTGGTCTACAATTTTTTAGAAGTCGTCTGCTTCAGAGATAAAATGTGATATTTATTATGTATTTTGATGTGCTGAATTCAAATATGACAATTAAAACAACTGATTGGCTACTGTTTCTAAGATATTTCAGTTTTTACATTTTATGTCTATGTATATTGTGTAGATAGTAGAGTTTTAATCATAAATTGTAAACCTAGGTCTTTTCATGTGTTTATGGTTGCTTTACATGATAATATTTCACCTGTCCTGTTTATGTAACACTTTAAAAATCAGCAAAAGGGTTATATAAATAAAATGTATTATGAAACAAAAGGCAAAAAACTATTATGTACATAGTTTAGTCCTATTAAGTGTCTACTCGGCACTTATTGGCTTGTCTCTTGTATTCATTAAATGGAGCATCTCTTGTCACTGTCCAGCAATAGTCTGCAAGCATTGATGGGCTCCGTTTGCCCTGATAGCGTTTCTCCATTGTTGCAATGTCCTGGTGAAATCGCTCGCCATGCTCGTCGCTCACTGCTCCGCAGTTTGGCAGAAAAAAAATCTAGATGAGAGTGCAAAAAATTTATCTTTAGTGACATGTTGCAACCAAGGCTTTTGTATGCCTTGAGGAGGTTTTCCACCAACAATCTGTACTTGTCGTTTCTGAGAAAATGTATTGCCACTGACTGGAAGGCTTTCCATGCCGTCTTTTCCTTGCCACGCAGTGCATAGTCAAATGCATCATCTCGAAGAAGTTCACGAATCTGAGGACCAACAAAGACACCTTCCTTTATCTTAGCTTCACTTAACCTTGGAAATTTTCCACGGAGGTACTTGAAAGCTGCTTGTGTTTTGTCAACGGCCTTGACAAAGTTCTTCATCAGACCCAGCTTGATGTGTAAGGGTGGTAACAAAATCTTCCTTGATTCAACAAGTGGTGGATGCTAAACACTTTTCCTCCCAGGCTCCAATGAAAGATTGGCCACTCCGACAGTCTTGATGTAGTGGGAATCTCTTGCACGACTATCCCATTCGCAGAGAAAACAGCAGTACTTTGTGTATCCAGTCTGCAGACCAAGCAAGAGAGCAACAACCTTCAAATCGCCACAAAGCTACCACTGATGTTGGTCATATTTTATGCACCTCAAAAGTTGTTTCATGTTGTCCTAGGTTTCCTTCATATGGACTGCATGACCAACTGGAATTGATGGCAAAACATTGCCATTATGCAGCAAAACAGCTTTAAGACTCGTCTTCGATGAATCAATGAAGAGTCTCCACTCATCTGGATCAAGAACGATGTTGAGGGCTGCCATCACACCATCGATGTTGTTGCAGGCTACAAGATCACCTTCCATGAAAAAGAATGGGACAAGATCCTTTTGACGGTCATGGAACATAGAAACTCTAACATCACCTGCCAGGAGATTCCACTGCTGTAGTCTGGAGCCCAACAGCTCTGCCTTACTCTTGGGTAGTTCCAAATCCCTGACAAGGTCATTCAGTTCAGCTTGTGTTATGGGGTGTGGTTCAGAGGAGGAGGACGGGAGAAAATGTGGGTCCTGTGACATTGATGGTTCAGGACCAGAAGTTTCATCCTCTTCGTCGTCTGACTCAAGCGAGAATGATTCTGGTGCATCAGAAACCAGCAGTCCTTCTCCGTGGGGTATTGGGCCTATAGCTGATGGAATGTTTGGATAATGCACAGCCCACTTTTTCTTCTTTGACACACCTTTCTCAACTGGAGGCACCATGCTGAAGTAACAATTGCTGGTATGATCTGTTGGCTCTCTCCAAATCATTGGCACTGCAAAAGGCATAGATTTCCTTTTCCTGTTCAACCACTGGCAAAGATTTGTTGCACAAGTGTTGCAGCATATGTGTGGGACCCACCTCTTGTCCTGATCTCCAATTTTGCAGCCAAAATAAAGGTGATAGGCTTTCTTAACCATAGTGGTTATACTGTACTTTTGTGATGCAAAAGTCACTTCACCACAAACATAGCAGAAGTTCTCTGCACTGTTCACACAAGTACGAGGCATCTCTGCTCACTTTGGCTAAACAGAAATGTGTCCCTTTGCAAAATTAAACACTGACAAATAAGAGAGCACGACACTGTATGATTTCTAGAGCTGATATAGGGCAATTTGTTCAGCAGAGTGATGTAAGCTTTGTTATGATTGCATCATCCATGACTTCTAGGAATAACATGATGCAATTCATATCATGTATGACGCAATACCAGCTTCAGATTGCATCATTCATTGTTTTGCCTAAAAAGCAAGTACTGTCCAAACCCAGTCACAGATTTATTCATAGATCCAGTCAAAGATGTATTTTAGTCATTTCTGGTTTAAATTGAGATCCCTTCCCTTTATAACTCACTTATCCTCCGCCATTCCCATGTCAAGAGTCGTATATACTGACCCAATAGCATATCTTGAAAACTAGAGCCAATCAACAATTTTAAGCATCATTTTCGTTTTCAGTGACCAAGAATTAGTAAAGTTTGACTACATTTATTTCAGAAGCATTTTGGCTGTAGAGCAGTGTAATCAGTCCAAATCTGCCAGGTCTATCACCTTTAATCTTCCATTCTAACAAAATTTAATAGAGTTTCTGATGGAATAAAACACCCCCAAAATGAAAAAATCTATGATGCATCCAACTTTCTCCTTTTCATCATTACATGGAAATTACACCTCTCACCTTTTATCCTCCTCCATTTCTTTACTAATTTTCTCCCTGCAGTGACCGATGTCAGTTATTCTTTTGCTATTTCTTGGTTCTAACTTCAAATTGTAAGCGTAGAGAAGCTATCACTAAACATATCTAGGATTAACATGAATAATAAAGTTCTCCTTGTCATTACTTTAACTTATGACCATGCCACAGAAGATATCCTTAGTACTTTAGGAGCCAGATTCACCCATAAGTGGAAACTGATGCAATCCCATTGATTTCAAAAGGAATTGCATTCACTTACTCAAGGGCTGCATATAGACCCCTTTCTTTTTACCAGCCACACCCACTTTTTTGCTGCTCATAGAAAGGCCAAAGATGTCATGTATATTACACTTGTTTTGCATATGCACAGAATACCAAACTGGTATAAAGTACATTAATCTGCTACTTACATTTTTTTTTTCCCCTATGACTTCAGTAGGAAAGGATTACCAAGAATCAAGCCCTCTTGTGCTAGGAAATCTACAGACTTCTTTCAACCTCTATTGCCAAGATTAAAGTCAAACTACACATGTGATTTTTAGGGAAAATTCTTCATTGTTTTATGCTTAAAAGCTCGTGCCAGGAAGTGGCCCTTAGCTTTTCCTTTTCTCAAATATTTTTAATTTGTATGAAAAACAGTGATCTTTGTACTTATTTTCTGGAAGCAAGTGGTTATAGTGTATTTCAACTCCCAAAATAATCTGCAAAAAAATTTTTTTTTTAAAGTTCACAACTGACGAAGACTATAAAACATACTCAGGGAACTTCAAAACTGCAAAATATGAGTCCAAGCCTATAAACACTTACTCTGAGCATGTTCTTGTTCCTGAGAACAACCCTATTCTTTCTCCTAGAATTATTACCAGGAGTAAGTACCCCAGCTAGTAGTAAAGTGTTTGCAGAACTAGGCCCCAAAACACTGCTTTAGACAACTTTATTAGTGATTCAGTCCTACCTTTTTCAAGACTGAAGAATCTTGAACTTCCACTGTCGTGATATAGAACCATGATCTTCTATACTGGCCATATACAAAAGTGTGAAGCAGTTTATTTTCATCTGTAAGGCAGCATTTTCTCAGCAATAGATCCCTCATTTCAGCTGTTGTGGAAGGATAACACCATACCCACAGAGCATCTCCATTAGTGTCTTTTTCTATGGTGGAAAGATGTTCACTGTGAGAATGCCAAACAGCAGCAAGGAAGTAAATTGATTGGTTAATCAGATCTGGAATCAGTTTCACATCCCATTTTACACTAACTATATCAGTACCCACTCATGCCTAGACTGTTAAAGTTGTCTGTTAGCACTTCTGTTATTAGCTTTTATTTTCAGGTATTTATCATATTTCGTTGTAAAAGTCTGCTTTTGGCACGCAAAGTCCCAGCCAGGTGAGGCTTGTGAGTATGTGGAAAAATAAGAACTGTAGTTTTCAAAGGTGCTGTCCCCAGTTATGCAAACTCTTGCACGCTTACTTAATTTTAAGGATGTAAGAAATCCCATAGACTCCCATGGAATTATTTAGATGCTCAAAAATAATCATGCACATAAGTGTTTATAGAACTTTAAATTGCATCGTTTAAAATCTCCATCATTCAAACTGTCACAATGCTTTGAAGTGGTAAAGCATCATTAGCAACTGTTTATTGTTAAACGAACAAACTTGTTTGAACTATGAAATTATCAATTAGTTCTAAATGGACAAACTCTCTCTTAATTAACAATACTTTCACTTTGTATTTCAATAAGTGATAACTAAAATAATGGTATCTTATATTTATATGGCATCTATATGCAATAGAAGGGATACATTTTAAATGCTCAAACAGACAGACTTCATTCCCAAATACTGTACCAACCACATGCCAAATGTTGCCTTCAGATACCCCCACATATTTCCAATGGGCAGGTTCTGGCTCTTTTGCATGCAGGAATCATTTCATCAATACATACTTTAAAATAAAAGGGCATAAATAACAGAAACAAGCAACACTTCGACACTTATATGATGCTGTTCATCTCCAAACGCATTGTATACCAAGAGGCAGAGATATGTTGTTAGCTGCTTTTTTATGAGTTGGCAGAGGGACACCTGTTGCTGGGCAGTTTTGGGGTTCAAACCTCCATTATAGAATCACAGAAATGTATGGCAGGAGGGGAACTTAAGTAGTATCAAATCCAGTCCCTTGCGCTGTGGCAGGACCAAGTAAACCTAGGACTATACCTGACAGATGTTTGTCCTCTCGTTTTTAAAAGTTTCCAATGACGGGGACTCCACAACCTCCCTTGGAAGCCTATTCCAGTGCTTAACTGCTCTTATATTTAGAAAGGTTTTTTAGTATCTCACCTAAAACTCCCTTGATGCACATTAAGACCATTACTGCTTGTCATACTTCAGTGGACATGCAGAACAATTGATCACTGTGCTCTTTATAACAGCCCTAACATACTGTAAGACTATCAGGTTGTATCTCTGTCTTCTTTTCTCAAGACTAGTTTCTCCAACCTTTCCTCATAATTCAGATTTTCTAATCCTTTAATCATTTGTGTTGCTCTCCTCTGAACTCTTTACAATTTGTTCACATCCTTCCTCAATTGTATTGCCCAGAACTGGACACACTACTCCAGATGTGGCTTCACCAGTGTCAAGTAAAGCAGGACATTTACCTCATGTCTAATCTACAACACTCCTGTTACTATACCCCTGAATCATATCAGCCTTTTTTTGCAGCTGCATCACATTGATGACGTATTTCAGTTTGCAGTCCTATATACTCCCCAGAGTCTTTTCAGCTATATTACCACCAGTTATTCCCCATTTTGCAGCTGTGCATTTAATTTTTCTTCCCTACGTTAACTACTTTGTCTTTATTGAATATCATCTTGTTGAACTCAGACCAATCCTCCAATTATCAAAGTCATATTGAAATTAAAACCTGTTCTCCAAAGTGCTTGCAACCCCTCCCAGCTTGGTGACATCTGCAACTTTTATAAGCCTACTCTCCACTCCATTATCCAACACATTAATGAAAACATTGAATAGTACTGGACCCAGGTCTGACCCCTGTGGGGCCCCGCTAGATACGCTCTCCCAATTTAACAGCAAACCACTCATAATTACTCTTTGAGTACGGTCTTTCAACCAGTTGTGCACCCACCTTATAGTAATTTCATCCGGACCACATCTCCCTAATTTACTTAGGAGAACTTCATGCACAACTGTGTCAAAAGTCATGCTAAAGGTATGTAAGGTGGACAAAAGAGGAAAGGTTCCCTCGATAGGTTATTGCCAGGCCCACTCCCCACATGTGAAGGGGAAAGGTTGGGATGACACCTCAAGGAGTGAGAACTGTTTGACAGGTGCTGCCGCCCTATCCAGGAGCACTGAGAGCCACTGAACCCAACTGTAAACCCTGGATATGATGGAAACCACTTCAAGCCAGGGGGTGCAGAAGCAGCACCCCTAGTTCCAGCACCTCTGCCCCCACAAGAGCCCCACCCTCCGCTGAAGGAGCAGAGGTCCTGTCAAGAAGCTGGAGTCTGGGGCTGGGCAGGGGCGTCTGCCCCACCCCAGCACCTAGAGCTACCCTGGGGGGATACAGCAGGGCAAAGGGCCCCGGGGTGTCCTTACCAATCAGCCCCACGCCTAGCAGCAGCTGAATCTCAGGCTCTGCCATCTTCCTGCTGCCCGGCTCTGCTCGCTCCCCTGCGCGGCCCGAGCGCACCAGGCCCGGCCCAGCCCGGTCCAGCCCTTTTCCCGTCTTCCTGGGTCCCCTGCAGCGGCTGCCGCCTGAGCGCCCAGGCCCTGCCCCGCCCCGCCTCAGACCGGCTCCGCCCGCTGTCCCAGCACCGCCTTCGGCCCGAGGCCCGGCCCCGCTGCTTCCCCGCCTCCCGGGCTCCGCGCAGGACGCGGACTCGGCCTTGTTCGCTGGCTCCCCCGAGCGGAAGCCTGGAGGATCAATGGGTCGGAGCGCCGCGGCTGCCCGGGCAAGGGCTGGGCGTTTCCCCTGCTCGCTTGGCTGGGGCCGTCTGGAACCGTGTGCGCTGACCGGGTTCCCTCCAGCAAACCGGGCGTGACCTCCCAGGGCCCCTCCACCTGGCCTTTCCCCGCCCCTCGGAAACCCTCCGGCGGGCCTGACCTCTCCCCCAACCCGCCCTCTGGGGCCACTCTGAGCGGCCTGGTCTCCCCAGCTCTCGGGCCGCTTCCCTGGGACTCCTCCGTTCGGTCTCCCCACTTGCCCCTAGTGCTGCATCCTGAGTGACCTCCCCACCCCCTGGATGCTTTGGGTGGCTCCCCAGCTTCTGCCTACTCCTCCGGGTTTGTCCTCTGTGTGGCTCAGAAAATACTTGTGTTTTCGGTTTGGTGGCTGAACTGAACAACCTGAATAAATAAATAAAATCGGTTCGTTTCTATGTGAAACTGATTTTTTTTCCTCCTGTTGCCAAAACGCAGAACTGAAAACTTTTCATTCAGGTTGAATGAAACTTTTCCAATGTCCCTCTGAAACAAAATTTCAAAACAAAACAGTAAGGTTTGAAGCGAAATGTTGTTCTGAAGCGACATTGCAAAATGAAATGGTTAGTTTAAAAACAAAATGTCAAAATGGTTTATTTCAAAAAATCAAAACGAACCTGTTTTACTTTTCCTAAAAAAACCCTAATGTTGTTCAAAACTGCATTTTTCAACTAATTTACTGTATAATCAAAAAGTTTTGACTGGCTCTGTTCCACACCCTCAGGCTGCACCAATGCACACACTTAAACTCCATCCATGTTTACTGGTGAATTGTCAATGTATTTTGATGTTTACTTAGAGTTGGTTGCTTTAATAAATTACACTTCTGATGTGTGTGTGTGGGGAACATTTTCCATTCTCAAATGTGTATCATTGATGATAATTATCCGTGTGGATCTCTATTGTTGTTGATATGTTTTATTCCTGTATGCTTACCTGAAGAGTGTCTGTGTCTCTTAAATATGTACCTGTTTACAGGATCAGGCCATAGTCTGAGGGCATCTCTTTCTGCTTAGTTAGCTTTTTGTCTGTCCCTTAAAGCCTCCTTTGCAACCATGTGAAACAGCTTTCTCCATATCACTACCTTTCCAATCTGTTTTCAAATAGGAGATGAAAACTATCTTTTTTACTTTTGTCCATCACTCTGATTTTTTCTCTTCCTCTGCTATTAATTTTCTATTTTAACTTTGTAACTATTTGTATTAGTTAACTGAGTTATTTCAGTCATTGATGGGTACAGTTTACAGGAAACTGTTACACAAAATACACTTGTAGTGCTTAGAAGTCTTATTATCAGTTTTTATTACAGTTATGTCCAGTGGTTCCAAACAGAATCTGGGCCCAAGAATGTTTGGCACTATACAGGCACATACAAAATACAGATCCTGCAAAGACTTATGTAATGATAAGCACATGCATAAAGGTAGGATTGGGGCCTACCTGTTTTCTTCTCTTTTGAGTACCTCTTTACTGGATTGTGTACTTCTCTTCCTTGACTGTTCTAGAAATGGAAAATTGTGTCTCACTATTCTTTGAACATATCAATAAAGTGGATAAAGGAGAAACAGCTGACAATTTGTTTAGACTTCCAAAAGGCCTTTTAACCAGGTCCTTGACTAGAGGCTACTAGAGAAGCCAGCAGTCATGGGGCGAGAGGCAAAGTATTGTCATAGATCAAAAACTGGCTAGGAGACAGAAAGCAAAGAGTACGATCAAGTGGTCAGTGTTCATCAGGAGCCTCAAGGTTCCATACGAGGTCTTGTTTAATATATTAATGATTTAGAAAGGGGAGTGAGTACTGAAGTAGCAAAATTTGCAGATGCCACAAAGTTGTTCAAGTTAGTCAAGACCATGGAGGACTGTGTGGAACTTCAGAGACCTAAAGAAGGAAAGTGAATGGAGAACACAATGGCAAATAAAAGTCAGTGTTGATAAATGCCAAGTAATGCTCACAGGAGGAAAAATATGAAACTACTCTGTCGTTACAGGGTTCTAAATGAACTGTATTAGCTCAAGAAAGGGACCCTGGGCATCGCTGTAGACAGCACAGTAAAGACTTCTGCTAAATGTGCAGCTGCAGTTAAAAAAAAACTAATAAGTTAGAGTGCATAAGGAATGGGAATAATACGAAGAATATTATAATGCCTTTATACAAATCAATGGTGAGGCCTCCCCCTGGAATACTCAGCAACACATCTCAAAAAAGATATAAAGGGCATAACAAATTTCTCATAAAGAGATTAAAAAGATTGGGATTGTTTACGTTAGAAAGGATATGCATAAGAGGGAGCATGACAAAAGTATATAAAATAATTAACTGACAAATGAAACAGATTTGGAATCACTATTCTTCCTATCTCATACTTCAGGAACAAAGGGATGTACAGTGAAATTAAAAGTTGGGAAATTCAAAACTGATTAAAGAGTTTTTCACATAATGTGTAATTAGACTGTGAAACTTATCCCCACAGGAAGTTGTTGAGGACAAGCAGTTACCAAAATCCAAACCAAATTTGGCTATGGATAAAAGAATATCAAGAATTATAATTAATTATAACAAAAAATGGAAAGAATATTAAACTCTGTGCTTCAGGGTTTAGGTCAATCTCTATAGGAGATCAGGAAGAGGCCTATCCCATATCTGTCTACTCTGGGGTGCCTACATCTTCCTCTGACCCACCTAATACTGGCCACTGTCAGAGAGAGGATACTGGACTAGATGGACCACAGGTCTGATCCAGTATGCGAATTCCTATGTTCTATCTATTCTTCTTTTGAGAATGGGTGTAAGAGGTAGCAAAAGAAAATATTTCTAGAACAATCACAATACTTATCAGAAGTCCTCCATTCCACACCCAACCTCTGTTTCGATTCTTCCTGCAATTTACAGAAACAATAATTTGTTTCTGGTAAAATAACTATTTGAGATAGTGCTGGGTGCCTCCTGGCTCTCATCCTATTATTAAAATATATCATTATGTATGTTGCACTGTAATTATTTTGAGACTTTATATATGTTTTTGTGGCTGTGCAATATTGAAACAATGAGAAAACATAAAAAAAACCCCAACAATAGAAAGAAAACTTTATTCTATTAAAAAAAGTAAAAATTCCATTAAAAATACAGCAAGACAAGAATAAATTGTCTCCTCCTCACCAAAAATAGCCAGCTTTCAGACATGAGCATTCCCCCTACTCTATGTCCTATATATTTCTGGAAAATGTGCTCATGTTCAGAGAAGCCAATGCTGGAAGGCTTTCAATGGTGAGGTGTGTATGTTTGGGCTCAAGAATAAAATTTGTCATGTATGTTTTCCTTGCTTTTATGGTTTTGTGTTAGTATGTTATGTATAGAGCAACCTTAACTCACACAAAATTTGTTTTTCTGTATTCATTTCCCAGGGTTTTTGTTTTGTTGTTTTGTTTTTTTTTGTTTTGTTTTAGTTTAAGGATCTGCAACCTCCCAACCTACAACCTTAGCGAGCTCCTTCTAGCTAGTTTGACACAGCACTTAGCGAGCTCCTTCTGGCTAGTTTGACACAGCACTGAGATCTAAAGTGCCCAGCAAACTGATCCCTGAACTGACTGAACAGTTTGATGAAGAAGCTCTTCAGCTTTGTGACTGTTGCTTTCGTGAAAATAGGGAGCTCTGGAGCTGACTGAAACAGATTCACAAAGAATAAGACTCTTAACGCGACAGCTATTGCTTTGTGACGAAGCTGTTTTCCATGAAACTGTTTGATTCAAGAGCCACATTCATTAACTTGCTAAACAGCTTCATGGAGCTCCACAAGCCAACAGCTACTACTAGTCCAGAAGTGACAAAGAGTCCTGTGGCACCTTAAAGACTAACTAAAGTATTAGAGCATAAGCTTTCGTGGGCTAATACCCACTTCGCGTCGGATCCGTCCGACGAAGTGGGTATTAGCCCATGAAAGCTTATGCTCTAATACTTTAGTTAGTCTTTAAGGTGCCACAGGACTCTTTGTCACTTCTGCAATTCGAGACTAACACGGCTACCTCTCTGATACTAGTCCAGAGAGCATCCCAGTCCCCCTGAAACTGTTCAGCCAATTCAGCAGCTGTGTCTTGAACTGTTTGCCCACAGCTCCTGGTCTATGAACCAAAAGCTACTGCTGCATAGAAGATCCTGATAACCATAAACCACAGTCTCTAAGTGACAACATATAACCGGGCCCAGTCTGCCAACTGTGATATAAACGAACAATTCTGATGTAAATCCCTAGTTTTCCCCCTATTTTTTGACTTAACAATTACATAATTTGTGATAACCCCCGAAACTCTCATTAGATTATTATTATTATTACTTTCTACAGATTGTAGTTTTTTCGCTAGAGGAGCCTGAAAAATCATGACACTCAGGGTGAACTTTGTTTTGGACATTTTTTAATTGATTACCACTTGGAAACTAACCAACTGCTTCTCTTGAACACCTCAGAAAATGCAAGCTTTATGCAGAGATTACCCGCTGAAAACTTGTAGCAAACTGTTTTTCACATAAAGCAAAAAACTTGGATTATTTTATGTGCAAAACTGAATACAACTTTAACTGTCACAATCACTTTAAAAACACCACCTCCAGCTTACCAGGGCAGTATCTTGATGCTTCTGAAGACACTACGTATGCCAGCATTTAAAAGCATGCCCTATGTAATGGCTTGAGTAAATGCATCACTAAGGAAGGTGTAACTGGGAATAGGGTTTATATTGTAAAAGTGCTCTGTATCAGTGAAGTAGGAAAATCATGGTTGTAAAGTGAAGCATCCAGCAGTCAGAGGTCTTCACAGGGACTTCTGTCGCTTTATGCAAGGTCATGTGTGCGGCTTTTATACATATACATATATTTTTATACATATAGCAGTGGTTCTCCAACTTTTGTATGGGTGACCGCTTTCACATAGCAAGCCTGAGTGCAACCCTCCTTATCAATTAAAAACACTTTTTAATATATTGAACGCCATTGTAAATGCTGGAGGCAAAGCAGGGCTTGGGGTGGACAACTTGTGGCCCCTCGAGGGGACTATATCCCCACTTTGAGAGCCCCTGCATTATAATAACCTCTCACAACACATGCTTCCTATCGCGCAGCCGGGCCTCCCTATCTACGAATCCACCCTACGGGAGGCAGCTCTTGGGAGAGCACCAGATTCGAACCTACAACCTTAGCGAGCTCCTTCTAGTGCGCCTTACCCTCTCTGCTGTGGGGAACTCTGGGAAGGGCAGTTACACTGCGCCGGACTGTACCACTCTCATCCCCCCCACTCCCTCCGGGAGCTGCAGCGCGGGAGGAGGGGTTTCCGCTTCTGGACACGTCGGTGCGTGTGGGTCACGTGGTGCTCTCCCTTTCCGGCCCAGCAGGCTGCCTGGCTGGGCGAACGGAGCGATCCGCCGCCGCCCTGTGAGGAGAAGCTGCTGCCCCCGCCGCCATCATGCCGGTGTATTTCCAGCGGCCCGAGAATGCCCTGAAGCGGGCGAACGGTGAGTGCGGGCGGGGCTCAGGGCCTGCCGCGCTCCCCTTCCGCGGAACGTCCCGTCCCCTCCCCCGCGGCCCATTGTAGTGGGGTGGCGAAGGCCCCGGGCCTAGGCTGGCCCCGGCACCAGCACCCTGGGAGGCCAAGGCAGGCACCGTCCCCGGTCGCGGGGCCTGCGGCGGGGAGGGGGGGGAGGCACATTCAGCCTTTCCCCCGCGTTGGGCCTGTCGCCCGCACGCGCGGCTGCTGACGGCGCCGCCGCCGCCGGGCTCCTCCCCCGTGTGCGGGAGTCGCCGCCTCAGTCGCGCCCTGCTCGGCCATGTGGCGCGGGCGGGACCCGTGTGACAATAAACCCTCGCGGCTGCCCCGCGCTGCCTCTGTCCTGTTCCGAGCGGAGGCGCCGTGGGACGGCAACTGCCCCTGTTTTGTGCCGCACCGAAGACGCTGCTGACCCTCAGCCGATCTCGTGTAAACGCCGCCTCTCACACGGCCGCATTTCCTACACCGTTTCTCCCAGTACTGCTGCAACAGCCACCGCCTCTGATGAAAGGAAGGGAAGCCGTCCGCTATTGTACAGCGCACTGCGTGGCACCAGGGGAAGACAGGTCAAGGGCCCACTCCACTCAGTGTATCTGTTTGTATTGGAGCAGCATCTTGGCACATGAATCCCCAGTCAGACTCTGCAGGCACTCACTACAAGGACAGTCCTTGTCGCTAAACGTGCACAAATTAGGGTGTGACAGAGGCTGCCAGATGGATGAGACAAACCAGTGGGATGAAGGAAGACAGAGTTACAGTAAAATGAGCAAAGTGTTGGACGTCACACAGACCTGCCTAGCCAGTTGACAAACTATTGTGTATGACACACTGTTCATTGACACACACTAGTCACTGGGCAACTGCTGTGGTATTTTTAATATTGATGCAGAGTGACCAGAACTTTGTTTATTAAAATTCTTCCATGAGAGATCTCTGCACAATACATAGTGTAGAACTCTGTTTTTCTCCATTTGTCTGAATCAATAAGGCTGGAATTTGAGATTTGTATATTGGGTCAACTACTTTCCCCATATTGTTCTTTACAGGCCCCATGTTTAATAATCCACTCCTAGTTAACTGATCTTATTTTATAGACTGCAAAAATATCACTGTCTAGTCAGTAGTACGCTGGGACATATGTACACCTGATTTTAAGGCTAATATCACTAAAGACTGCTGCTGAAGTACCCCTTTTCAGCTTCCAGGAACAAAGCCTGACTGGCTGTGGTTATTAACAGACTCCTATCAAATTGAATATACAAACTTAACACTTTCTACATTCAGTGTAACCTGTGTTGACTAGCCAGCAAAAACCAGAAGAGCTAGTGTCTGCCTAAGGCTCTGATCCTGCTAGGTGCCCCCAACTTCAAAACAGTAACATGCAGATCTGGACCTAAAGGTAGCACAAAGTTATATTAGATTGTACATAGGGTTTGACATGTCACCTTAGAAGGTGAGAGTTGTGTTTTGAAGATGATCCTGAGTGCAGGTTTCTCTGTCACCTTAATAATGAAGGCTGGAATTGTCAAAGGTGTCTTAGGTGCCCTATCCCTTACTCTCTTAGGCTCCTTTGAAAATCTTGTCCAAAGACTATCTGCCTTCCAAAACAATGACTACGGTAATCTTTAAATTACATCTGTCTGTAGTTCCTGCACTCAGGGTGTAGGTCAGTCTTTATTCATTCATCTGATGTTAAAGCACCTGTTAAGATTTTGAAAGCACTTCACAAATATTAATTAAACTTCACAATGTAATTATTTTTATTTTTATGGTACTTCACACAAATTAAATAATACTCAACGTTAAGATTTAAATCAACGTTTATAGGACTGCCATGGTGAAATGAGCCCAAAAAATGATCTTCATAATTCCAGGATATGGGGAAAATGAAGATCTGTTTGTATTTTGTATGTGATGTATTGAAAAGTAGGTGGTTGCATTTTGCATTTGCTTCAGTTTTCGAATAGGCTCTACGTATAGCCATATGTAGAGCATGTTCCAGTAATCTTATCTTAAAGAAACAACAGCATAGACAATAGTAGCAAGGTCTATGTCAAAAAAGGATATTTTTCCTGCCTAATAACAGATGGGGTAAAAATCTCAGTTGGCCACTGCCACTGATATGGTTTTTCCTATTCACCCACACAGCTAAAACTCTTGTTCAGGCATTCCTTTTCTCTCATCTTAACAAATATGGTCTTTCCCCATTCAGAATGTTGTGTGAATATAATTTTCCTAGCCTGTTTCTTAGACCGTATCACCCTCTCTTTGAACCACTCTAGTGGCACCCCTTTATCTATCAGATGTAAGCTGCTTGTCTTCATTTTCAAGGCCATTCACAACCTATGCCGGCCCTACCTATTGTGTCGTCTTCGCTAGCAGAATGACAACTTCCACTTTTGATTATGCCAGGCTCCATCACCCACTTGTTAAATATTCAAACAGTCACCTTTGTGCTTTTTTCCATGCTGCCCCTTATGCTTTGGAACAGCTTTCTGTACGCATCCTCAAAGCTATGCCATTACCCTTTTTCAGATCTCTCCTTAAAACTCTCCTGTGTCATAGTGCCTACAAAAAACTTGACCACAGTTAAGCCACTGATATCATAACTACCAGCAATCATGCTGACTAATGCTGTCTCATAGTATCCTTGAACTCCCTTGTCTGTCCACCTGTTGTCTTATCCTACATTCAGATTCCAATTTCTTTTGGGCAGGGATTGTCTTTTTGTTCTCTTTATACGGTGCCCAGCACAGTGGACTCCTGTTCCATGTCTGGGAGCCCTAGTCACTATGGTAATACAAATATTCAATAATAAAACCTGAGAAATAGTAGAGAATGTAATATAGTTTCTAGTGAGAACTTGTGTTGCAAATAGTGGACATGTTCCCTCAGGGAAAGGTGCTGCCGAGTTTTTAAGAACATAAAAATGGCCATACTGGGTCAAACCAAGCCAAGTATCTTCTCTTCTGATAGTGGCCAATGCCAGATGCTTCAGAAGGAATGAACAGGCAGTCAAGTGATCCTTCCCTTTACTGTCCACTCCAAGCTTCTGAATCTCAAAGCACAGGGTTACATTTATAGGAACAGCTCATCTTAGCTAATAGCCATTGATGGGCCTATCCTCCATAAATTTACCTAATTATTTTTTGAACCCAGTTATACTTTTTGCCTTCACAACATCCCTGGCAATGAATTCTAGCGGTTGGCTGAGAGGTGTGTGAAGAAATACTTCCTTATGTTTGTTTTAAACTTGCTGCCTATTAATTTCATTGTGTGACGCCTGGTTCTTGTTTTATGTAAAAGAGTAAATAACACTCACTTTTTCCAAACCATTCATGATTTTATAGATGTCTATCATATCTCCCCTTAGTCATCTTTTCCAAGCTAAAAAAATCCGTCTTTTTAAACCCTTCTCATATGCAAACTGTTCTATACCCTTAATCATTTTTGTTGTCCATCTCTGTACCTTTTCCAGTTCTAATGTATCTTTTTTGGGATTGGGTGAGCAAACTGCAAAATTTAAGGTGTGAATGTGGGATGGATTTATATAGTGGCAATATGATATTTTTGGTTTTACTATATTTATCTCTTTCAGATGGTTCCTAACATTCTGTTAGCTTTTTTGATTGATGCTACGCATTGAGTGGATGTTTTCGAAGGACTATCCACAATGACTCCAAGATCCTATCATTTTATATGCATAGTTGGGATTATATTTTCCAGTGTGCTTTATTTCGCCTTTATCAACATTGAATTCCATCTGCCATTTTGTTGCCCAGTCACCCAGTTTTCTGAGATGCCTCTGTAACTCTTTGTGATCAGCTTTGGACTTTACTAACTTAAGTAATTTTTATCATCTAAAGATTTTGCCACCTCAGTCTTTACCTCTTTTTTCAAATCATTTATGAATATGTTGAACAGCGCTGATCCCGTATAGATCCCTGGGGGAGGCTGCTGTTTACCTCTCTCCATTGTGAAAACTGATCATTTACTCCTACCCTTTGTTTCCTATCTTTTAATCAATCACTGATCCATGAGAGGGCCTTCCCTCTTACCCTATAATTGCATACTTTGCTTAAAAGCCTTTGGTGAGGGACTTTTTCAAGGGCTTTCTGAAAGTCTATGTACACTATATCCTCTGGATTGTCCTTGTCCGTGTGTGTTGACACTCTGAAAGAATTCCCAGATTGGTGAGACTTGATGCTTTACAAAAGCTGTGTTGACAGTTCCACAACAAATCATGTTCATTTATGTATCTGATAATTCTGGTCTTTACTACTATTCAACCAGTTTGCCTGGTAATGAAGTTAGGCTTACTGTCTGTGATTGCCAGGATCACTTCTGGAGGCTTTTTAAAATATTGGTGTCACATTAGCTAACCTCCGGTCATCTGGTACAGAGGCTGATAAGGCTACATGCATAGCAGTTCTGCAACATATTTGAGTTCCTTCAGGACTCTTGGGTGAATACTATTGACTTATTACTGTTTAATTTATCAGTTTGTTCCAAAACCTCCTCTGACACCTCAGACTGGTACAGTTCCTCAGATTTGTCACTTAGGTATGGGAATCTCCTTCACATCCTCTGCAGTGAAGATGGGTGCAAAGAATTAAATTAGCTTTTCTGCAATTATCTTATCTTTCTTTGGTGCTCCTTTAACACCTTGATCATCCAGTGGTTCCACTAATTGTTTGGCAGGCTTCCTGTTTAAAAAAAATATTGCTGTTAGTTTTTGAGTCTTTTGCTAGTTTTCTAACATCATCTTTGTCTTGCCAGGATCAAGCCTCAACCAACTCCCAGACTTATATAGAAACTGGATCATTTGTTCCATTCTACCAGCTGGATCATATCCTATGAGAGGAGATAGTTCAGCCTTTGTATTGGACGGTTGATAGCGTCTTCATTTAGGTGATATAGTTGAAAAGAAAAAAAAAAAGGGATTTAAGGGCAATGGGACAGAAAACAATAACACAAAGTAGGGTGTTTTGAATAGCCACTGAAGGATGAATAATTTAAATTTGTCTGTATTTAGAATTATTAATCTTTCACATATCAGATATAGTGATGTAGGAGGGCTGTGTTGCAATTTGGCCCTTAAGGAACTCTTTAGATGCTCTTGCGTTTGTTAAATTACCATTAATTACTTGATCTACTGTAAGAACTTGTCCTACATGAGCTTAAAAATCAAAACCGCAAAATCACAGGCATTAATTGTGTGCTGTAGTCAGCACTGAGAATCATGACTGGGCAAACTGACATTCTCGCTGCAGGACTGGACTAGTCTGTCATGTTTGTTCTCTTAGGTTAAAAGCTCCAAAGCCAAGCAGTAATTAACCCATATGCTGTGTTCAGCAATAAGAACAACCTAAATTATAAAGTGTCTGTAGTTTTATTTAAAAACATCATGGTGAATTTAAAATGACGCTGAATGTCATGGAATAGCCAGATTTTGTAACAATGTATTTATATACTGTTTTACCTAGAGGGAGGAGTCAGTTCCTCTTACAAAAATGACTGCTCACATAAACTAGTCTCCTAGCATTTAATAGTAAGGTTCCAGAACTGAAATGCTATTTTGTTCTTCTTGATTTATATTGTGGAAACCTTTAGTCATATTATAACTTTATTTCCATTTTAAAGTTCTGATCTCTTAAAAGATAAATACTGAATACACATGTAACTGTCCCATATAGTTGCTAGCTCTTTCACCACTTTCTGACAACTAGATGTTATTTTCTGAAAGTAGCTCTGACTATGAGACTGATAGAGCAGGTGATGATGTGCTGCTCTGGAAGCATGGATGTTCTTCAGTTCTTGCGTTATCACTTTGTCATTTCTTTGTTTCTCTGATCCTTTCCTCCATTGCTTTTCCTCACTTGTTGAGGGGGATATCACCGATTTTTAAGGATTTTGGAAAATACTGGTCCCTTTACCCACCTGTTTCCGTCTACCTTTTACTTGATCTGTATTTCTTCCTCCTCTTTTCTGTCGTCACTTTTTCTTTCCTCTTCTTCTCATGTCTTTTGCCTCCCTTTTCCAATTTTTTTATTGCTATTGGACAGTTTAAAAATGCTTCTGTTAGTGCCTGTGTATATCTTGTGAATTCTGTGTGCTGCTCCGGTGTAGTTTGCTCCTGAATGGCTTGGTGTATTTCATGTTCCACTTCACACATGCTACAGGAAAGGCAGAATTGAGCCGTGATTACAATATGAAGTCCTGTTAATAACTGCAACTACTCAGCCTCTGCTCTTGAGGTAAGGGGATTAGCAGTCCTCCTTAATGGAATGATTCTTTCTGGACTTGGATCTCACACCAGCACTGGTGTCCACACCGTACTGCACAGACCCGAGCCAAACCAGCCTATCCCAGGCTTCCTAGTGCCTTCCCTAGATGTAGCCCTTGGTTCATAGTGCACTGTGGGAAAATGTGACTCTCCATCCAGCAGCACTTTACCAGAAGGTGCCTCTTCCTGCCAACACATCCATCTGAGCCATCTTTGGGTCGGCACAGGCATCTAGAGCCAGGCTGGAGGTGCCATTTGAAGAACTTGTACTGCTTGCACTTTCACTTCAGGAAACATGCAGAGCATCCATGAGATACTGGTGGACATTCGGGCAGCATTTTCTGTCCTACTGAAACACATCTAGAAGGAAGAGAATGATGCAGACATCTCAAGAGTCTAACTGGCAGATGCTTGGTATAGCTGCTGGTGCTCCCTCTCAAGACAGGCGCTTCTGGAGTAGGACCATAAGCTGAAATGGGTGAGATCTCATCTTACGGACCTGGAGTGACCAGCAGTGAGCCCAGAAAATGTCTATGAGGAAAGTAATATTTCTAGAGCTTTGTGAACAGTTTGCCGTGACCCTCCAGTATCAGGATAGACACATGAAGAAGGCCATGCTGGTCCAGAAGTGGTTTGCTATAATCATCTGGAAGCTAGGTACTCCTGATGCTGCAGGTCTGTTGCTAACCGGTTTGGTGTTCACAGGTTGACTGTGGTAGCAGAGGTATCTGAGGCAGTATTGCATGTGATTTATTTAAAAGAATTGGGCATAAACAATGTCCCTGCAATAATTGTTGATTTTGAGAGACTAGTGTTTCCAAACTGCACGAGGGCCATTGATGGAACTCATGTTCCTATAGTTAGCCCCCTCCCCCCTTCAAGAAGCACAAGAGTACGTAAATGGGTATTATTCCATTGTTGTTCAGGTTCTTTTCGACCACAGAAACTGATATGTGGAAAAGTGCATGATAATAGGGCTGCCGATTGGGAGTTTACTTTCATGGGCATACTGGGACCTACCAAATGACATTGTTGTAATGGAATAACTCTCCTCCCTGTTGTTTAGGGGACTTGTGCGTGTCCTCTTTTGCCTAGAGTTATGAAACAGTACCCTGATTGCAGAGACCCTGGCAAAAGAAGGTTTAATTACATGCTCAGTAGGTGTAGAATTGTGGTTGAATGTGCATATGATGCTGTTTGGAATCCTCTGCATTATTGTGGCTTGTTTGTGCTCTTAACAAAGTTTGTGAAACCATAGGTGAACCATTTCATCTGGAGAGAACGTATGATAGTGATGGATTGCTAGGCCAGTACACTCAACCAGAAAGTGCACCTGTCACAACTGGGGCAAGATTCACTCATGCAACAGAAATCAGGGATGCTTTGTGCACTCACATTATGAACTTGCGTGGACCACTGGATGAAGGAGAATAATATGTTTCTGAATGCATCTGAACAGCAATACCAACAATAAACTAAGTACTATTACTGGGGGAGGGACAGTGAGTATTATGCATTTTTAATTATGGATGAGATAACTGCTTTCAATGTGGTAGTGGGGATGGTGGTTTTTATGCTTTTTTACCAAAGGATAAGATGAGCTGTGTTTTTTACTTATGGATTTGAAAAGATATTTTGAGATGTTTTGTTGTATACGACTTCCCAGTTATGCCTCATAATGTTTTTATCTTTTAAATGTATATTTTAGGCAGTTCATCTGTAGTGATAGTAATAAACTTTGTTAATGAATCTAAAGCCTTTATTTGTCGTTCTGTGATATAATCCTGTTAACAATATTAAAAGTCTTATAGGCAGGCCAACTGCCATGAAATGAACAAAAGAGAAATGAAATAAAATCAAGTGCATACACAAAGTGAACAGGGCAAAACCATGAAACCAGTGAGCAAACAAACAAACAAAAAACTCCTCTCTGACTGAGTGTCCCAGGCCTCCCTGTTCTTTGCCCTTCTAGGGCATTTTGTGTGCACTTGGAGCTACTGCGTGGGGATGGAGGACTGCACTGTGTACATTTTCCCAGTCCAGCTAGCGTTCAGTCCTGGTTGCATGGGCCACAGAACCATAGAATTGTTCAAAAAGTTCCTGGTTTGCAGGAATTAGTGGCATGGAGGGGACTCAGGACATGATGCTGGCTCAGCAGGTGTGTGTGGAGTCAAGAGCCTGCACACTCAACCTGTTAACAAGCAGCCTCTCAAATAGGGGTCTCTCTCAAGTGACATTCCTGCTCAAAGAACTTCACTGCAAGTCTCTCCTCACGCTCTATCCCTCTCTTTTCCTTTCACTTGGTTATGAATTCTTCTCCCTCTGGTACTGGTGGCTGCGCCTGTCCAGGATGTCTACCATAAGATCGTCTCAGACAAACATTCTCTTTGACCACATTTTGACAGTGCGACACCTCACCTTCCTGCTGGACTGTGTCTGGTGTGCAGAAGTAGAACAGCTTGAAAACAGAAATGAAACAGGATTGTTTCAGTATTACAGAAGTCTATCTCATCACAGAAGTGTCTTTGAAATCTCCAGGCCAAAAAAATGATACACTGAAGGAGTTTTACAAAGTATTTGGAGAGCTAAATTTTAGTTCCCAGATGCTCTGTGGATATTAAGAGCTAGTATATGTAATTCACATTTCATTCGCAACAGGTGAAATTTACAAATTATATATCTTAAAAATTGCTGACCAGTTTGGCTTGGGGTTGAGGGGCAACGGTATAAACCATGGAAGTAAACTTGCTGTGGTTGACTACCTGTAGTTTCACAAACGTTTCCGGCAATCAGTATTTTGGAGATTCCTGAATGTCAAAGGGATATTCTGTTCCAGGCTACTGGTGGCAATTCAGCCATTTATGCTAAAGAGGTTTTCAGTTTGAAGTGAGTGAGCAACACATCTATGAGTGGAATGGGCTGGTGGAATGGCCTGCAGAAGAGGGGTTAGAAAAATCACCCTGCTCTGAAATGTGACTCCCTTCTGGTGTTTGTACCATGGGAAAAGTGTGCAGCTATCAGCACCCAGGATTGGATTAAAATTCATAGGGCTCCCACTGTTAGGATATTTAGTAAAAGTTGCAGGTTTCCATGAATTCTTGTTTATTGCCAATGAGCTGTCTGTGACTTTTGCTAAAAATACCTGTGTCAAAATCTTAACCTTAGTCATAAATCAGAAATCTATCATTTGTATATTAATAACAAACAGGGATGCAGAAACTCACCAGGCCTCAGACTTCTTCTGCCTTTTTCTTTTTTTGCTGCTGGTTCTGTGATGGCCTGCTCCTCTGGGAAGTCATCAAATGGCTCCTGTGAGTATGGCCCGGGATGTGTTGTAGCTGCTCTGGAGGCAAAGCATCCTCAGAGACTAGCATGAGCACCTGAGTCACTTCGTAATAGTGATCCAGTGGCTGCTGTCTTCCTTCTGGTGCTGTAGTAGATTTAAGGGTCAGGTGGTCACCCTCCTGGCTGATTGGTTGGCTCACTGCTTGGTGCAGTTCCCAGCACCTGGTCAAAGTTCTCACAAAAGAGGCAGGATGAGTTTCCAGAGGTGTGGTTTTCGTCCCTGGCTTTATGATAGTCTGTCTGGATCGGCTCTCTACATTGATCACCTCTCCATTGAATCGCCAGTGCTGCCAGCTTCTCTGATATTTCTTGGTACATGTGGTCATTTCTAGTATTCTTACTGGAGTCAAATGTCTTGTTCACTTCACACCAAAGTTGTACCTAAATCTGACTGTTGTCCTGTGACCACATGTGCCAGCATGCTTGGCAAAGGACTTCCTATTGCTGGCCACAGCTAACGCAGGAAGTGATTCAATTTATTTTCAATTCAACAATCAGAATAAAATGGAAGGATTAAACACAGAGTATACTTGAACCAAGGAGGTTGCTTCAATTTCCTGTGGTCAATTCGCCGGACTTGGTATGGAAAGGCCAGGGAACGCTGGTCCATGGAATTGTAGGGATAGCATTGGCAGACTCTGAGGACACATTGCTGAGAACCTGGTCCTGACCTGTGTCCACACTGCAAAATGATAGTTTGGATTTGAGTCCCAGTGAGACTTTGGCACAGACCCCACCCCACTGCTGGGCCATAGGGCCTAGGTCCTGCAGGCGTACTGACTCGAATTAGGCAGATTTGTGTGTGGACAAAAGGCAGGTTTGGGCTTGAACCTGAGTCTGAGCCCAGGCCTATGTTGTACTATAGACATGATTATATCAACTGATCTTTTCACGCTGGTCAGTAAAATAAGATCAGCCAATTAAATTTGACTACTGGTTTACTTTGACTGTTAAAATTATTGATTAATTCCAAATTACAATGTGAGGTATAGAAAATGTGTATCTTAAGTGGAAGAACTTTTGGTTTGCATATGTAACTGGTCTAATGAAGAGTTTATTTTCAGAATTTCTTGAGGTTGGCAAGAAACAACCTGCCCTTGATGTTCTTTATGATGTTATGAAAAGCAAAAAACATCGAACATGGCAAAAAATCCACGAGCCGATTATGCTGAAGTATCTGGAGCTCTGCGTGGACCTCCGCAAGAGCCACCTGGCAAAGGAAGGATTATATCAGTACAAGAACATTTGCCAGCAGGTAGGAATTGTGAAATGTTCATTCTTTACCACCCACAGCATGATACACGTTAGAGTTGTATATTTAAAACTTCTAAAACATAGAATTGTTTTGTATTTAGGGCCCCAGTCCTGCAGGTCACTGAGGTCTGTTGAACGGCTTGCAGGGCTGGAGTCTAGATCGCAAAGCACCCAATATAATAGGTCTCTAGGTTTGATCGGTATATCTAGGCACTATTATACATTTAATCCAATTAATAAATAATAACTTGATCTTAGATTTATGGTCTTACTCTATATAAGCCTGTTTTAGATTTATCACTCTAATTAGAATATAAGCTTACAATATTTGCTTCCCATTGTGGAGAGAAAGCCACTTCAAATGTTGTGCTTTTGATCTAGGTGAACATCAAATCCTTGGAGGATGTTGTTCGAGCCTATTTGAAACTAGCTGAAGAAAAAACTGAAGCAGCCAAGGAAGAGTCTCAGCAGATGGTGCTAGATATAGAAGACTTGGATAATATTCAGACTCCAGAGAGGTAGGAAGTCTTTCTTTCAATTGTAAGCCATTGAAAGGGTTCGTCTTGTCTGTGTTTTTACAGCGCCTAGCTCAGGGGTGGGCATACTTTTTGGCCTGAGGGCTACATCGGGGCTGCAAAATCGTATGGGGGGCCTCCCCAAACAGCCTGGCCCTGCCCTCTCCCACTTCCCACCCCCTAACTGCCCTTCTTAGAACTCCCGACCCATCCAATCCCCTCTCCTTGTCCCCTTGGACTCCTCCACCTATCTGAGCCCCCCCTGCTCCCTTGACCGCTCCTTCCCGAGACTCCTCCCCTCAACTGCCCCCTCCCTGAACCCCATCCGCTACCCAGACCCCCTTGCTCCTTGTCTCCTAACTGCCCAGACCCTTATCCGCCCTCTGACAGACCGGACTTCCATGCCCTATCCAACCCTCCCTCACCCATTCCCCATCTGCCGCCTTAGAACCTCTGCCCCATCCAACTGTCCCCTGTCCCCTGACTACCACTGGACTCCCTGCCCCTTATCCAACCTCCCCTTTACCCCCAAAGCAATGTGACTGGCAGCTGCGCAGAGCCAGACATGCTGCCCTGCAGGAGCGCGCACAGCCCTGCCCCCCAAAGTGCTACCTGTGCTGCAGTGTGATTGCGGGGGAGGGAAGATAGCAGGGAAGGAGCTGGGGGAGTCTCCCCAGCCGGGAGCTCTGGGGCCGGACAGGACAGTAGTTTGCCCTCCCCTGACCTAGCATAAGGGTATCTTAATCCCTTATGGAGCTTTTGCATGCTATCTTAATACAAATACTTTCTACTACCACTGAAGGCTATTCTTCTGCTGTCTTTTTAGATAAGACTTAATATAGCTCTTTCCAGCTGTACATTTTAAAAATAGATTTTATTTAACTTACGGGTCCTGGTTTTGGATTTGTGATTAGGTTTGCAATAAGAGGTTTGGAATAAGGTTAAACCATCAGTATTAGAAAAAGTGGATTTATTATAGAAATGGCATATCTGACTTGTAGAGTAAATGTAAATTTTGCTCAGTTAATATCCAGATACTCTTTATGATGTAACTTTATTAAGCAGATTGTGTATTTAATAATTTAAATGGTTCTGTGAGTATCTAGGAGTTGGTGGAACCCATTTCAAGCTGTCTAAACATTAAAGTGCTTGACCATGCTGTCAAATCTTATCTCCTTGACATCGTTTTAAGTCTGTAATTAGGCAGTTCCCCAAAATCAGATTTTAAGAAGTAATGTTTCTGGGGTGTGTTTGTTTTTGAAGTCTGAATTAAAGCTGCCTTTACGAAACCAAATTACCTGGTGATTGAAGGGATTTGTCTGTTGGTTGGATGATGGGGAAGAAATGATCTTAACAGCCTGTGACAAATGTAACCTTAGCAAAAATGATTATTTAATCAAGCATCATCCTGTTCATACCAAGGAATATGTAGCTGGTCAGGTGTGGGCAAGTCAATAATTATTTGGTTTAGTGCATAGGCATGTAAATTCACAAATAATTTAAAATTTGTTAGGATATTCCTGAAAGTGTAAATTTACCTTGTATCTGTAGACAATTTGACATCTTGTAGGCTTTAAGGAATGTGTAGATTTTAGTTAGAAGAAGAAAAACAAACATTTAAAATAAATAGGATGTTGAGCAAGTACACATGGAAGCTATCTGCATATCTTCTAGACTTTTAGAAAATGTATTCTTTCATATTGCTTAGGCATATTGCTTTAAGGCTGCCGGTCTGTTGTGTAGGTTATAGAAATCAGTGAAGTGACCTTAACTGTTTTCCAAACAGTGTCAAAGCATAAACTTCTCCTTTGTCACATGTCAATAAATATAAGAGAGCACCTGAATCAGCTGCTGGTCCCTCTCATAGCATTGCGGGGGAGTTGGGGAGGAAGTTTGGGCCGGCAGGAGAGTGGATCACAAAATTCCGGATGTCTGAATCGGATAGAGGAGTCTGCTGCTCTCTTGGTGGAAGGGAGAAAGACTTTGTAGATGAGGTATTCCCAGAACAGGCTTTTTGTCTGGTGGTGTGAGGAATACCAGAAGCGAGGAAACTTGGGCCTTTCAGGGCTGCCACACAGTACCATCAGCTATCTACATAGGATGCAGCTCGAGCTGGAGCTAACTTTGAAATTGACTGACAAGCATGTGACTTCTTTTTAAATTCTTCATAACAGCCAAAGTCTTGGGAACGTGTATAAACATACGGTAACCTTTAGCCATTCAGGTTTGACTGGGCTGTTTTGTAGGTCCTAATAAGCAAGAGGTAAGTGAGCGATGAGGATGGAAATTGTGGGCACTGACTGTCACTTTCTCAATTATAGTGTTCTCTTAAGTGCTGTGAGTGGGGAAGACACTCAAGATCGTACCGACCGGCTGCTTTTGACTCCCTGGGTTAAATTTCTATGGGAATCATACAGACAGTGTTTGGACCTTCTTCGAAACAATTCTAGAGTGGAACGCCTCTACCATGATATTGCACAGCAAGGTAAAATGAAAGCATGAAATGTAAATTACAGTGTGACTTAGCACATCTGTGTGTGCATACCCTCAGCTGAAAAATTACAGCTTACTTGTGCTTGAATAAAGTACTGGTGGAAAACATTGATCTCTCAGACTTGTGTGCATGCACACAATATTTTAGAAATTCCTGAGGCCCCTGGGCTCCCAGATGGCTGGTTTTGTAGTTAATTTCTTACTTGATGCCAGTAGTTTCTTATTACAGATCTTTCAAGAGCAATTTTATTTTTTTCCAGGAGTTTCCTCTACTACGACTGTTTAGTTGTGTTGTACCTGTATTAATCTCAAACCTTAATCACAAGTAGAATGCACTTTTTCCCCTTGTTATCAATTATGTCAGATGTTGTCCCCACAATAAGAGGTGACATGTAACCAATTTTAGGTGCAGTAGCTGACTAGCTGAAGTAGTTGTTCTTTCAATCACAAATTATTGGACTCCATGCAGGAATACCTGCATGAATTGTTATGGGCTGTGCTGAAGAGAAGGAAAGATGAGAAAGTCAAGGTGGTCCTTCTGGCCTTAATATCTGAGTTTTGAAAGAAGAGAAGTGGGCATACAAAGAATCTTCTGGGCTTTTTTGAGTGAGATTGTGGAAGAAATAATCTAGATTTATCTTCCTCCATTTTCATAACACGGCTATTTGTATCCTTTGTTGAAAAAAAAACAACCCCAAGTTACCGGATTTTTTTTCTGTGTCCCAAAATTGTGCATATTGTGGGTGGGGTCCTTTGAGAGGAGACCTTGGAGAGGTCTTCCTGTCATTCATCCAGTGTTCCCTGCCGCACTGATTTTTCTCATCCAGAATCGCTCTCCTATCTTTCACTGGAGGAGAAAGGGATATTTCATCAGTAGTAAGTTAGAGTAGAAGTGTCCCAATGCAGGCACTCTTATTCTGTTTTAGAAAGAGAATTAAAAAGGGGGTGAAGTAGAAAACTAGAATTTACCCCCTTTTTGTGAATGTTGAGGTGACTTGCCACAGTGGATTAATCTGAATTTCAACAGTAAGGGCTTGATGAGAATCTTTTCCTGCTTTCCACAGAACCAGAAACTTTTAGATTTTACCACCCAGACACTTTTATTAAGAATTATTTTGGGCACTTTGTGAAAAGCTGGTGCAACATAAAAGCAAGAAACTGTGTTTCCTGCTAAACCTTTTTAAAACAGTCTAATATAGTGTGATCTTGTCAGGTTTTTAATGTATGTTCTGCAAAAACACTCAAGATAGCATTATCCAGAATAGTCTCTGGTTTGTCTCTTGAGAGGCTTTCAGTGGACCTCTCCAAATCAAGAATCTTTCGGCAACTTGATTTTAATATCATGCAGTTTGAAGCTATAGCTATTTTTTAGTTAATATTTCTAACATGAACATCATTCAATTTCACAGCTTTTAAGTTCTGCTTGCAGTACACTCGTAAGGCTGAGTTCCGTAAACTCTGCGATAACCTGAGGATGCATTTAGGACAGATCCAACGCCACCATAACCAAAGTACAGCAATTAACCTCAGTAATCCTGAGAGCCAGTCTATGCACTTGGAGACTAGGCTTGTACAGCTGGACAGTGCTATTAGCATGGAATTGTGGCAGGTATGTATTAAACTTTATGCTTATTAACAAGACCTACAATACTTTACTGCACCAAGATCCATAGGCCTTCAGTCCCAATCTGGCATAAAATTTTGAAGTATGTGATGTGAACTCCAAGATCTAAAATACATACAGCGATGCGAAGATACAGAGTGAAATGTTAATGTGTTGAATTTGTAATATGTGTGTATTAAATATTTATTTAAATATTTGTGTAAATATTTGTAATATGTGTGTATTAAATATCAAACATCTGATGATCCTAGTGCTGTCTAGAAGCAGAACTTCAAGATAAGCCATTATTTGCAATGGAAAATGAATTTTTATGGGCTTTGATGTAGTTGCCAAAAACTGCTTGGAGTATAGGTGAATGGGTGAGGAAATCAGTTTGTTGATCCTCCTCCTCTCTGAAAATTTTCTTTCTCAAGGCGGAGATCAGGTTTTCTGGAGACATTCAGCAGGGACTTAAATCTGTGATGGGAGTCCTCGTTCTCTAACTTCTTTCAAGGTCCCAAAATTATGGAATGTGACTGTCCATGATTTAGAAACTAATGTATTCTGTTCTTTCTACTCAGTCTTTTTCCTTTACAGAAATGCCAAAGTCAAAATTACGCTTATTAATGCAAGTTTTGTTAATTAGTTTTACATTAATCTGAAAAATATTATTTCCATTATGTTCCTTCATCAGGTGTAGGTAGATTTGTCGTACTTATAATAAATCTAAGGCCGTTCTGGTCACTATTGATTAGATGGGAGATGGAGAGAAGGGCAGATACAGCTTGTTGAAAAAGTTCCGATGAGATATTTTGTCATTGGAATTTGCCAATTTGTCAAAGTCAAAATGTTTTGCAAAGATCATTCAATTTTGATGAAGTTTTGATGGAAACCAAGCAGGCTTCTGACAACCTTGTGTGCTTGATCTCTTGTCAGCTCTCCAACCTGGCTCCTTTGTATCCTGCCTGGTGGGCTGACAGAGAGAGGTGAGAGCCTCGCTGGGAGTCCAGGCTCACTGATCTTTTGTAGCTTTCGGCTTCCAGGGTGTGCGGCTCCAAAGGAGCCCACCAGGCAGATAAGGGGTTTATTCTGTTTTATAGAGAATTTTGAAATCTTCTAGTTTTGTGCCAAATTGGAATGGAACCAAAATTTTCCATGAAACAGAATTCCCTTCGCTGCCCAGCTCTAGCAAATAGTTTTAAAGTATTTGCAATGTATAGAAATAATTTATTTATTAGAAAGGAGTGTATTTGTTTCTGCATAACTGATCAAGTTGAAAATTACAGCTAAAGATATTTATTCAAATGATAAAGCTTTGTATATTAAACATGCTTCTAAAAGCTTTAAAGTTTTCTAATTTTCTTGCAAGTAATATACTGAAAGTAATTATTTTGTTCATTATTTTAGGAAGCTTTCAAAGCAGTGGAGGACATTCATGGGCTATTCTCCTTGTCTAAGAAACCACCCAAACCCCAACTGATGGCAAATTACTATCACAAAGTTTCCACTGTCTTCTGGAAATCAGGAAATGCTCTTTTCCATGCATCCACACTTCACCGACTGTACCACTTGTCAAGAGAAATGCGAAAGAATCTCACACAAGAGGAGATGCAGAGGTGGGGAGAGATGCTTTTCACCTAGCTTCTGGTTTTAATCACTTTTATTACAAATGAATTCAATCTGGCCTGTAATAAGAAGCTGAAGGAATGTGTATTTGAGAGGGTGATGTCAGATACTGAGCAGTTTTGCTTAAAGGGATAAATAAAGAATGTCCCAATAATAAGGGCAAAAAGGACATTCAACAAAACTTGTAATGAAGGTGAGCAATTGGGACCTCCTGGGTGTTGTTACCATATTAGCCGTAGACTGAGACCCTGAGCAAGACTCCAAACCTTTTTCTTGCCTCCATTTTCCATTTTGTAAAATGGTGAAATACATACTTCACATGACTTAATTATTGTTAGTAAAGTGCTCTGAGGCCTTTGAATGAAAGATACTACATAAATGTACATTAAGGCAGACAGTCCAATCTACTCACCTCAGTGCTGTGTGTGATCTTGAAAAGGCTTTTGAGGTATGCACTCACTGAGCAACAGTTGGCTATTCATGGCTGAGCTCTGGAGTTTGTAAACCTGCAACTTTTACCTACAAACCCTTGTAAATTCAGAAATGGTGAGAAGGTACAATTTAAGGAAGATGTTTACATTCCACTTAAATACACTTATCTGGGCATTCAGCACATATTTAAAATTTTATTTAATGTCACCTTCTACGGTAATATTCAAGTTAGACTTATTTTGAATTTTTTTTTTTTTTTCAATTACGGCATCAAATTAATCAATCTTATGGAGCTGTCAGTAGCTATTCCATAGCTTGCGGGCTTTGTGATTGTACTGAAAGCAAGATTAATATGCCTGTGGTTACCAGCCCTTTATTGGATATTCTTTAATTATTTTTTTTTAAAATTTATTTTTTTGGAGAAGATGATTTTTTTTTCGGAAGCTGAGTAATAAATGGCTGATATCGACCAAGTTATCCCCTGTAGAAATTAAGATGCACTCAGAATTAGTCTGAACACTGAAATACTAAGATGTCTTGTTTTCTGGTGTTGCTTGTATTTTGATATGGCATAATTTTTGAAAGAATAAATCATTCACTCCTTAGGTCTTACACTGATTGGGCGCTCCTATTTTACAGCTGAAATACATGCGTAAAAAAAACAACAAAACACACACACTAAGATTTCTATTTTATAATTCATCTTTTGTGATTGTACATTAACAACAGGATGTCAACCCGAGTCCTTTTGGCTACTCTGTCAATTCCTATAACTCCTGAGCGAACTGATATTGCTCGTCTTCTGGATATGGATGGTATCATCGTTGAAAAGCAGCGACGTCTGGCCACGCTGCTGGGGCTCCAGGCCCCACCTACACGCATCAGTCTTATTAATGACATGGTAAATAATGGTGTTTGAGTGAAAGGTTTTATATTTAATCTGTAGTTTCCCTCAAAAGCTGCTATGGTTAGATGTGGAGCTGCAATTCAGAATATCCCACTAAATTTAAAAAGTCCATTAAAGTAAAAGAATTCAACATCAACTATAAAGATGTTTATAATTTAACTATGTAGTAATATACAGCCAGACCCTTGCTATAGCCCGGGGTTTGGGATCCATGTATGGTCCCGTGTTATTTAAATTTGGGATCCATCGCCACGACTACACTATATGCGAACCCGCTCTGTAGCGACGCGGGCTATAATGGGGGCCTGGTGTGCTAGAAAGTCAGGCTAAAGTTAGTCCCTCCTCTTGGTCTGTATTTCTTTCTCCATTTGAAAAACAACATGGATAGACTAATCCTAAGTCTTTGTCCCCAGTGAAATGTAATGTTCCAATATAGTGATAAATATTGTCCATTTTGTGACAAAAGCAAACCAGAAGCCTTCTGTGAATGACCCTGCAATGGATATAGAGGGGGTGGAGACCAGGAACTCTCATTTTTTTTTCTTTTGACTTACCGTATTGAAATTGGAGGATAGTTAATTAGATTAGGTGTTATAATATTATATTTTCAATGTGTATCAAGGTAAAATTAGTACGTTAAGATGAATGAAGGTTTACAAGGATCTATGCCAGGGGTGCGAAAACTACGGCCCGAGGGCCGCATCCGGCCCGCCAGATGTTTTAATCTGGCCCTCGAGCCCCCGTCAGGGAGCAGGGTCTGGGGCTTGCCCTGCTCTGTGTGGCTCCTGGAAGCAGCAGCATGCCAGCCTCCAGCTCCAACCTGTAGAGGCAGCCAGGGGGCTCTGCATGCTGCTCCCGCCCCAAGTGCTTCCCAGCCTCACCCCAGAGCCTGAACCCCCAGCCAGAGCCCTCACCCGCACTCTAACTCCCAATTTTGTGAGCATTCATGCCACACCATACAATTTCTGTGCCCAGATGTGGCCCTTGGGCCAAAACGTTTGCCCACCCCTGACCTAAGCACTTAAATCAAACAAGGACAAGTTTTCCTGAGAGAAAATGAGATACAAATTGTCTTCTGGTGATACCTTCCAAGTCTTCATTGAAAAAAATAGTCTTTCTTGAAATCAGTTACATGCATTGAAAACTGAACTTTTGTTACCTCTCACAGTTTAAGTATTATTGTTTTGGCATCTAGCAATTTGTTTTTTGCCACTTTTAATTTTAGAACTTTGTGAATTTACCAATAAGCTGTAATAGGTAACATCTGTAGTTCAGACCCACTCATGAATATACTCATGTAGGGACTGTTTTCATTTGTCTGGGAAGTGCCGAACATGCTGTGTGCAAACTAACCCAATCAAAATACTTTTCATAGACGAGATTTTTTTGTTTTTCACTCTTCTGACATTTGCAACTGAAAACTACATTCCATAAATTCTGGGCTCTAATTTATATAATGTATCATATGTTTGATTAATCAAAATGTTTTTAATTAAAGCATAATGAACTAAGCATTTCATTGGCTGTATTTTCAGTTTCTTAGGTACAAAGTTGCTGAGTGTGATTATTACAATACTGAGTTGTTACTTTAAGCAAAAAAAAATTTTCTTCCATTATTTTGACTTTTTAGGTGAGGTTCAATGTCGTGCAGCATGTTGTTCCGGAGGTGAAGGAACTTTACAATTGGCTTGAAGTAGATTTCCACCCACTAAAGCTATGTGATCGTGTAACCAAGGTGAGTTCTGTAGGAATATACTGAGAAACATGAGTCTGGGCAGATGATATTAGCAGTTAGCAAGGTTGGATTGTCAGCACTTTGGGTCAGGGACTTAATCTGGCCCATTTTCATTATTGCTGTGTGTTTACACTATACACTGCTGTGTATGTCTATGTTGCTATATAAATAGCATATAAAGTTTGATTTCAAAAGCATTTTTAACCTGCTATATCTGTTGGCACCACTTAATGTTCCTACAGGGAGACATAGTTTGGGGAGCTGCCTTGAAATTCTTGCTGTCTGGGCTAGTGAAGGTGATATTGGGGAGGCAGTTGAGCTAAGCTTTTGGTGGTTGACACAGCCTCAGTCTCACCCTCTTCTGAAAAGCTACTAAAATGATTGTATGGGAGAGGGAAAAACTGCAAAAGCCATATGCATTTACCTTTAAGTGAAGTTTAAGCCATAGTGAGAGTAAAGTAAGCACTGTAAATGTGGTCCACTGAATTTTTCTAAATTCCGCAACTGGTGAAGCATATTATATTTTTTGTGTCTGTAAGAACAAGAATATTTGAGCTAAAGAAACAGTGTAGGTAAATTCATAATTTGATTAATATGGCCAGTGCTGTCAGTCATCTTCCAACAAAATCTAGATATCCATTGTGTAAAAAGCAGTAGTGTGTGTATCAAAATATTTGCAGCAGTAATACATTTAGAATTAGGCAATAGTTTGCTTTGTGAGTTCTAAAGTGGAGTTATTTTGGAGAGTTTGTTTTATTTGAAATTTGAAGTTTTTTTGGGGGGGCTCTTAGATGATGTAGATATTGCAACTTTCTGGACATTGTGACAGGTTCTTAACTGGGTGAGAGATCAAGCTGAAAAGGAACCTGAATTGCAGCTGTATGTCCCACATCTGCAAAACAACACCATCCTTCGTCTTCTACAGCAGGTATGATTATTTAAAAAAAAGAAAAACTGAATGTGCACAGAGATGTCTGAATTTGAGAATGTTTTGGAGGATTCTGAAGCCAAAAATGTAACAGTTTATTTTATGTCCTAGGTATGACATGGAGACAGTCTTTTTTTCTCTCTATCCCTGTAACCCATCCTTTCTATCTTATACTGCTTTGTTAAACACAGCCCTAACTGCTATTTTAAATAGCTGTATACATTGGTGTAGGATTTTATCTAGACTTATTTGTTCCTTTTTTATCTTTTCAGTCTTGTCTTGTATCTGTTCAGTCCGTTGTTTCCTTGTAGTTAATTTGAAAAAGGCTTATTTTGTCAAATGCACATTTCATTGACCTGAACCAATTGCAGTGGTGAACAGTGTTATTTCTGATGTGCCAGACAACAGCTGAAGGTTAATTAGCAGCGTTGCTATATATAGTTACTGCTGCCAGTCTCCTTCAGACAAAGAATCTAGTCAGGAAAATCACTTGATCCTAGATTAAATAAAATGTTAGAAGAAAATTTTGAAATGTTGGTAAAATATGAATAATAATTAAACACATCTTGGTTAACCTGTTGCCACCTGTCAATTAACCAGGCTAACTTTACGGCATGTGCAACAGTTTTAGCATCTGCTAACCTGATTTTTAATGGGAAGAAAACTGAATATTCCTATATTGTGCAGGTGGCGCAGATTTATCAGACCATCGACTTTTCTCGTTTAACTACCTTGGTTCCTTTTGTTGATGCTTTCCAATTAGAGCGTGCTATTGTCGATGCAGCCAGACATTGTGACTTGCAAGTAAGTACTATAAAAAGACTACTTAAAAGTAAGTGTGTGTTTGTATTTATATTTATAGCTTCCCAATGTCTGGCCAAGCTCACGGGTCAGGTAAAAAGTAGCAGGTTGACACTCAACCCAGATAATACAGAGATGATGCTGATGAACAGGGAAGGAGCAAATTGAGTATATGATCTCTTTTTGATACGTTAATTTGTTACTGTTTTTATGTTCTTAAACTGTGTAGCCCACCTGCAGTAGTGAAGAGGAGTTCAGTACGTAAATACAATAAATAAATTAAGCAAAACTTCTTTAAGTGGCTGCCAAGGAATCAGCAAAAATAGATTGTCTAATACAGGATGTCCTTAACCAAAAGTCTAACAAAACAGTACTGAAAACTTTGGGCACGCTCCAAAGTAATCACTTAGGACCACTTCCGAAGAGCTATACTTGGTGCACACCTTGTCCAGCTATAGGCATGATATAAAGCAGCAAATGGCGTAAGACATTTTAACTTTTGTGATAGATAAGAGATGTCTTGCCAGTGGAAGCCACATATATACTTATGTATTAAACATTAACCTGAGCTGTAGCCTACACTACCATATTTTGCATATGATCATGAAGAAACAAACTGTTCTTATTTCAGAGCACTTCACATCTGTTCATTTGATTTAGGGAAGATGATGGATTCAGTTAGTATCTAAAATAAAACACTTGCAATTGAAGGCCTCACTGAAAGTAACCAGCAAAGCTTCTAGTGGTTTCGTTGGGATCAGGCTTTCACTCTTGGTGTCTACTGTCAAGTTTAAGTGGAATGAAGTAGGGCAAGTTATCAGTCCGTAATGAAGGGGCAGTACAAGAACTATTCCTGTAGTTGGTTTTCACCTCATGCAATGTTCCTTACATAGAATCTTTGAATTGACTCTGTCTTACAGCCATGCTTCCGTACTTATCTTTATTCAGACTTTGGAGAGTCACTTCTTTATGGGGGTGAGCTTTTTTACAAGCTGTTTTGTTCTGTTGAATATAAGCCGAATGTAGCAACCATTTTGTTCCTTAATTGTTCAAACATCATTTCCAGTATCAAGGGTAGTTGTTTTTTTAAGAAGTAATTTACACTTGGAGCTTGTCTACATGCTGAAGTTGCACCATTTTTTTTTAACTTACCTTGATTTAAAACAAATTTAGTTAAACTTGTGCAAACCCCTTTGTGGACAAACTTCTGTTTAAACTTGGTGACAGTGTTTCACTTTGCATCTGTAAATTTAAGCCTGTTTACAAAGGGTCACATGCATTTGCACCATATTAATTCAATAAGTTAATCACACAGTCAGTTAAATTGGTGCATCTTTATGTGTTGACCTCGAAGGCACAGTCAACTTAAAATCACACTTCCAGCAATGCAGTGGTTATTTATGGCAGTAGAATTGTATTTACCTGTTACTACAAGTACTACCTATGTTACTATAGCTGAAAGAAATAATTTTTTTTTTCAGTTTATTTTGTATATTTGATAGTACTTTGTGTGTAGTCAATTTTACTGTTTCCTGTGTATTGTCATTTGGCCAGCTATGGGTCACTGGCATAACAGTGAAGAAAGAGACATTATTTAAATGTAATAATTAAAAAAAAAAAAAAAGATTTTTTTAAAACCACAGTAAGGAAGCTGGACTCAGATACAGGTCACTACTTTTAACTCACTTTTTGAAACTGACTATATTTGAAATGTCTCTTTATAACTATTCAGTGGTGCCCTAATCATGATCTTCTGAATCTTTTTTCTGTGTATTTTGTAAAGGTTCGCCTTGATCATACATCTCGAACGCTGAGCTTTGGATCAGATTTAAATTATTCAACTCGGGAAGATGCCCCGCTCGGCCCTCAGCTGCAAAGCATGCCTTCTGAGCAAATTAGAAATCAGCTAACTGCTATGTCCTCTGCTCTTGCTAAGGCTCTTGAAGTCATTAAACCGCCAAACATAGTGGTAAGTATTTTTAAGTTTTTGAAATTTTTGTTGAGGAAAAAACTCCTCAACATTCTGTGAAGTGAATTGTGTGTCTGTCGCTTGTATTGCTTCTGTTCAACTTTTTCTTGCCTAGTCAAATGCACATTTCATTGACCTGCTCTCATTGCGTTGCTGAGCAGTGTTATTTCTGATGTGCTAAACAAACAGGTGAAGGTTAATTAGCAGCGTGACTATATGTAGTTACTGTTGCCAGTCCCCTTCAGACAAAACAACGATCAGGAAGGTCAGTGTGTACAAATTTAATGTAGTAGTAAAATGATTATTAGTGGCATATGGCTAAATGTGTCTTAGCATCCTTTTGCCCTCTCAGTTACATGAACCCCACCCTTCTAATTCCACTGGCTTTTTTTGGATTAGTCAGATATACTTGTTTTGAAGCTTTTGGTGTCTTTGTAAATATTATTAGTTCGATTTACTTTCCTATGGCAGAGGCAAACCATTTGACTGTCTATAGATAGTTAAATAAATAATGGGCATTGCTAGAGTTGAAGTGGCCCAAAGCTTGGTGGTTGCTTTTTTTTTCAGTGATATGTTGCTCCAGCTTTCTCTTTTTTATTGATATTATTACTGTTCTAGAGCTTTGTGCCAACTGTTGTTTTTAATACCCTCAAATTGTAATGATGAGCTGCATTTGTGTACTTTTGAATTAAGTAAAAACATAAGCTAATAAAGTGATATTTTGTCAATTTTATATTTTGTCAGTTTCAGAATTTAAGGAATAGGTGGTTTGTCAGATTGAATTATATTATTGGTCTGTTTGGTAATGTCTTCAGCTGGCAGTAGTAAGTTATTGACACTTCTGAGGAAAGCCAAAAATTCCATGATGCATCCAATCAGTTAGTATGTATAATTAAAGACCATATCACCATGTATACGTATGAGAGGGTGGAATTAAGATTGCCTGGGCAACCATTATTCTGTGGCATATCCTTGCTTCTGAGTGCTTAATTTTTACAGCCTTTAACATTCTTTTACTTTTTTTTGGCATATAATAAATCAGGATCCTATATCTTTAATCTCCTCTTCCTGGAGGACTTTTGGTGTAAAGGACCTGGAATGTGACCTCATAGCTGAAGCTAGAAACCTGAGGTAAAGGTTTCTCTGCCTTGGAATCAACTCCCTCTCAGTTGGGGCTGATAGTGCATGTTGGATTTCAATCTCCATCTGTGATGTCACTCTTCGAGTTCTCCATGAAAAAGTGGTGTTTCAGAGCCTGATCTTTCACATACTTTTTTTTGGTGGAGCGAGATCTTTGAATTAATCTTCATCTATCATAAAGGAACAAAAATGGGCAAACGTTTTTTGTTTTGGAGATACATTTTGAGAGTGGACATTTAGAATCATAAAAATAAGGAATGGAAGGGACCTCAAGAGGTCATCTAGTTCAGTCCTCTGCACTGAGGCATATACCTAGACTAGCCCTAAAAGGTATTTGTCCAGCCTGTTCTTAAAAACCTTTAGTGAAAGGGATTCCACATGGGAATGCTTCCATGTTCCAGTACTTAACTATCCTTATAGTCCGAAAGTTTCTCCTAATTAATGTAAATCTCACTTGCTGCAGATTAAGCTGTCATCTTCAGTGGGTATGGAGAACGGTTGATCACCACCCCCTTTACAGCAGTCCTTACCATATTTTAAGACTGTTATCAGTTTCCTTTTAATCTTCTTTTCACAAGACTAAACATGCCCAATGTTTTTAGCCCTTCTTTATAGGTTATGTTTTCTAAACCTTTTACAATTTTTTTATTGCTGTCATCAGGACTCTCTCTAATTTGTTCACATCTTGCCCCAAACTGGACACACTACTCCACCAGTGGGGACTGTTACCTCCCGTATCTTTCATACATCACTCCTGTAAATACACTTCAGAATATTAGCTTGTTTTGCAACGATATTACGTTGCTGAATCATCTTCAATTTGTGATCCACTATAACCCAAGATCATCTTTAATAGGACCACTGCTTAGCCAGTTTCCCATTTTTCAGTTGTCCATTTGATTTTTCCCTTCCCAAGTGTAGTATTTTGCACATGTCTTTGTGGAATTTCCTCTTGTTGATTTCAGACCAGTTCTCTAATTTGTGGAGATTGTTTTGAATTCTAATCCTGTTCTTCAAAGTATTTGCAAACCCTCTCATCTTGGTGTCATCTGCAGATTTTATGAGCGCACTCTCTCTTATCTAAGTCATTTATGAAAATATTGAATAGTACTGACCCAGGATAGACTTCTGCAGAACCTTACTAGATACAAGACCCCCAACCCCCCCAGTTTTACAGCAAACCACTGATAACTACTCTGAGTACTGTCTTTCATCAAGTGTTGTACTCACCTTATTGTAATTTCATCTAGATCCCATTACCCCAGTTTGCTTCTCTGTACGTGAAGTAACTATGTATTGACTGAGCACTAAACCATCTTTAGATTTTTATGTTGTGTTCAGAGTAATCATTTTATACATGCAGTGTTTCAGCTTTAAGTTACTTCTAGATAAATTATTTTAGCGGTGACTACCTGCATGAATAAGCACTACTACTGATTGTCATAATGGCTGTTAGCAAAGCGTTCTTAGGGCTGGGTCCAAAGCCTAGTTAAGTAAATAGGGCTCTTTCCAGTGATTTCAGTGGGCAATGAATCAGCCCTTCTAACTTTAAATTCTCAGTAGTCTTTGGTAACTGATTTATTGTACAGCAGGGGAGAACCCCTACAGGGTTCATTTCTGAAAGATGTTTAACACATTTTCTGTTTCCATATTTGTATTATTCCTATGTTTAGACTTACTAAATGTTCACATGCAATATGTGTTTTTTATAAGCATTTATGAAAATGCCAATTATTTTATAGGTGATAAGTTTGGAAATCACACTGGATTTGAGATTGGCTTTTACACTCTATTCTTTAAATTGCAGTTCTTTTATACAGCTTGATCAACATGTAATGGTGTCTAGTAGATATTATGGTTGTACACAATACTTTTGAGGCCATACTCATATTTTTATATATAATTATTCACCATATTTGACCCAGATATAGGCACATTACACAGTCAGTATTTTTAAAGAGACCCAAGTATTATGACCCATTAGGTAGACCCATATTTATATAGTGGAGGTTAAAATAACTTTCCAATTATAATAGTGTTTAATGTGTACTTTTATTTTTAGCAGTCTCAACAGATTGCCAATCTTTATCAAATAATAAAAGTTTTCTCCATAGGGAAAGAAGTCCTTTTAACAATGTGTTCAAATTATAATATTACTCCCTTTTGTAGAGTAATCTTAATATTTCAACCACGATTTATTAAGAATTTCCATCTATATAAGTATAATGTAGGCAATAACACAGTATTCCAGGGTATATGCTCATCAGTCTTATGAGTGCGTATTGTATAATGCAAGTTGCCCAGTACTCATGTTGACGGAATATATCCTGAAATGTTGTGCTTAAACCATTTCTTAATAGTCCTTTAATTAATGTTTTCCTAGTAATATAGTTTTGTTATGATGCTGGATAACAGACTGTGGGCCAGTTTTTATGAATGGGCCTAATCTGGCTCACAGTTTAGACATCTGCTTGACTTGCAGTCGACTAACTAGACATGTAAATGCTTGCAATTGTACCTGCAGAAATTCAGAAACGCAGAGTCCTTATTTTAAAATCAAGCCCCCTTTGTGGTTACAGTTGCAAGCTTGGGAAGCTGTAAACCAAGTAGACTATTTTTTGCTACATCCAGAACTTTGCTACTATATCAGCACACTCTGTAACTGTGTCAAATTCACTACAATGCATACAGATGATATTTTTAAAGTTCTCCTTAAGCTGTTCCTCGCTTCCCACTTTCTTCCCCTTATACCTGTTGCCTTCTCCCCCTTTAGTCTCAGTAATAAGTGGCTTCAGAGTAATCTGTTAGTCTGTTAACGTTAGTCTTTAAGGTGCCACTGGACTCCTCATTGTTTTCAAAGAAATGTACATGCTGCTTCTCTTTGTTCTTTTTGTAAAGCTCTGCAGTGACTGATTAGCTAAGGTGAGTGGTGGGGAATGGATGGTGAGTAAAGAAAAAGTGGCAAAAGAGACTTAAAAGATTCACAGTCTGTGTGAAACCTAGGTTTTTTTTTTATAAATGAATTTAAAATAGTCTCAGATACTGCAGTCATCCTGTCAGTGTTTGTGATCCTACAATTTTCTTTCCCCTGTTGCTGTATAAAGGATCCATAGAAACATGGAAAACCAATTAAATGATTGTACAAGTGAAACTGGCTATACATAAAGTGCTATTTAGTGCATAAAAACAAACTGAAAAAAGTGTTCCTTTCATCTCTCAGTTGTAGAATCGTAACTGTTATTGTTACAATGGTATGTAAAATATTTTCAGACCAAACTGATATTTTTTAAGGAAGTTCAAAAAAAAATGTATACCTAGGACACAGTTTGTAGAGTGTTTATCTGTTACTTAAATGCTTAACATAATTAACTTTTGTGCATATGAGTAATCCCTTTGAGATTACTACTTGTATATGTTTACAGGATTGGGAACCATGATTTCAATTTCAGTAAAGTTTTTCATGCACTTTCCAAATATAGGAAATAAGATGACTTAGAGTTGTCTGTTTCATAATGCTTGACTTTCCCATGACTTGGGGATTTTAAAAGGATGCCAACCAATTTGCTGTCTTGTTCTTAATTTGCATTCAGCAAGAGAAGGAAGAACAACATCAGCTGGCTGTCACTGCTTACTTAAAAAATTCAAGGAAAGAGCATCAGCGTATCCTTGCTCGTCGTCAAACTATAGAGGAGAGAAAGGAGCGTCTTGAAAGTCTAAACATTCAGCGTGAGAAAGAAGAGTTGGAACAACGTGAAGCTGAACTTCAAAAAGTTCGTAAAGCTGAAGAAGAAAGACTGCGCCAGGAGGCAAAAGAGAGAGAAAAGGAGCGTATTCTGCAAGAACATGAGCAAATCAAAAAGAAAACTGTTCGTGAACGCTTGGAGCAGATTAAGAAGACTGAACTGGGAGCCAAGGCATTCAAAGATATTGATATTGAGGTAAGCAACTTATTACTGGAATATTGAATTTATTCTAGATTCCTGTACTGTTGTTCAGCTGTCTAAATTTCATATTCAATACTTGTGTTGTTTTTATGTCCATAAGATAGTCCTAAAAATCTGAGACTACCAATTTGGGCAGTTGAAATATTTGATTTGTTCAATCACTGGGACAAGAGCTATTTACATGTAAGAAAGAAATCCAGCCATTTGAGAGGGGACTGAAGATTTCTACCTTCTAGATACCTACCTAGTAATAAAATGTGAAATAGACATCAAAACTGTATCAGTGACAACTGGACTATATCTTAGTTAGAATTCAGATAAAAATCCATGATATGTCTTCAAAATTGAATGCAAGTTATACACCAGACACTAACAGGAGCCTTAAAATGTTCAGAAAGCCAACTATCTTGAAAGTTAAATGAGAAATTGCAAAAAAGTTATACAATAGTAACATAGGAAACTGCATTCATGCCAGGAAACAACTATTTGTTTTCTGTACTGTTTGTTAACTTTAATATCTGATTGTAGGATCTTGAAGAATTGGACCCTGACTTCATCATGGCTAAACAGGTTGAACAGCTGGAGAAAGAAAAGAAGGAACTCCAAGAACGTCTGAAGAATCAGGAAAAGAAGGTATATAAAGCAATAAAAGTATGGGCTTGGCTATATAGAAATTTACACAGGTTTAGTTTAAACCATTGTGAACCCCTGTGGGGGATACACTTTTATGTTGATTCTAAAACAATATCAGTTTACCTTGCTGCTGTAGAAATACAAAAGCAAGCTGAATTCATATAAGCCAGGTTTTAATTGATTTTAGTCTCTATATACAAATTTGTACCAATTTAACTAAATTGGTTTAAAATCACACCTTAGATTAAACTGCTGCAACTTTGCATGTTTCAAGGATGAATATGCTGGGAGTACAGAGGTAGCAAATATATTGGGTGAAGTAGAAATATTTTTGTAGCATACCAGATTTGGTGGTTGTTTTATAAAGTGTAGGTATAATACATTTGATTTTCTGTATTTAGATTGACTATTTTGAAAGAGCAAAGCGCTTGGAAGAAATTCCTCTGATAAAGACTGCCTATGAGGAACAAAGAATCCGAGATATGGACCTGTGGGAACAACAAGAAGAAGAAAGGGTAAGGATATTTTGATTTCATATAGAAGCATCATTTGGTTTTCGATATCAAAACTTGGTCTGTGCCATATGTGTGCTTTCCCTTGTCTAACTCAATTCAAAAAGGGAAGATGTGATTTAGTTCAAAGGGGATTCTTTCAGTTTCTCATTATTTTCTTCCCGCTCATGGACAGCAATATCTTTTGTGTCAGTCCAGATAGAGAAAGAGGCAGCTGTCTGATAAGCTACCGTTGGTTATGGGCTCTGAGGGTTAAACAACCTCAGGGGATTTGTTGTGTGTTATAAAGACAAATACGTAATTTTTAATATTTTTACTTTTGCATATTTGTAGATCACCACAATGCAGCTGGAACGTGAAAAAGCCTTGGAACATAAGAACAGGATGTCAAGGATGTTGGAGGATAAAGACTTATTTGTATCTAGGCTCATGGCAGCACGACAATCAGTTTATCAGGTAAACATCATGTGTTCTTGTTGGAAAAGCATTTCTGTAAAGTACAGGACTTAATTTGTGGGTTCAGTGTTCCACTTGAAAAATACAAATGAATTAACAAATGGAGCTACACAAGATGATGTCTGCTTAAATTATAAAGATGTTTCCCTCCTATTTTTCTGAAACATTAGGGGAAAAACCCTTTCTGACAATGTAGGAGAACTCAAATTTAGACAGTTGACCCTTTAAAAGACAAACAGTGGTGCCCACAATGTGACATTGAGCCACAAAATAACTTTGTAATTCCAGAGAGCCATCATTCTTTCATTGAAAGTTACATTAATGAAGCATGCATAGGAGTGGAGATGTCCACACACTGATCTGGCAGACCCTGTCACTTCCCAGGCACTGTCATTTAAAATTGCTGTGGCATCTACCACAGTTGCTTACATGGAAAAGTATTATTAAAACATTACATGTATTTTAGCTGCCTTTTAATGTGGTTTAGCATCTGGAAATGAGGGAGAGCCAGCAGCATGTGACCAGTCAGCTCTTCTAGACCACAATTTGGAGTCACTTGTCTGTTAGAGGAATTTTGAAAATGTTTCTAATCTAAAGAACACAATTCTTATGTTTCAGTTCTACCTTGTTAGTTGATTCAGCAGATCACTTATATGTTACAGAGGTATCTCTGGTATTTTAGGTGTGATACTAGCTTCATGACCTGAACAGCTCATACCTAAATTAGATAAATGAAAAGAGAGAAGAGATGCAATAGAAATTGTGTGACTTAGTTTCCTGTTCTAGCACTTTGAAAACTTCATGGAATTTCTCTGTGGTATATTGGAGATTTAGCAGTTTTCCTCCCATAAATATTATGGAATTTAGAAGGGAGAATTGTTAAAAATGTATCTATTATTTTTAAGGGTTACCTCTACAGAGCTTTTTCCTGAGATTTTTAGGGATATGAGAAACTGTCAAACTCAATATTCTGCAAAAGTAGTGTGACGGAGTCAGACCAGAAGGATATAGGAGAGTGCTGGAAGGCAGGTATATTAGTCTCAGGATGTGCAGGTCCTTGTTCCCTGGATAGCCAAACAAAGGCTACTCCAGGCCAATCAAGACACCTGGGGCCAATTAAGAACCTTCTAGAAAGGAGTAGAAACAGCTAGCCTGATTGGGACACCTGAAGCCAATCAGGGACTGGCTGAAACCAGATAAAAACCTCCCAGTTAGTCAGGTGTGTGTGGGTGTCAGGAGCTGTGGAAGGAAGTTATGCTGTTGGTGAGACTGAGTGTAGGACAACATATCATACTGAAGGAAGGAGGCCCTGAGGTAAGGGTGAAGTGGAGTTTGAAGAAACAGGGACTGCTGTGGGGAAGTAGCCCAGGGAATTGTATTGTGTTTTGTGGATAAAAGGTCAGCCATCTTAGCTGATACTATTAGGGTCCCTGGGCTGGAGTCCGGAGTAGAGGGCGGGCCCGGGCTCCCCCCTTTTTCCATCTTCCATACTGGCCTGTGATGAAGGCAGCTCACTAGGTGGTGACTCTTGCCAATTATACTGAGAAAGGGAGGTCACTCTGGGGCCTAGATGAGTTTCTGAGGCTCCTAAATCTGCCAGGAAGCGCAGGACCCACAAGTACAGACTTGGAGCTTTGTCACAGTAGGGATTCAAATTATCTGGTTATAATAACAATTAAGGAGGGAAGAGGCTTTAGTAGCTTTCTGGTAGCTATGTACGACTCTTTTTGTGGCACTACATCTGATTTTTGAGAGATTGGGCATCCATTTATCATACCTGGGTTTCGGAGGAAACCAAGCATTAGCATTGTGGATGCTGATTCCATTTCTCAGAGGTAGACACTGCATCCCTTTATTTTTAAGTTCCCAGAAGGGAGTTGGCAGGAGGAAAGTTTAACCATCACCCTGTAAAATGGCCAGTGGATGGGAAAATGATGACTACTGCAAAATTTGTTGATATTATTATTTTGTGGTTCTTCGCCTTTTTGTTCAGTGACCTAAATAACTGTTGGATTGAGTTCTGAAGGTTTTACTTGTACTCTTGCTATTTTTCAGGAAAAACTCAAACAGTTTGAAGAAAGGTTAGCAGAAGAGAGACATAATCGTTTGGAGGAACGCAAGAGACAACGCAAGGAGGAAAGGCGTATTTCATATTACAGAGAAAAGGAGGAGGAAGAGCAGAGATTGCAAGAAGAAAAAATGCTTAAAGGTAAAAATTAAGAGATGTGCACTGAGTAAACAGACTGATATTGTATCTCATTCCTTCTTGAAGCATCCCAGATCTTTGAGTCAAGTATAGGTAACTGTGTTCCATCAGATAGTAGTAGGAAGTTTTTCTGTTCCTTTCCATTCAGAGGAAAGTTCTATATTCATTGCAACCAGACAGTCCATCTTGTGAGATGCAGGCTTATGCAGCCACCCAGCCTGCTGGTGCAGTCTCTGTACACACAAACACACTGGAGGCAGAGGTGTGTGGAATGAAGAGAGAAAATGAACAGGCAACAATGAATGAGGTAGGGGATAGAGTAAAAATGGGAGTTGGAGAGCCTCTACTCAGAGGTTTCAAATTAGAGTTCTCAGAGTCGTTTTTTTCTGTACATGAGGATTAAAAACAGAGGGAACATTGTTGCCAGACTGAGAACACAAGAATTACCATATAGGATCATTGCAGTGTTCTCTGTAGTCCAGTATCTTCTGTCTGGTGGCCAGTACCTGAAACTTCAGAAGATGATGCTTGGAAATCCTTAGATTGGACAAATATGAAATAACTTCCTGTAAGGCAAATATTTTCCCAGGCCCCTGTTAGTAGCCCCTGTCATGGCTGAAGCCCTGAAGTGTCAGGTCTGTAGCCTTTATAAAATATCTTAATATCTTCATTCAGGATTTTTGTATCTGGCTTATGAAATAATTAGTTGCTTTGTTTGATGCGTCCTTAAGAAGAGCTTCTTACCCATACTTGAGGTACATCAAGGTTGTTACTGTGTTAACTAATATTTCACACCTTTAGTGTTAATACATTTGATCTGTGCAGCGATAGATAGATATTTGCATGGTTTCTTTATTAAATATCCAACAGTTGTTATGCCAGATATCAAGTTGATAGATTATTTTTTGTTTTTTCTGTCACGTAGACATTAATTACTTTCAAAAGAAGAATGCTGCTGTTCACAAATACTACAATGATTACTTAGATGTTTGTGGGTGTGAGAAGGACTACTGTGTGTGTATCCTTTCTCTTTTTTCCTCCAGTTATAAACTGCTCTCAGAGAGGATTTGCTATAGTGGTATATTTTATTTTCTTCAAAAGAATACAAATTCTTGTTGCAGAGATTGAAGAGAAGGAACGTATTGAACGTGAAAAACGTGAGCAGGAACAGCGGGAATACCAGGAGCGTGTCAGAAAATTAGAAGAAGTAGAGAGGAAAAAACGTCAAAGAGAGCTGGAAATTGAAGAGAGGGAGCGTCGCAGAGAAGAGGAGAGGAGGGGTCTTGATGACCCACTTTCAAGAAGGGTATTGTGATTTATTTTTTGATGGGCTGATTGCTCTTCCTCTCTATATATTTTGTAAGGAGCTGAAAATGCAGTTTAGGTGTGCTAATGAAAGTCATGTAGAGGTGTACAACCCTAAGGAAAAGTTCAGTTAAATTCTGTGTGCTTAGTTGCTTGTCTAGTTCAGAAGTTAATATTTGGGTGTCAGCAATTGACAATTTATTCATTGGCCACAGAAAATTAGTTGTCATCAAATTGAACCAGTATGTTTAAAAGAATAGAGAATAGATGTAATTGTGGTAAGCACAGATGAATTGGAAGGGACTAATGAGGAACCAAATTGTAATGGCATATGCTAAAGTTGTGAATCAGAATAGCCATTAAAGGGAAACTCCAGTCTAAACATAAAAATAAACCTACTCGCTATATCAGATTAGAAGAGTGAAGGGCTAAAAAATATCTTTAAAGAATCTAAAGCTGTCATTTGAAAATATAATATAAAATAGGACTGAAATAATGTACTAGGGCTAGGAGAATGATCTTTGCATCCGTATTCTGAATGGATATGAATGGGGCACAACTGCATTTGTCAAAGCCAGAAAAAAGGAAGTTGTATTTGAGATATGAGATGAGGTTGGATGAGCTTTTCAGCTGTATGGATGGATAAGAGAGAATTTGCAAGATTTAGACAAAGCCTGAATGGAGGGACTTGAAGAGATATCCAAGTCAAAGATGGCACACAGGTTACAGGTCTGAGTGACAGGTGGTGGTGATCACAGTGACTGAAAAAGGAGGTGAGGTGGGAAAATTAGGAGCTCTGTTTTAGCCATCCTGAGCTTGTGCGTGATATCTAAACATCTAGGTAGACTTCATAGACACATAAATGTGTAAAGGTATGTATCTTGAGATGTATCCAGAGTACCTGTAAACACTTATTGTATAAGGTTTTACATGGTAATATCCTTTAACATGTCTTTGTGGATTGAGTACTAATATATTTCTTAGCTATAAAACTTAGCTGCTGCTTAAAATCACACTACAAGATAGCTCATGTACTTACTTAACTCTAGTAAACTTTGTTGTAGTAATCTAGAATTTCAACTTAAAGAAATATTACTTGTGTTATCTGATAGGTCTGTTCCTTAGCTCAGCCAAGTTATAGTTCCTCAAGTGTTACATTGTAGAGAACATCAGATTAATTGGTGCCAGAGCATGGTGTTAAGTGAATGGATTGCAAATATTAGAAGTTCTATATTTTTGTGCTACCAAAGTTGATGCTACTGTTTACCAATGGTGAATATAGGAATCTCGTTGGGGTGATAGAGATTCTGATAGCACTTGGAGACGAACCGCTGAGCCAGAATCAGAATGGAGACGAGCACCACCAGAGAGGTAAGTAGAGCGAAATCAAGCATCATGGTTGTTGGGCCCACAATTTGTAGGCACTCTTTCTGCTGTCAGTCTGAGGAGCCTTTGCCTTTATTGTGTCCAGTATTTGCATCTTTGAAAGTTATCCTCAAGGATTTTTTTTAAACTTCTTTGTAAGGATTCCAAAGTAAGACGGAAGGAGTATAGCTATTTAAAAATGCAAATGGGGAAGAGGGGACTTGTGATAAGATAAACACCCATCCAAACTCGATCATAACTTTATCCAAATATCTTTTTATCTAGAACATTGAATACAGTTAAACTTCTTGGTTTATTTAAACCTTTACATTAAATCCGGCTGCTGCCACCAAACATCTAATAAACCAGCAGCTGCTTACATGATTTTTTCTTTGCTAAATCTGCAGCCTAATCAACCATCATCTTTACTGAAATGATTTGGTGGAGAGCTCAAAATGAGGGAAAGAGAGTGACTAGATATAGGCTTTGTGATGACCTATCATATTAGGAGTTTTCCATTAAGGAATTGAGAGAGATACCGAAGAACGATGTAACAAAAACTCAAAGCCTTGCAAGAAATTCAAAATGGAGGATAATTTACAAAAGCTGAAAATGTCTGCCGCAAGCTTAAATTCTAAAGAAATGTCATGAATTGAGAAGGGAAACAAACTGAAGAGTTTAAGGACTCTGTATTTGGAGGCTGTTCTTTTGATAAAATACTTATCCTGGGTCTGAATATTTTAGGATATTTGGGTACGTTCACTGATAACTGAGAATATTTTGAGAATGACCGACTGCATAGAAGGAGAAATCTAGGTCTTTGGGAGCTCTATGCATCTGTTAGAACTTTTTCTCTTTCTCTTCCATGAAGTTAAAATGTTGAGAAAGGAATCAAAATCTGTACAGGCTATGATGTAATATTATGTCAGAATCAAAACAGGCCAATATGCAAGGCTATTGAAAGTTTTCTTGACCATTTCTTTTAATTTGTCCCAAGAAAGTAACTGAAATCAAATCTAGCCATAATGCTTTGACATAGCTTGAGATGAAGGGTAGAGGTCCTGTATGCTTTGTGCACTCAGAAGTCTCACTGGTTTAGTGGTAGTCCGGGTGTACAAGGAATGTGTTAATTTAATGTAAATTTGTCTACAACTGAATAAAATGTTCAGAAATCTGTTTGTGAATTAAGTGGCAGAGGCAGTGATATAGAGGGCAGAACACATAGCAGCAACAGCAGGAACACAAGTTTAGTTTCTGCCTACAGCTCCTTGCACAAATGGTGTCATGTTGGAATCACCCCATGAACACTAGTAAAGGTAAGGAAATTCAGAGATTGTCTTGCAAATACAGACTTTTCGCTTGACACCATATCATTAATTACTCAGATGCCAAGAGCCATATGACAGACGGTAATCCTGGAACTACTTGTAGAGTGCAGGCAGGCCTCCCACTGATTATCCAGGACTTCAGGGTGGGTCTTAGCTGTCAATTTGTTCCATTTGTCCTGAGCCTTTTCTGGACCATGACTCTGTGCTACAACAGGGAAAAAATCGCAGATTCCCCCTCCCTAGCCATAAAGGAAGAGAAGATAGTCCTAACACATGCTGGGTGTGTTTACAAACCCCAGGTTGAGAACCTGTAGTCTAGTCAATGGAGAGGCAACCTTCACCAGTACAAGGAAGATGGTGAACATAAGAAACAAAAGAGAGCCTAATCTCTTAGAATCCAGGCAACAAAATTAGTAATCTTCCAGATAATATTGGCAATGTGCTAAAACAGCCAGGGAAAGTAAGTTTATTACTGAATAGAGGCTGTGCAGTATGGCTCACAGAATGAGGAACTTATCACCCCTAAAAACGTTATATAAAATATTACCTCTACATCCAAAAAGCAGATTGGTCCTAGAAGGATGGCATTTGCACTAGAATGCATCCTCAACAGGAGTGTCTGTTTCCAGATCACCCATTTTAGGGAAAAATCCATAGAGATTGTTTACAACAAGCCCTTCTAATTCTTGAGAGGGACCAGAAGAAAGACCCTGAAATTCATCAGAAGGCATGATATTATTTCAGCTATCAGCGAAATGTAGGTCTGGAGAGGACCTCAGTAGGTTCTCTAGTGTATTCCCTCTGTGCCAAAGCAGGAATAAGTATATCTAGACCGTCTTTGATAGATGTTTAAGAACAAGTTAGACAAACATCAGTGATGGTTATCCATTGTTTTTGCATTACTCACATTTCTGCCCAGAGGAGCCCCAAATGGTTTTTCATTTACTTCTGATAATGGAAAAAAGGTCTGGTGTGTATTTCATGTGTGTATCTTATGTACTTTTTGAGTTATGAGTGAGCATAGAATTCTCAAACTATTATTATCCACCAGGATTGGGGAAGAGTTAGAGATCCTAGTACCAGATCTTCCCCTTTTCGATTAGCATGAAACTTGGTAGAAAAATTCTACCTGAATTGCAAAGGCATCATACTTTAAGCCAAATAAACATTGTAGTGGAAATTGGGTTGCAGTCTTGAGTGTGGAGTGGCCGCTGCTATTCTATAATGAACTGAATAACGATCTTGTCTGATCATTTGTTTTTGTTGCAAAAAGTTATCCCCCTATAGAACATTCTGCATGTTAGCCTCACACAAGTGTGCATGTCATTCCCTATATGTTTGACAGAGATTACAGTTCGCTTTCTAACTTCAATAAACATATTTAATTTCTAAAGGGAATTTTAATAGAGAGCCATATTCACAGTTAAATGAGCTCTTAGTTTCCCCTAATCAATACCTATCACCTGACTTTTCTTTCCATATAGGAATTATTTCACAATCATAAAGGTACAAAGATTAGCAAAAGTAATTGGCATGGTATTTTACAATTACCTTCTTAAGATCCTGAGGAATCTGAGTTGTAGACTTTTTTTTTTGCTATGGTTATAGATGTCACAACTTCTGTCAACTTAAATACTTCTTAAAGCATCCATACAGCTAATTTTGTTAGTGTTCCTAAACAGTCACCTTTCATCAGAGACTGAGTAGGAAAAACTTAAGCTTGAAAGAGAATTCTCCAATTTGAGTGCAAATCGGAGTCTAGAATAGAGTTGCTGTCTCATTGTGCGTTAAAGGTAATTATGCTCCCCCTCATTCTGGAAGAAGAAACAGGAAGCTGTAGCTCAGATTTCTCAAGATTGTTGAGGTACCAGTTGTATCAAATTAACAGCTGCATACTCTTCCCCTCTTATTCAAATACTGTATTAATTTTTTTAACCAAATCTTTGTAGTTCACCTCTAAGCAGTCCAATAATGTGCATTTCCACTGTTTCATTTTCTTTTCAAATTCATGAGAAATTCAAATCCAGGTCAACACCTTGATTCGTAATTCCTAAAAAACAGACACCACTCTCCATCTTCGTAATAAACTGTCCCTCATTCCCCACAAATAGTGAAGGTGTTTTATGGTAATTAATTTCCTAAAATTGGGAGGAAACCTTCATCTCTTCACAGAACCATGGCTTGTGACCTGTTTGAGCATGTAAAATAGATACCATCCTTACTGTATTCAGTGCTGTTGTGAATGAAGAGGTGCAGTACACAGGCCAAATGTACATAGAGCACTTGGGGAAGCATGAAAATAAACAGTATGTCTTGAGTAATGATGAGTAGAAAGCTCACACTCCTGTCCAGTGGGTATCCAGTCCTTTCAGCTTTGAGAACCAAACATATTTCAAAAGATCAGGGAGCCACAATCAGTATTATGGCACAGATTTTGCGATTGCTGTGCTCCTTTTGCCTCACTTCAGAATGGTGGAGCCCACAGAGGGCATAGTCAGTCTGTCAATATCCTGTACCTCCTTATTTGCAGCTACCTAACGCAGAGGGTGAGGAGGATGAGAGGCAGGAGCGCATTGTCCTCTGACCATTCCAAGTTGGATTAGGATCTCTATGGGACTGTTGCCAGTTAAAACATGGACTGCACTGCGTGAGGCAATGAGGAAGAGATGGGAGCCATCCTTTAACAGTCATTCCCTTATAGTAGTTCCCAAACTTTTTACCTCATTCTCCCCCTCCTCTCTGTCTGCGCTCCCATCCCCCAGAGCTGGGGCCTAGAGCGGGGCTGCGACTCTGGGGCAGGGGGACACAGCTGGGGTAGGGGAACGCCCCTTCCCCCAACATTCTTTGGCACTCTTCTTTGGGAATATTCCCTACGGATTTGTGACCTTTGCTTTAAACTCTGGCAGAGCCCTTCCAATTCCTTTCCTGCTCGTGGATTCCCACAAATCGGGGAAGAGACAGTGAAGCAGCCAGACTTATTCTCTTTGCAGTTCAGCAGGTGGCCAGCAGGGAAGCAGCTGTAGCCTGGAAGGGACAACAGCTGCTCAGAACAATTCCTGGGGCAACAGGGGAGGTGATGCCGCCTCTTTCCTTTCAACAGTGATGAGGCTGATCCAGATACTTCCAGTTAGAAATAACAAGGGGACTGGTTGGGGAACGTATTTTCAACTGCCGTCAGTTACACGCTTTCTTCGTAATGTGCACCTTCAGGGGCCACAGTTTGGACCCACTGCTCTAATACATAAACCTTTCTTCATTTTTCACATGGTTGAATAGAGAATGGCGCCGTGGAGAAGGGCGTGATGATGAAAGACCTTTCCGAAGAGGAGATGATTTACTTAGACGTGGTGGTGCGGAAGAGAGAGAGCCGCCTTCCCGGGAAGCAAATGAAGACAGAGCCCCTAAGCGGGATGTGGGCGAGAATGGGGAACCCAGGCTGGAGGAGGATGGGGAACCCAGGAAGGGTGTGGATGAGGACGGGGGACCCAGGCAGAGTATGGATCAGGACAGAGGGAGTTGGCGCACTGCAGTTGAGGACCGCGGGCCCAGGCGGGGGCTGGATGAGGACCGCGGGCCCA